>JAJIBD010022394.1:0-137340 GCA_021461705.1 Cryptotis parvus
TCATATTATCTGATACTAATATGGCCACACCAGCCTTTTGGAGGAATTGTTTGCATGGAGAATGGTCTTCCAACCTTTGACTTTGAGTCTGTGTTTGTTCTGATTATTCAGATGCTTCTTGTAGACAGCAGAATGTTGGGTTCAATTTTTTAATCCATTTTGTTACTCTGTGTCTCTTTATTGGTGCATTTAGACCATTGACATTGAGATAGATTATTGTCATCGGATTTTGTGCCATCTTTCTGTTTGTGCTTGTTTGTGCTTATGGGTTTGGTCGTATTACAGTATACCCTTCAGTCCTTTTAAAGTTGGTTTTGAGTCCATGAAGTTCCTGAGTTGTTGCTTATCCATGAAGTTGTGTATCTTTCCTTCATATCTGAATGTGAGTCTGGCCAGGTAAAGAATTCTTGGTGAGGCCTGCAGTTCATTCAGCCTTTTCACAATATCCCACCATTGTTTTCGGCTCGGAGTGTTTCATCAGAGAAGTCTGCTGTAAATCTTAGAGATGTTCCTTTGTACGTGATTTCCTTCTTTGATCTTGCTGCTTTCAGTATTCTATCTCTATCTATAGTTTTTGTCATTTTAATTAAGATGTGTCTTGGAGTATTCTTGTTGGGGTTTCTTTTAGCAGGTATCCTACAGGCCTCCTGGATCTTGAGGCAAGTGTTTTTAGTTCCGGGAACTTCTCAGCAATGATGGCTTTGACAGCTTTTTTCTTCATCAGGGTTTTCTTCTTGCCCTTCTGGGACCCCCAATATCCGTATGTTGTTTCTTCTGGCTTCATCCCGATTATCTCTTGTTGTCTGTTCGGTAATTGTGAGTCCTTTTTTCTATCTTCTGGTGTTGTGTAGAGAATCTTTGGAACGCTTCGAGATCACTAATTCTTTCTTCAGTAGCTATTATTCTGCTATGATGGCTTCCACAACAATGAGATACCACTTTACACCACAGAGACTGCATCATATTCAAAAGAACAAGAACAACAAGTGATGGCGTGGGTGTGGGGAAAAGGAGACACTCATCCATTGTTGGTGGGAATGCCGGCTGGTACAGCCTTTCTGGAAAACAATATGGGCATTCCTCCAAAGACTAGAAATTGAACTCCCCATTTGACCCAGCCATTCCACTCCTGGGAATCTACTCTGGGAAGCCAAAAATACGCAGCGGAAACACCATCCCTACTTTTATGTTCATAGCAGCATTATTCACAATAGCCAGAATCTGGAAGCAACCAGAGTGCCCGAAAATTGATGACTGGGAAAAGCTTTGGTACATCTACACAATGGAATACTATGCAGCTGTTAGGAAAAATGAAGTTATAAAATTTGCCTACAAATGGATGGACATGGAGAAGATTATGTTGAGCGAAATTAGCCAGAAGGAGAGAGACAGATACAGAATGACTGCATTTATCTGCATAACATAAATATATAGGTACATATTATGATACCAATATCCAAGGTCAAGTGAAACGTACATCAGGGAGGTCCTGTCAAAGGTGGAAATTATCACAAACGTGTGGGAGTCAGAGGCTAGGTAAGACAGAAAATGGAACAGTGTGCTAACAATTGTTGAGGGTACTTATGCCAACCTAGAACTGAGCATTAAATAGAGGCAAAAGATACACATGACAACCCTTTAATGTATGTTCTGTAATCCATAGTCTGGAGGGGAAGGAAAAGAGAAAGAGAGAGAAATGGAAAGAAATGAAGAACCTGCCATGGAGGAGGGCTGGGGGAGGGGGGAGGGAACCGGGACATTGGTGGTGGGAGATGGGCACTGGTGGGGCGGATGGGTGCTGCAACGCTGTATGACCAAAACCCAAATATGAACTTTTTAATTGTATATCTTTGTAATTGTAAAAATAAAAAATTAAAAATATAAAAAAAAAATAAGAAGCATAATGCTCCAACCTAGAGACAAGGAACAAGATTTCCACCTCCTCTAATATTAGAATATTCAATTTTGCAATTAGCATTTATAATTTCTTTCTTCATATAATTAAAATATATGTAAATCCTTTTAAAAGCTAAAGCTCTTTGTAGCTTTCTAAGAATAACAAAAATAAAAAGACATAATAATATGCTGATGACATTTTTTCACTTTTTTTGTTCTATTGATTCATACATATGGCATTTCACATTGAGTCTTGATTCTTGAATTATGATTCATTCCAGCCCCCATTCCCTTCCCTCAAGATCATGCTCAGCCTATGTGAAATTACCAGATATCTGAACTTATGACCTCATGATAGCAATGCAAGCAATTTAGCCACTGAGTCATCTTCCCATCCCCGCATTCTAATTTTTTTTAACTGTAAAGTATTTTGAAAGATAAATAATCTCCTTTATATTCTCCTATTTACTGTATAAAAGGGTGAGTGTGCCCACTCCAGCATGTGGTGAAGTTACAGTAACAACTTTCTCAGAATGAGACTTTATATGCAACTAGGCTTGTTACATATATAATTAGTTAAGATGAGGCCACACTGGAGTAGAATGAGTCCCATACTGGTGTTTTTTATAAAATGGGGAAATTGGGACACGGATAGCCCATGGGGAGTATATCACGTGAAAGGAAATATGGAGATCAAGATTTGCTTTTGCAAGTCAGGAAATGCCAAGCATATCCAGAAAAATCACTGGAATTCTAGGAAATAGACATGGAACAGATTCTCAAAGGCCTCAAAAGGAATTGACCCTACCAACAGCTTGGTCTCTGAATTCTGGCTTCCAGAATTTAGATATCCAGAGCTGAGATAAAAATGTCATTATTGAAACCACCTTTTCTGTGGTATTTGTTAAGACAACCATAGAAAATGAACATCCTTTACTTTAAAAAATAAAACAAATTTTGTGTTTATTGCTTTAGACATAGAATGCTGTAGCAATGGCTTATGATTATGAAGTACGGCCTTCATGGGTGACTGTAACATGTTTTAGTTTGACAGTATGTTGTGAGATAGTGACTTTGGTACAACTTGGGCCTTCCAGACCATAGGTAAACATATATTTTCATATGCTGACAGAATAACCAGCTGAAAGTTTGGACAGAGGTCAAGTTAGTAAATAGGAAGATAAAACAATTGCTGATGACTCTCCAACAACTTCATTGATGAACATAACAGCCCAGGCCTTTATATGTCAAAGTTCTGACCAAATAGTGTGATTTAAACAAATAAGTATGAAAACTAGTTTGAAAAAATTTAGTCTTCCACAGCCACATCAATATGTATTCAGGAAAATCCAACTTGGGTCTAAATATGAGATTTTGTAAGCAACAGCTTATCTACTTTTCCAGTAAATTGAAGAGTACATAGGAGAATATTGTATATGTTACATAAATGCATGTACCTGAGAACATAGGCAAGTTTCTGGAAGAGAACTGGGCCAATCATTTACAAAAAATATGAGGCAGAGCCTAAAGGAGAAATGAAAGATTAGGATGCTTGTTAAAAGCAAAGCCACATTCTCAACACTGAGGTTCAAACTGGGGATGAAAATCATGAAGCTGGGGCACCCTGCAGTTCTAGATAGGATGAAATGCTATAACAGAGTTTATCAAATTGTTTTCCCTAACTTGGATTGTCTCCTCCTATCTGCATAGTCAAACCCTCTAGTTTTATTTTTGTTTTTAAGAGAACATTCCAATGTAGTGCTCTCTACAGAAACATTTTTTTTAAAAAATATTTCATTATACCACCATGAGATATACAATTACAAAGAAGTTCATGTTTGGGTTTTGTCTTACAGTGTTCCATCACCCATCCCTCCACCAGTGTCCATTTCCTACCACCAAGTCCCTAATTCCCTCCCCTCTCCCCTAGCCTACCTCTATGGCAGGTTCTTTATCTCTTTTCTCTCTTTCTCTTCTCTCTCTCTTTCACTATTCCTTCTCTTACACACTGTGGATTACAATACATACATTTAGAGGTTATCATGTGTATCTTTTTGCCTGTATTCAATGCTCAGTTCTAGGCTGGTATTAACACTTTTGACAATTATTAGCACACTGTTCCCTTCTCCGTCTTACCTAACCTCTGACTCCCACACGTTTGTGGTAGGTTCCATCTTTGACAAGACCTCCTGATCCATGTTTTGCCTGACTCTGGATGTTGGTTTCATAACATATATATATTATATATGTATATATATAATTTATATCATGCAAATAAATGCAGTCATTCTATATCTGTCTTTCTCCTGACTTATTTCACTCAACATGATCCTCTCCATGTCCATCCATGTATAGGCAAGTTTCATAACTTCATTTTTCCTAACAGTTGCATAGTATTCCATTGTGTAAATGTACCAAAGTTTCTTTATCCAGTCATCAGTTCTCAGGCACTCTGGTTGTTTCCAGATTCTGGTAATTGTGAATAGTGCTGCTATGAAAATAAAAGTGCAGATGGTGTTTCTGTTGTGTTTTTGGCTTCCCAGGGTATATTCCCAGGAGTGGTATGGCTGGGTCAAACAGGAGCTCAATTTCTAGTCTTTGGAGGAATATCCATATTGTTTTCAAAAATGGCTGTATCAGTTGACATTCCACCAGCAATGGATGAGAGTTCCTTTCTCCCCACATCCACTCCAGCATTTGTTGTCCTTGCTTTGTTGGATATGTGCCAGTCTTTGTGGTGTGAGATGATATCTCATTGCTGTTTTGATTTGCATCTCTCTGATGATTAGTGATGATGAACATTTTTTCATATGCCTTTTGACCATTCAAATTTCTTCCTTGTCAAAGCAGAAACTTCTTTGACTTCAGCCATAGAACACTCATTCCTCTGAATCTTTAGATTCTTATTTTTTTTACACATTCCCTTTTAGGTTATCAAATGATTACATTTGGTCCATTTTTTGTCTATTGTTTTTGTTTTGGGCCACATCTGGCAGTGCTCAGGGGCTTATTCCTGTTTCTGCACTCAGAGATCACTGCTGGTGGGGTTCTAGAATCATAAGGGGTGCTGAGGAACGAACCTGGGTTGGTGGTACACAAGGCAAGCAACTACCTGTTATACTATTTTCCCGGCCACTGCCAACAGTTACATTTTATTATAGCTAGATTGAACCTCTGTGGGGGCACACTAGTAGGCGGGCACATGGTAGGGCCAGGGAACACGGAGGTGCTTGTGAGTGTGTGTGTGTGTGTGTGTGTGTGTGTGTGTATTTCATCTTCCTGCTGATACTTGAAATTTAGATATCTATAAAGGCAAGTTTACTGCCCACTTTTATGTGGGAGCAACAGGAGGTGAAATGAGGATAATTTAATAGTGTGGGATTGAGACTTTTCCCTCATGTTTTAGCTCAAAGTCAACTAAGTTTTGCAATAATATACTCTAAAAGTGCATCATAAAATCTTGCCAGCTATACCTTTATTATGGGGGCATGTTCTCATTCAAATTGCTATCTGCTTTTCTACTTAGAAATTCTAGATATCCACTACCTTTTGTGTTCTTTAATGTAAAGGTAAATAATGAGTAAATAGGGACCTTCCAGGGTATGTTAATGAGTGAAGAAAACTATCTGTAATTTGCAGGAGGAAGTCATGCGGATGGTGATACTGGAGAAAACATAATTCTCCCAAAGGGGCAGCTAGGAGCCCACAACTAAGTAACTCTTTTCATTGGGAACACAGGTCTCAGCTTAGTAGAACTTGAGATTTTTCAAGCAAATTAATAACTCTGGAATTAGATGTGAGCTATCAGTTTTAAAATGTTAAAAAATTAAAAAAAACACAGTGTGGGCCAACAACATCCCTCTCTATTGGCTAGATATGACCAGTATACCACCAGTTTGCAACTTCTGTTTTGTAAATAATTTATGGAGCCCTAGGAAATTTTCTCTGTTTTTACCTCAAAGTTCTTGGCATGAAACTCGTGGAGATCAGATGGCGGTAAATAAATGCACAAGAAAGTCTAAATCATATTTTGAACTACTGAGGTTTTTTTTTATTGCAAAACATTTGTTACAGAAATCTCAGAAAGTTTTCCCCGTGGTATCTGCCAACTTCTGCTTCAAATTACATATCTAAACAAACAAGCTCAAAGTGCATTGTGAATCCAATAATAGACCTTTAAAAAAGAACAATTTCTCTAAGTATCTATATATATTTATAGTACTGGTAGATATGCAGACTGCTGTCTATCCATACACAAAAAGGAAAAGATGTATATATATATTTAACAAATCCAATTTCAAAATTCTCATATTTATAGGAATTCAGTTAAAAATTATATTGGAATTATTTTCCCCCCATTAGAAACTATGGTTAGGATGTTTACAAATGAGAGTCTAAGTTCTACATTATGAAATGGTTATGAGTACACTATACTGCCTGTTTTTTTTTTGCACGGTGGTAGCAGCAATATAATCTTGGGCAAGATGCCATTGTGATAGGAAGCAGAGAAGCCTTGATAAAATGCTACGGGATTCTTCTTCTGAATCTCCCTCACAAAGATCCACCATTTGGATCCAGAATAATGCAGCAGTAAATATACATGCATATATCATTCAGGCAAAAAAAAAAAAAGGAATAACCCTGCAAAGGGCAACTTCCTCCCTCCCCCACCCCCAACATCAGTACCCAGTGCATTTTGTATTGTAACAAAATACACTCATTGACTCAGAATCAAAAAATACAGCCTATTGTTGGCTTTAAATCAGAGGCCCCAAACTACTGCCTTTGGGACTGAACGTTGCTGGCAGAAACAGTGGTTTGGCTAACACAGTGTTTGCAAACGTCCTTGTAACAGGACACATGTTCTCTCATGCCCTACGCACCCTCCTTCTTCCTGTTGTCTTTCACCCATCCAATTGACACATTTGTATTCTGGATCCAGCCTTTCCACATATTTAGACTTGCAACCCCACAATCTAAATGCAGATGGCTGGTTTTGATTGATGGGAAACTGCAGTGAAGATGTGAGGGAAGTCTTTTGGATTCAGATGGGCAAAAAATTGGACATCAAGCCAATGCAAACATTAGCCACGATCAAAGTATGGAGGAGAGTTGGGAGTGGGAGTGGGGGGAGAGGCTGAATCAGTGGGGCTGGGACAAGTTGTGAATGGATGACTCATTGCAAGTATCCAATATTTTGGCTTTTGCGCCAGGGTTTTTAGGTTATTAGGAACCAGCACCTATCGGTCAGCTAACAACACATACTGCTCTGGGCCCACGGAAAAGGTAGAAATTTAAGAGGTGAAGGTAGTGGCACAACCAAGGCAGAACTTCTCCCTGGGGCCTCACTCAGGCAGCCCACCTCTTCAGATGAAGGCTGGGGCAAGATTGATGTTGTTGATCTCTAGCTAACCCACATAAGGACTTCTGGCTTCTCTTGGTCTCCTTCCTTTCTGGCACACAGACACTGAAAACTGGCAATGGTCTGAATGTTTAAAGGAACCACCAGACTAGGTGAAATTGCGAGGGAAAAAAAATCACCCCACCTTGGTCGCTAAAACCCTCTTTTGGTGATATATAGAAATTGTGATGTCTAGATTTCATTAGCTTACCAATGCAAGGAATTCATCAGAGAAAAGGTCGCATAGTTTTCTTTTCAAATAAATTTAAAGGAAAAGAAAAAATAGAGGTTTCCTAACCAACCTCGATTTTGGTTGATTCCAATGGAAGAAGAATGCCTGAGTTGTAAAAAGAGCTATCACAGGCTAAGAGTCGTCTTTTCTAGTCCTTAGAGGAGTAGTTACTACTCTCCTGTTTTCCTCCAGCTACTGAATAGCTTCTAATAACAAAATGGTAATTTATTTAAATGGGAAACTCTTCAGATTCACTCAGTGTTTGATCTAATACTCAGTAACTCTCTAGCCTGCCCCAAAGCTATAATCACAAAATGAAAAAAAAAGCCATAGTAGTAGGGAGGTCACATGTTATATTTTTGGACCACTTGCTTATATCTGGACTTTTGTGCTGTCACAAATCAATTTCTCACTTTCTTCTCTAGTTTAGCAATTTGCACCCAGGAGCCCTAAACAGAAGCATGCCTTTCATATATCACAGACACACCAACACCTAGACCTTGGTAAACCCAAGTGGTGTTGGCCAGCTCTCTCCACAGCTCTATACTCTGTGCTGATACTCTTGTTTGATTTGTTCAGAGCTTTAAAAAAAGCATTTAGAAAAAACTCTTGTTACTTTTTTGTCTTTATAACTTAAGAAAACAGAACATAATTCCCAAACAGTATAAGAAGTCCAACAATTTGAGTGAGTTCCTAACTGATTTAAGTGTCAAAGCAGGCAATAGTAAAATGTTGAGTGCCTTTAAACGTCAAAAGAAATGCATATAGCTGTGCATGCATCTTGTTGCCACAAAATTAAGACTGGGTTTGGAGAAGGATTACTTCATTTAAGTCACATCGCTATTGTTAAAGAAGAGTTAGAATGCAATATTTGGAACAAGTATATAAGCACTTTACACATCAATATCACTTTACCTAGAGATGAACATATTGGTGTTTGTTACTAAATGAACGTATTTATAAAATACTGTACACTCCTGCATTGGGTAGCAGATGTAAACAAACAGCTAATTCAACTGGAGTTCATATTAGTCTTTTTTTGCATAATACGCCAGGTGTCTTTCACAAAATGGCAACTTGCCTACCATAGTTTGCTGGGTTGGTTAGAGAAAGTACATCAGCCTATACAAATATTTTACAGTGGTCTACAGGGATATGAAAAACTTAAAGAGATCAGAAACAAAATGCTCATTTTACAAGAAAACTAAAGAACATGGAGTTGAGAACATAATTAATCCTTGCAACATGTGCTTCTTTATTGAATGTTACAGATTTGCAAATGATTATAAAGCTGTCCTGTAACGTTCATTAATATAACCACATGCTACAACTATGCTGGGTTAAACACCAGTTACATGTATGTTTACAAATGTTTTATCATATGGTATTGTTCAACATATTGAATGGCATAGCCTATAGATAGCATGATGGGTGACTGGATAATATTTATCATAAATAAAGAAAATAAACAGTTCAAACATTCAGGACGATTAGACTGTCTGGCCTCGTAAAGTAGAATAAATGTATTATCCAGCTATATTCCATAATATTATCTATGGAAACCATCCTTTAGAATGCACTTGAAACATTCAGGAAAAACACGCTTTGTGTTTTTACAAATACATGTTTCCATTTGATTATCCTTATGTAATTTTAGAGGGGGAACTTTCAAAGTGCTAAATAATATCCTAGATCTAGACACATAGACTTAAATAAATCCAGTCCTATAAAGTGCTGCATTCTCAATGCATTCACAAGTACACCTTTTGGCTTAGAGAACGACACAAACTAGCCATGAAAATTGTACCCAAGCATTCCAGCTTCTCATTCAAATCCATCAGGGAAAGGTTTATAAATATAAAGTATTGTAGTTAATCAGGACATTTCCATGGTCATTTTCATAAAATATCCTTCTTTTTTTTCTAAAAGGAACAAGCAATTTAGAACAAATCATTACATATGGTAGTATGTAAAAATTGGCCCCTAAGATGATTAAGCCAAAGCTATTACTTCCTTCAGCTCCCTATGACTTTATTTATGTTCCTCAATAAATTGCTGCTCACGAGCTGCTTAATTCATAGAGACAGGTAATTAACGTCCCCTCGATCAGGGACATGGTGGAATAATTGAGCTGAACATAAGCTGACTGTACAAGGCCACAGAATCGATGCCACAGCGGTATGCAAGAGAACCCCCATGGAAAGGAATGGAATAAGACAGACACACATGTATGTGCACAAGAAAAGATAAATGGCTCGTGAAAGTTACACAGGTCATGTTTAATCACTTAAATTTGGCTTCTATATATCACACACGTCACAGGAGATGCTTAAACTTCATTTTCATGCACAAGGAAAGAACCAGATAGTCACAAGGTCAGGACTGTAAAGTGCTTTGTGTGCCAAGTCTTGGTCTGTTCCCTCCAGAAATGATGATGAATGGAAACACTGGTGTTCATCATTTCTTTTCCCCCACTTGCAATCTGTTCCAGAATGAGGCATGGAGGTGCTGTGATGTCCTTTTTGTGGTCAAAGAATTATGGTTTCGTCTCCTTCTTGGCGTTCCCCTATGGACTCTCTCTGAGCGCTTGCAGACTTTGTAAATGTGCTCCAGACCTACTATCAACCAAATGCGAGACTGGGTGTGCATTGAACTAGTAAAATCTAATCTAAGGAAAGGAACTAGCAAAAGTTCAATCCAAAGTGCTGCTGAGATGGGGCCTTCCTGAGAACCACAGAGAAATCGTCTCAAATAAAGTGCCTGCTACAACTCTATTGGTTGTGAAGTAACATGGCTCCTCTTCCTTACTCTCCATCACCACAGGGCTGAGGGCACATAAACCCTTGTAGACGGATATTGCAACTTGACATGTATGTACATTGTTGATTGGGAGGAAGCCCCAGAACTTCCACAGATTCTCATAGAGATTAACGACTTAAGGAAGTTTAAGGGCAATGAATTTGTTCTTAGAGTGAATATACATTAGCTGGGGAGAAATAGTCAACATGTGTGTGGAGGAGAGTCCAATAAAAACACTATTTATAGAGCAATTATATATAAGTGACCAAGGAGGATCTCTGGTTCACTTGAGTATCTATGAGTTTAATGGCTTCTTTCTTCTTCTGATGTGGCCTCATCACTATTTTCTATACCAGAAAATCGTGTTGGGAAGGATTTTTTTTAGAAGTAGGTTCAAGTTAGAGGCTTTTGATGGTGATTTTACTTGATTTCATATTGTGAGGAAGTGTGAAATTCACAAGCACAACTAAACAAAAGGACAACAGAACTTGGACTGGAACATTTCCCCCGAGATTTTCTTCCTTTTTTTAAATCACAGTGATGGCAGCCAAGATTTGGGCATCAAGTTTCTTTCCACAGATTCTTCAAAGTCTAGGCTCTGGTCTAGAAGCACATGCTTATATTCTAGTGTCTATAATATTTTTCTGCTTAGAATTGCACAGTCCATCAGACTGCACATGGTCTAGGTACTTTATGCAGGAAGAATTAAACTAAATGAGATTATGAGCATAAGTGTTTCTTAAACCACCAACTCCCCACTCCCCCAAAAAAAGGCAGAGAGTGGGTACAGAGAGTTATTTTGGCAACTCCAGTTTGGTACAAGGGAAAGTTAATTCCTGAATCATGGTGATTAAAAAATTAATTTCAACATTTTCCAGATAATATAATGAACTCTTCCTGTGGAACTCTTTAGATATTAAAAAATTCTTATTACACCTCAAGTTGATAGAAAAGTTCAAAAGCTTAAGAAAGCTCTACTTCTGTTTATATACTATACATAAACATGTCTCTCTGTGTCAATGCATATACATTTATATATGTGGTGTATACTATAGAACTCTTTCTATGGTTTATTTGCTCTCTATTTTACTATAATGCATCTTTTATAGTTCTGTATATAACAAAAATATTCATGGCATATCAGCAGCTGATGGCTTTGGGTTGATACCCCATGCCCAGTCAATTCTAAAGTTATTTATAATTGTGAAACTTCCTTAAAAATTACTTTGGAACATTTCCATAAAAGACACCAGCCCTTGAAAAACTCCAATTAAACTGTTGGTGAGCCCAGATTAAATGGCAAAACTCTTAAGTATGAAAATATCCACATGTAACCAGGTATTCGTATACAAAATGGTCATGTGATGAGTGGTATGAAAAACTGGCAGTGATTTTTGGAGAGGCTCAGAAGACATGGTGGAGTCATGCAAGCGATGAAGGTCACAGAGCAAAATGACAAGACATGGATGGTAATAACAGACCAATATCCCATATGGAAATTTTAGGCAAGTTCTGCCCATACTTTTAAGTTCACTATCACATATTCAGTGAATAACTGCATCAATGGCAGGTGAGATACAAAATAAAATTTAAAATACAAAATTATTTAATTACATTCATCTTGAACTTGCTTAACTATACTTGGATGCCCCTGCATATAATAAACCACTAGACATTTTTTTAACATGAATTCTTCTTTCATTTTGATTGCAATAAAAGAAAAAAGAAGGCATTTCTTTTCCATCATTTTCTTCAAAAGAGAGAAAACAGTTGTGGCACCAGAAGTGAATAGATAAGACAGGTGGACTAGACTGTTACCTGGCGTTTTCTTTATAATGATCAATTACAGAAGGGGTTGGCATAGAAGGATGTAAGACGTTAGGTAGAACTGCTCGCTGCCGGCTTATACTGAATAAAAAGGGTGCTCTTCAGCAGTCACCAGTGATGGAGCCAATGTGAAAAGAAAACAGAATGGAAGTTTAGAATATCTCATTTGTACACTGGCTACTTTATTTCACTTTATTTCGCAATTTAGCCCTGCCTCCTAAAACTCTTGGTAACCGTCCAGGCTGCAAAGGTGCCTCCCGGCATGGAACGTGTCGAGGCCCGGGATTCCCAGGGTGCAGCTGTCTGAAGCGCCTAGCGGCGCACATTCGTCTCTTTACCCTTCTTCTCCCTCTCTCCCTCCCTGCCCATCAAAAACAAACGTGCCTTTTACCCCCCGCGTTAGGCACTGGGTCAGGTCAAAGGTTCTCTTGATGGCTGGCCCAGAAGTCACCTTTCAAGGCATTGCTTGGTTTGCTCAACTAAGAGTGAATCAGGTTATGTTGCCAGGAAGGGGTAAGTGGTGGCGATCAAGGGAAGGTGGGGAGTTAGAATGTGGCGTGGGGGTGGTTAGATTCTGGAGCCTTCCTGCAGTGCGGACCAAGCAGGTTTTAGTTGTGCTTGCTTTCAAAGCTGTGGAAGCGGACGTTCTGGACAGTCTCCGCATGGACAGGCTGTCCCCTCGGCCTTCGGGCTTGGAGGACTTACTTCTCTGGAAGGGATTTCGCAGGCTGGCCGTGTTCCTCGGCCGGTCGAGTCTGTCGCTGATGGAGAAGCTCTTCCTGGTGTGCGCCCGCATAGGGCGCTGGGCTCCTCGGCCGAGTAGCTGTTGGCGCTCGATCTTGGGCACGGTGATGTTGTTGGCCAGGGCGCTGCGCTGGGTGTCGTCGGTGTCCTGCGAGGGGCCCTCTGGGCGCCCCTCGGGCCTTTGGGCTCATTCTCGTCACTGTCGGAGCTCGGGTGGCTCAGCTCTGCCTCTCTCTCGGGGGTGGCAGCACGCCGCGTCCTCTGCCTTGACCCCCAGCCCCCGGGGAAGGCGGCGCGGTCAGCGATGGCCTGCGGGGCGTGGGCGCCAGCGTGTGTCGATACAGTCCGTGATGCTCGTGTATTCCGCCGTCTTCACGGGCACCCGAAGTTGGCGTAGTAGCTCCTGGCCGGCGAGAACATGAAGCTGTGCGACTTCACCATGGGGGCTTCTTCCAGCAGGAAGGGGCGGCGGCCAGGTAGCGGCTGCTCTTGGACCGCTCGATGGTGTGGTACGAGGGGTGGCTCCGCGTCCCAGGGGTTGTGGCCCTCTGGGAGGTGGGCATAGTCCGAAGAGAAGGATCTGGTGTCCAGGGAGGTGATGTCCTCGCAATCCAGGCTGCGGCTCGGAGGTCGGTCGCTGGGGGCCAAGGTGGCGTAGGCACTGCTGGAGGGGGCGCCGAGGCCAGAGGGCTGCAGAAGCTTGGCTCGCCCAGTCCTAGGATGTTCATGGGCGGGTCCAGCGGGTCCATGTCACAGTGGAGCTCGTCCATGGCCGAGAGCGTAGATGTCGATGCACGAAGATGGCCTCCGGGAATCGGGGACAATGGCCAGGGTGTTGGCGGGGTGGCGGGGTCTTTGGGTTCTTTCGCTGCCGAGTGGGAACTAGTCGCGCGATGCAGGCTCAGGGACCTCTCTTTAAACAGACTCTCCAACTTGTCTACACCACCTTTGTCTTTCACATTGACCGAATAAAAGGAATGGCTTCGCATACGGGGCATGAGGGTGGGAGAGGTTGGGGACAAGGTCTCCCCTCACCTGCAGGGTCCACGCTCTCTTGGAGCTTGAAGGTGTTGCCCTCCCTGGCTGTTGAAGCTGTTCTGGCGGACGATGTAGGCTGCGTCTGTGCAGTCTGAGGAGGTCCGTGAGCGGATTTTGTTGGACTCGGCCCGCTCCAGACCGGTTAGGCGCTCCAGAGCGGTGGCCATGCGCCCGATGAGGTCCTCAAGCTGAGCCAGGCGGATGTCCACGGTCTGCAGCGACGCCTTCATGCAGTGCTCTCTCGCTTCACCTCCCTCCAGCCGCATGGACATGTTCTCCACCCTGCGTGTGAGAAGGGAGGGTCACTATGGGCAGCTGCGGGGTGGGGAGGCGCAGCAGGGATGCGGGGGAGGGGTACGAGCCCCGTTTGGGTGCTGAGAGAAGGGGCTGCAGAGAAGTAGAATCGCGGCATCTTTCTCAGATCCAAAACGTTTGCAGCTGGAGGCAGTTCTCAAGGCTACCAAATCCAGTGGTAAACTCTCAACCTCCTTTTCAATGCAAAACCCTGTCTTTGCAACCCCGGATCTCCTTTCCTATGCAAAACTCCTACATTTTGGTGTGGAGCAGTGGGACAGTTTGGGCCACACCAGACAGTGCTCGGTGGACTTGCTCAGGGCTTACTCCTGCCTCTACATCACTCTTGGAGGAGCTTAGGTGATCCAGCTGGGGTCAGCCATGTGCAAGGCAAGCACCTTATTCTCTGTATTATCTCTCTGTTCCGAGTGCAAAACCCTATTCAACAGGCAAGTTTAGTTAATGCGTGGGACCTAAGCACCACTTTTTCATCTTCCCGCCTGGCTCCCAGATTTAGCTGTGGTTTGGGGGCAAACTTTAATGACCTAAATAAGTTGGTCCTGAGAAGAAATGAACAGAAACTTCCAAAAAAGAAATTTGAATGGTCAAAAGGCATAGGAAAAAGTGCTTTCGTCATTAATCATCAGGGAGATGCAAATCAAAACAACAATGAGGTACCATCTCACACCACAGAGACTGCGCGCATCCAAAAGAGCAAGAACAACCAGTGCTGTTGTGGATGCGGGAGAAAGGGACTCTCATCCACTGTTGGTGGGAATGTCGACTGGTACAGCCTTTTTTGGAAAACAATATGGGCATTCCTCCAAAAACTAGATATTGAGCTCACATTTGACTCAGCCACCCCACTCCTGGGAATATACGCTGGAGACCCAAAAACACACAGCAGAAACACTATCTACATTTCTATATTCATCACAGCTCTATTCATGATAGCCAGAATCTGGAAACAAACTAAATGCCCATGAACAGAAGACTGGCTAAAGAAACCATGGTGCATCTACACAATGGAATACTATGCAGTTGTCAGAAAAGATGAAGCCATGAAATTTACCTGCAAATGGATGGACATGGGGATTATCATGCTGAGTGAAATTAGTCAGAAGGAAAAGGACAGATATAGAATGACTGCATTCATTAGTGGGATATAATATATACCAGTGTTCTATTAATTGTGGGAAATGGTAATGCCAGACTAGAACTCAGCATTGAATATACACAAAGAGACTGACATGATAAACCCTAAATGTCTGTAGGGCAAGCTACAATGTATAAGAGAGAGAGAGAGACAGACAGAGAGAGACAGAGAGAGAGAGAGAGAGAGAGAGAGAGAGAGAGAGGAAAAGTGCCTGCTCTAGAGGCAGGCTGGGGAGGTGGGAGGGAGAGTTTGGAGACACTGGTGGTGGGGATAGGGCACTGGTAGAGGGATGGGTGCTGGAACACTGTATGACTGAAACCCAATTATAAACATCTTTGTAATTGTATATCTCATGGTGGTATAATTAAAAAAAAGAAAAGTTGGTCTGATTAAAGTATTGCATTTTGATGACAGGATTTTAGAAGGTAGCTATCTGAAAACAGAAAAATGTACTTTGTGGGCTGCGTTATTAATTCTACATTTCTAGAATATTTTTTGTTACCCATAATAATATTTTTTAGAATTTTATACCTGCAAGATCAGGTCCTACTATTGATATAACCAAATTCTTTTCTTATTAAAGGAAAAAAGAAACAAGAAACCTAGCTAGGATTACATAAAGCTGTCTGTAGGCAGCAGAGATGGAAGAGTATGAAGTAGGGCATACACTACACACAGACAGGCCACAGAAACCACAGAAACCTCCCAGGCCCAGAAGAAGGTCAGCTTCTGAGAGAGGCAACCCAGGACGTCCAGGAGAGGGGTGGAGCCCGGAAGGCAAGACTGATAATACCTGCCACAACACCCAGCTTCGAAGGGAGTCGCTTAGGAGAGAGGAACAGAGGACCAAAAGGCACAACTGATAAGCTGTCCACAAGCCTCCTGAAGTGTGAATCTAGACTTTATGATATAAACTATTTTTAATGGTTTAAAACTTTTTGAGCACATTAAAAACATTAAGAACAGGGGCCGGAGCGATAGCCCAGCGGGTAGGGTTTTTGCCTTGCATGCGGCCCGGCCCATGCCTGCCCGGGTTCAATCCCTGGCATCCTATATGGTCCCCGAGCACCGCCAGGAGTAATTCCTGAGTGCAGAGCCAGGAGTAACCCCTGAGCATTGCAGGGTGTGGCCCAAAAAGAAAAAAAACATTAAGATCATTAAAAACATTAAAAACCTTTAAAAAATCTTAAGAATATTAAGGTATTAAAATAATGTGTGGAAATCCCCATATGAATTGTAAACCTGCCATGTGCCCTTAGTGAATGTAAAAAACAGGTTGTTGATTTAGAAATGACTGAGTTAACCAGGTGGGCTAACTCAGTCCCTACTTCAAAGTTGTTGGGCTCTCTGAGTAGGTGGGTGGCATGTCCTGCCCACGATGTGGAGAGCAACGGGGAAGCCACCCACTCCCTGGATGAGACCCCGACCGAGCAGACCCGCCTCTATATTAGATTGCTCTGCCTGTCAGGACCTCCTTGAAGTCTGCCGCTGACCCTTATAAGTCTACGCTCTTATAAGAGCCTTTATAAGATCCTGCTTATCTGTGAGGATCAGAGACCTCAGCCCCCTGTGGTAGGTCTCAAGCCATAGTTAAGTAGGATGTGTGATTATGAAGTGCTAATCTTAGGGTGGAGTTAAGTAGGATGTGTGATGTAGTTTGGATGTGTGAGTGTTCGCCATTATTGCAGCCTGAATTGCTTTGTGAGTGATGGATGTGAATACCCTTTGTGAGTGATGGATTTGAAGAAAGCATCTAAAAGCCATACTATCCAAGATTGGCTCTTTATTATTTATTTATTTTTTATTTTTTTGCCTTATGGGTCCCACCCGCAATGCTCAGGGGTTACTCCTGGCTCTGCACTCAGGAATTACTCCTGGCAGTGCTCAGGGATCATATGGGATGCCGGAGATCAAACCGGGTTGGCTGCATGCAAGGCAAACACTCTACTCGATGTGCTGCTGCTCTGGTCCCCAGATTGGCTATTTATTAAGAATAACCTACCTGAGTGGTCAGGACACTGTTGGTGGCAAGCTCTGTGGCATCAAGCAAGGAATAAAAGATTCTTCGCTCTGTCTTTGTCTCTCCCACTAGCATATCAGAGATGCATTATACACTGTTGTTTCTAGAAGCACTGACCATCCCTCACTGGAATCTTGTTTTATTTCATTTCTGGTTCACACCCGGTGGTGCTAGGGCTCACTCCTGCCTCTGTGCTCCAGGATCACCCCCATATGTTGTGCGCAGGATTGAACCGGGTAAACCTCACGCAAGGTCAGTGTATTAGTCTCTGTATCGTTTCTCTGGCCCTCTCCTGGGAAGTTTCACAGGTCCTGTGTGTCTCATACTCCTGCTTCTGTCTCTAAGGTCACACCAGTCTTTGCCAGGTATGAATGAGTATTCATTCAGTCAGTCAATTAGGAACTTGATTTCAATGATCGAACCTAGGTTGCTTCCTCTTATTTACAAAGTCAAAGGCCACTTCTTAAAAATAAAATCATACCATGTTTGGGCCTGCAAAGCTTGGAAAGGAAGAACCAAAGCTGAGTCATGGTTTAAACTCAAACTTCTACTTGTAAATCCACAAAGGAAAAATTTGGGGAAATTCTAAGTGAGATTCCTATCTTTTCTAGAGTGGGGGAAGGTATTTTCCCAACTCTTCCCCCCCGCATTGTCAATCCCAGAACGAGCTTACACATGCAAAGTATGCCTTAGAAAGAGCAGCTGGGCTTGGGGCTCAACCAGCCCCTCCCCCACAGTTGCTGCGACCACAACCACAGCACCTCCATAAGGAACCACACATGGTTCAGTGCCGGGAGGGATGAAAGGCCAGCGGATGGCCCCCATTGGAGGGCTCTGCTGTTGTTTTAAGAAATGTTGCTCTTCTGCTGGCCAGGGCTGGGTTGTGTGAATGCTGGAGGTGTCTCTCTGCCTCTCTTAGCCTCCATCCCACTTTTTCCACCCTCTCTGCTCTTTCGCCCCTGAACTTCCCTTCACCCTGCACAAGAATTTGGATGCTTTCAGTAGAACCTGGATGTGGAGCTACTTTCTCTTTTGCTTATTCCTGCTGCCCCATCATCTACCGGCGCCTCCCAGAGTCTAGCTTCACCCTGCCGCCGTGGAGAAGTGTAGTGGTAAAACAGTTTGTAAAAGGAGCTATTCCCTATCTGGCAATCCTCATGCTATCCAGTCAGCTCCGAAGGGAAATGTAAGTTATATCATTTTCATGTAGTTTTGTGTTATTAACAGTTCAGGATGCAAGTTACTGTACTAACAAATTTCTATAGTTTGCTTGTCCTGCACTCATCCCACCTTGGTATATTCCCAGTAATCCCATAGAGTCCCGCCTGAGCACTGGAGGTAGTAAGTCCTAAGCAAGCCATTATGATCCAAAAAGCAAAAAAATGTGTGTATCTTAGAGACTTTCCTTCCTTCCTTCCTTCCTTCCTTCCTTCCTTCCTTCCTTCCTTCCTTCCTTCCTTCCTTCCTTCCTTCCTTCCTTCCTTCCTTCCTTCCTTTCCTTCCTTCCTTCCTTCCTTCCTTCCTTCCTTCCTTCCTTCCTTCCTTCCTTCCTTCCTTCCTTCCTTCCTTCCTTCCTTCCTTCCTTCCTTCCTTCCTTCCTTCCTTCCTTCTCTGTCTCATTTAGCCTTTGGAGTTTAATTTTGTAAGTATTCTGATTTCATTTCTTTTTAATTGAGTTATTGTGCATAGACATTACAAAGCTGTTCATGATTGGTTTCAGCCATAGGGTGCCAACAACCATCCCTCCACTGGTACACATTTCCCAACACCAATATGCCCCATTTCCCTCCCCGTCCCCTCAGCATGCCTCTATAATAGGCACTTTTCTTCTCTTCTTCTCTCTCTCTCTCTCCCTCGCCTCTCTCCTTTTTGTGAATTGTGGTTTGCAATACAGACACTGAAGTTTTATTATGTATACCCCTTTAACCTACTTCCAACACTCAGTTTTGTCTAGCATTACTGTTTATTATTAGCAAATTGGTCCCTTCTTTATCTTACCTATACTCAGCTTCCAAACAGATTGGTAGAATTCAATCATAGATACGTCCTTCTGCCCCTGTAATATCCACTGGCCTTGGATATTACTCTCATTCTTTTTTTAAATAGCACAAATGAATGCAGTCATTCTATATCTGACCTCCTTCTGCCTCATTTGACTCAGGGCTCCATGTCCATCCATTTATGAACAAATTTCATGACTTTATTTTCCTAAAAGCTGTCTAGTATTCCATTGTGTAGATGTACAACTGTTTCTTTATCCAGTCATCTGTTCTCGGGCACTCAGGTTGTTTCCAGATTCTGGCTGTTGTGACTAGAGTTGCAATGACAGCATTGCAGATGGTGTTTCTACTGTGTATTTTTGCCACCAGGGTATATTCCCAGAAGCCGTGTGCTGGGTCAAATGGGAGTTCAATTCCTAGTTTTTGTAGGAATGTCCATATTGTTTTCAAAAAAATGCTAAATCAGTTGGCATTCCCACCAGCAATAAATGAGAGTCCCTTTCCCCCACATTTGCACCAACACTGGTTATTCTTTCTTTTGGATATGTGCCAGTCTCTATGGTGTGAGATGATATCTCATTGTTTTGATCTGCTTCTCAAGGAACTAATCTTTTTTTTTTTTGTGCTTTTTTGGGTCATACCCGGCAATGCTCAGGGGTTTCTCCTGGCTCTGCACTCAGGAATTACTCCTGGTAGTGCTCAGGGGACCATATGGATGCTGGGGATCAAACCTGGATTGGCTATATGCAAGGCAAACACCCTCCCTGCTATACTATTACTCCAACCCCTCAAGGGTTTGGAGTTTAACAGAATCTTAACTCTTTCATGGATTCTTAGGTGCACAGGCATGTAAGTCTTGAATATTTAGTCCCGGGATGGCTCAGTGGCAGAGCACTTGTCTTGACTGATTACTGGCACTACTTGTTGCTCTACAAATCACCGGGAGAGGGGCTGGAGCAATAGCCCAGCGGGTAGAGCATTTGCCTTGCATGCGGCCGGCCCATGCCAGCCGGGTTCGATTCCCGCCATCCCATATGGTCCCCCTGAGCATTACCAGGATTAATTCCTGAGTGCAGAGCCAGGAGTAACCCCTGAGCATTGCCGGGTGTGACCCAAAAAGCAACAAAAAAAAAATCACCGGGGAGACCCCTTAGCACTCAACCAGGAATTTGGCTCAGAAACTGCCAGATATGACCCAAGATCCCTTCCACGCTTAATACTTTATTTGAAGGAGAGAGAGAGAGAGAGAGAGAGAGAGAGAGAGAGAGAGAGAGGGCTGGAATGATAGTATAGTAGGTAGGGTGTTTGCCTTGCACACGGCTAACCTGGATTCAATCCCCAGCATCCCATATGGTCCCCCTAGCTGCACCAGGAGTAATTCCTTAATGTAGAGCCAGGAATAATGTAATAGTGCTCACTTAGGAGCAGTGCTCCTTAATGTGAGCACTGCGGAGTGTGGCCCACATTTATCCCCCCCAAAAAAATAAAAAGAAAAAAAGAGAACTAGTGGTCTTTGGAAATGAGTTAGTGGCCCCAAAGGGCCTTTGCAAGGGTGAAGTCACGAGCTCAATATCTGGTGGCGAGCACATGACTGAGTGTTATCTTAATGGCTGTTATCTCAGACGCCCAGTGTCAAAATGAGTGTGTGTGAGCACAGGAACTCAGATGTGTGGACCTTGACAAGAGCAGCTAAAAAATGTGTGAACTCCATGACCTGAGTGAGAACACTGGTGCGCATGTGTGTGAGTAAAGTGTGTGGCTCCAAGTGAGCACTGTGGCTGGAGGTGTAAGTGTGGGATCCTGGTTATAGGACAATAGCAACAGGTGGGGAAATGGACTGTGTTTCCATTTTCTTCTCCATTTTCTGCATGTTTAACAACTTAATTGTTAGCTCATTGAGTGCTAAAGTCTGTCAGCTATGACGTACTTGAAAAGAGTGTGGTGTAGAAGCTTCATTTGTCATTTTGGGGTCTCCCAAGCAGGCCACTCCTGGTGATTTTCAACCAAACAGTCTCCAATAGTTCAGTGTGAATGTGATGTTGCTTGGGCCCCGCAGTGCCCGGGATCACCTGAGCCACCCCAGCGAGCTCAGGGCTCTTGGGCTACACCAGCAATGTGTAGGTCCTCATGGTGGTGGGGTCTGAACTGGGGTCAGCAAGGACTGAGCCTTAATCTCTGTCTTCTTTCTTTGGCCCCATGTAGGAGTTTTAACTGAGCTCTAATTAAGTTCCTCTTCATTTAAAAAAATAATAGGACAAAAAGATACTTTGCACATGGCTTATCCAGATTTGATGGCTGTCACCTTATTTGGTTCCCAGAGCCTGCCAGGAATGAGCCCTGATTGGAGAGCCAGGAGTAAGCCATGATAATAGTCAGGTGTAACCCCCCACCCCCAAACAAACAAAAAATTAAAAAGTAATAGTCATGAAAGGTTGAGTGTAAATGGGCCATGCCTCTGTTAAGTGATGCCTGATGCTTGGGGGCTGATGAGGGCTGGCTATGGGTGAAAATGATCTGGAAGCTTTAAGCCCAAGGCTCTGAGAATTACATATCTGTGAATAAGACCAAGGAAATCAACACAGGGCCTTTTAGAATGGATCAGGGCTCCAGGAGCACAGGAGCACACGCCCAATCCCAAGGCATTTGGAATGAATCTGAACAATTTGTGAGCTCACACTATCTTAGCAGCCCTCACTCTCTCTGTACATGATACCCTGGAGCCACTACTTTTTCAAATTCTGCTTTAAATGAGAAAAGATGCAGAAAAGAACTTCCAGTCCTAATCACTAGAAAGTATAGATAAGCTCCTACAACCAGAGGGAAATAAAAAAGTAATACTAGGAGGCCTAAGGTAGAAGTATATTTGCCTGATATTCAATTTCTGGATAGTCCAAATTATGAGAGTGAGGCATCAAATCTTTGCAGCAGTATAGAATGATTTAGTATGTAATTATGCCAATCTTATATTTTGAGAATTAAAAGAAAGGTGGCATTAAGACTATGTCAGTGAGATTGACACAGATGCACAGTATTTATAATGGGATACATTGACTTTAACCGGGTGGTTGATACTGGATCCATTGGAGAAATGTGAAAACCCGGCTGCAGGGCTAATGAGAGAAATTCAGACAGTGAGATGATATTTGCACACAAGGTATTTCCAGAGTTGTGCAATGTCTTGGTTCTGTCCTGTTTCATTGGATCATGCTGGTGAACACTTTAGTGGATTATATTGAAGGGAAAGTCAATATACCTATCAAATAAGCAAAGCCATAAGGAGAATAAGATGAAAAAGTGATACACTGAACAATAAAATCAAGATCTAAAGGGTCTTTCAGATGCTGGCATCATAAACCAAATGAACAATCACAACAAAAGGATATTTCAGAAGCAATTTAAAAATAGTTGAGTAACTCATGAGAAAATGCTCTGGTTTATGTGTTATTTTGGGAGAACAATGGGATAACACCTCAAGGTGCTCAGCGGTTACTCCTGGTTCTGTGCTCAGGGATCAGTAGGGCTTGAATGATTAAACTTGGGTTGTGTGTCTGTGCAAGGAAAGTACCATATCCACTCCAGTCTCCCCAAACCCTAGTTTTACTAAACTGAAGGGACACTCTCAACCAGTGTGTTTCTGTTATGAAGAGAGCAACTCAGGGCCAAAGTGATAGTACAGTGGCTAGGGAGCTTGCCGTGTATGCAGCTGGCCTGGGTTTGATCCCTGGCATCCCATAGGGTCCTGTGCACCCCAGGAGTAATGCCTGAGTACAGAGCCAGGAGTAACCCCTGAGCACTGCTGGCTTTGATCTGAAAAGTGAGAGTGAGAGAGTGAGAGAGAGAGAGAGAGAGAATTTCTTAAATTTCCATCAAAGGTAATAGGCTCAGTATCCACAATACACGAGCTTCTATTCCCACCTCCATGTTGCTGTCTGAAGAAGCAGTATCCTCCCTCTCTTAATGTTGCTCCCACCTTCCCTTTGTTTCAGGACTGTACTTTTTTTTTAATTCCAAAAGCATTCTAAAGGCTCCTGCACAAAGCCCTTTGGAATATTTCTGAGCACCAGGCAATATGTCCACCTGTCACAATTTTCTGGGAGCCACACTAACTGTACACAGATTAATAAATAGCTTTTTCAAGGCCTCAGGATGAGAAGATCTTCAGATTTGTAGCTCCTTCCTTTGTTTGCCAAAAAATTGCTTCACATCATATCATCATAAAATGCTCTCCTTTGCAATGACAGATATGTATAAAATCAGTTCTTGGCTTCAAACTTTATTAATATTGGCTGAGCACCTATGGATACTACACTCACAGGCATGAGGCAGCTATACCTACTTATCTAGACTGCATTCTTTAAAGAAATAAAGGGCCAGTAAAATGCCATTTATATAATTTTTGCACAATCACTAGATAATGCATGAAAGGAGGAGGCAAACAAAATGCCATTTCATGAAATTTCATTTCATGAAAACTAGATAAAATCCTAGATGTCTGAGTTAGATAATCTGAAGTCATTAATGCTCAATCCTCCCTTACTATTTATAATTTGCTTCCGCCATCTTTATATAGTAAATACTTACAATTTAAAGGTTCACCAGTGCTTTGTAACACTCTGGTATTCTTGAGAATGGTAGTTCCCAAATGCCAAGTCTTGAATGTTACAGCAAAATGAGAAAAACAGAAAGTTGTAATGTTCGTTTGCTTGTGCTACATTCATTACATTGGAAGGATCCCTTCCTTTTTCTTTTAAGATTTTTTCTCACAGCCCTGCTGGCTTATAAAACCATCTGGTGTTAGGAATTGTATAATTAATTAATCAATTAGTGTTTTGCCCACAGCCAGCACATCTCAGCGGTTATACTTACTGTGTTATCGGAGACCATGCAATGTTAGGGAGTGAACCAGAGACTCCCGTACAGAAAGCATGTGCACTAATTCTTTGAACTGTCTTTCCAGTTCCTTAGAATTCTTTGAAAAGTATATAGTCATGAGGCTGGAATGATAGTACAATGGGGATGGCATTTGCCTTTCATACAGCCAACCCAGGTTCCATCCTTTGTATCTAACATGGTACCACAAGTCTATCAAGAGTGATCCTTTAGGAAAGAAATAAAGAACCTGCCATGGAGGTGGGCTGGGGAAGGGGGAGGGAACCGGGGACATTGGTGGTGGGAGATGGGCACTGGTGGAGGGACGGGTGCTGGAACACTGTATGACCAAAACCCAAATATGAAATTTTTAATTGTATATCTTTGTAATTGTAAAAATAAAAAAATTTAAAAAAAGAGTGATCCTTTAGCACAGAGTCAGGAGTGAGCACCACTGTTTTTATGACCCCCAAAACAAAAACAAAACAAAACAAAAATGTGTGTATCAAGGTAAAACCTGCTTTTACCATTATTCTTTTACTGATTAGAAAGAAAACAAAACAGAAAAAAAAGAACCATCCAATATACTCAGTTCACATTCTTCTTCCTGTTTATCCTGAAGGTAGTGAGCATTCACATAAACCAGATCCTAGTATCATTTTACCCTTGGGAGAAGAGGCTCCAGGATGTAGTTCAACGTTAAGTCTGAGAGAAGACCTCAAACTGGGCTGGGTCTCTCTTGGTTTGTATCTGGTCAGTCTTTCCTGTTTTTGTTCTGTCCTGGACTCAATAATCTCTAGTGCCTAAGAGGGTGGCTGCTATAGTCTGCTAGAGAACTGCTGGATCTCCAAGTCTGGAAATTTGATTTGTAGGCAATGTTCTGTTCCCTCACAAGGTCCATGATGTCTTGGATAATCATAATAATAATAATAAAAAATTAAGTGCAAGAGCCTCTTATTTTTTTTTGTGGCCAGGCAAATAGAATGGTTGAGAAAGTATGTCACAGTAGAGAACATCCAGCACAGAGGCTCACAGAACGCACCTTTCTGAAGTCACCCGTATCCTCTCGTCATTGGAAGAGTTGAATCGGTCATCCTTCTCTCTAAAATATTCCTCTATGCATTGCTCTTCAAAATCGTGTACTTTTTTAAGCTCATCATCAGTTATGAAGAGTTCTGTGGGGGAAAAGAGAGAATTGAGGGAAGGCAAGAAGGGCATTGACGTCTACATCGTGGCCTACTGACATTCCTCATGTAAATCAAGGTCAGGGAAAGGGGCCTAGAACTTGCCAGTATGAATGTTTGGAAGGAAGTCAAGTGTTGATTGCCAGGTTAGAGAGTTAGGAAAAGCTGCAGACTTAGAGAAGCAGTTGATTAGAGGGCTTCAGTGTCAAACTTTAGATGCAGTAGTTATCACTGCGAGCTAATTATCAGGCTTGCATCGGAGGCTCTGGTTTAGGAGATTTAGTGTAGGGAGGTCTCGCTGACACACTGGGCACCATATAATTGCTTGTTTGCATGGGGCTAGATTCCCAGTGGTTCTCAGCTGTGAGTGGGACCCAAAGGACATTTGGAAATCTGCAGGAGCTCTTGGTGCACAATGTGAGGTGGCTGGATGTGCGAAACCTCCTGTAATATACAAGACAATCCTATACCATGAGGAACTGCTCCACTCCAAGGCCAATAAAACCTCTTTTTAGAACCCCTGGTCACTCCCCCATAACCCCCACCCCCGCCCAACAAGGCAGATGGCAGTCTTCTGTTTTGATTTGTGAGTGATTGAAAGCAGAGTTGGTTTCCTCATGAAATAAGAGCAGAATTTCTTGGAAAAACTGGTTAAAGCCTAAAACAGTGGTAGGTTTGGAAATAATACAGGAAAGTGCAACTCAACTTAGATTACAGTGCATATATCGTATCCAATGCAGCACTGTGTATCAATAGGAAGGCTGTGTGCCGTGGAATGTCCCTGGAATGTTAAGGAATGTAGAAACTATGAGGAGATTTAAATATCACTTCTGGGGTCTGGCTTTCCTCTAGACTCCAGAAGACTGGGGCTGGAAGATAGTACAGCATTAGAGTGCTTGCTCGGTGCGCAGCTGACCCAGGTTCCATCCCAGACACTAATGGATTCCTGAGCATTGCTGAGTGTAGCCTTGGTGGTACCCAGAATTATAGCACCTGAGTGTCTCTGAATCCTTGCACTGACGTGACAGTCCAAGTGACTGAGTATTGCTGGGCACGGCCCTTGAACCCTTGGATCCTTTAAGCACCTCTTGGGAGATACCCCTTCCCCTGTATCACAAAAAGAGAAAGAAGGAAAGAAAGAAAGAAAGAGAGAGAGAGAGAAAGAAAGAAAGAAAGAAAGAGAGAGAGAAAGAGAGAGAGAGAAAGAAAGAGAGAGAGAAAGAAAGAAAGAAAGAAAGAGAGGAAGAAAGAGAAAGAAAGAAAGGGAGGAAGGAAGAAAGAAAGGGAGGAAGGAAGGAAGGAATGGGAAGAAGGAAGGAAGGGGAAGAAGGAAGGAAGGGGGAGAGAGGGAAATAAAAAAGGAAAAGTAAAAAGAAAGGAAGAAGGGAGAAAAAGAAAGAAAAAAGGAGGGAGCATGGAAGGAGAGAGGGTGGCTGAAGCAAATGAACAAAGGAAGGTAGAGAAGGAGTGAACCAAAGGAAAAGGAAGAAAGGAGGGAGAGAAGGAAGGAAAGGAGAAAAGAAAGAAGGAAAGATGTCTCCGTCAGTCAGTGCTACTAGAATGCTGATCGCCATCGTCTTGCCAGGCCTAATTCTCACAAAAGCACTGCCTGCTCCACCCCCGGCCCCCAGATCCCCAGAGCCACCTGCGGACAGCTGGAGGAACCAGCACAGGCATGCAGCAGGCAGAGAGAGCCGCGCCCTGCACCGCGCGGGCGCTTACTCAGGCCATAGTCCCTCTCGTCCGGGTCACTCTCATGTTTCCGCCAGCGGCAACACAGGTGCTGGAATATCATCGTCATGTGGCTGAAGATGATCAGAGGCGCGGCAGCACCGGCCTTTCATGGAACGTCATGATGAGCTGGTACCTCTGAAACTTCCACACTTGGTTAGATATTGACTTGACCTCAAAGAGCGTGTTGCTGAAATGGGGAACACAGCCATGAGGCAGGGCACCCACCGCAGTCCCAGCCCCACCGCCGGCACCCCTGGAAAGGTCCAGCTTACTTAAAGACAGCGATGAGCAGGTTCACCAGCAAGATATTGGCCACGAGAAGGTAGCAGGCCATGATGGCGGCACGATCCACGCCCGTCTTGCAGGGAGGCAGCTGGATTATTTTACCGTCTTCCGGGTCTCGTTCTGGCCGCACGGAGCTGAGGGAAGCAACAGGCACAAAATGAGAGGTGCCGGCTGCGGGAAAGCAAGGAGACCGCTTTAAATCAGGGGCTTTGTTTTGTGTTTTCAGATGGAGGAAAAACACAGCCGTCTCAGAACAAACGGAGCAACAAGGAATTCCACAACAGCCAAAGAGAAAAAACGAAAGCGCCATGAATCTCCCGAGGGACTGGAGGAAGTGGACCCGACCGTGTCCACCTTGCCCCTGGTCCCTGACCTTGCAGCACTAGGGTGGGGGTCTTAGGAAACCCCACTGTGGGTTTTCCTGGGGTGCAGCCAAGAGCACAGTCTCCCGGCCCCATGGAGTTACTTTCAAAATGTGCTGTGGACATCTTTGTAATTGTATACCTCACGGTGGTGTAATAAATATTTTTTAAAAATGTGCTGTGGAGGCCAGAGGCGACAGCTGGGGTCCAGCAGCCTCGGGGCCTCTTCATGCAGTTAACGGGAGCAGCTGATACCTGCTGCGGGGCCCTGCTGGGCGCTCTGGGCTAAGGACCTTCCTCTCCATGCAGAAGGACTCTCTCTTCGCTCTTCACAGCTCTTGTCCCCTGGGTGCTCACTGTGTGTGGGATTTCACTAGGGTGCTGTGAGGGCTGTCGGGCCAGGCCTGAGCAATCACTGGCCACCCTGCCCCGAGGGAGAATTCCCATTTTGAGAATGTACCTTTTAGGGCGCAGGGAACAGAACTAGTTGCACAGAATGACTGGGCCAGTGAGGGGTGGTAGGGGTGAGGAGGAGGGGGCGTGTGTGGGGCTGGGTGAGTGTGAGCGAAAGTGCTAAATAAGGTCTGCTTGGCGCTTCCGGAAAAAAGATCCCGACAACGTTGCTCAGTGCCACAGACAGCAGGATGCAGGGCATAGGCCAGACCACGCCCCTTTGTGCGCCGGAAGAGGCGGGGCCTCCCCTTCTCTGTGCTTGGCGTCAAAACAGGGTCCTGAGACCTCTGCTAAGGAGGCCCTAAGATGTCTCAGCAGCTGCCACAGGCAACTTTTGAGGATCTGCTGGAAGATTTGCAAAGCTGACCTAGAATCTTCTCAGCTGGAGTACCTGGCAAAGCAAATCCATTCTTTTACTCAAAAATTCTTGGACCTGGGGCTGTGCACTCTATTTTTTGGTTGCCCACCTTGCTGACATGGGGAAGGAGGGGACTGTTGTAAAAAATAACAATAGTGGGGAAGTGGAGAAAGAGCACAGGGCTAAAGCTTTGGCCCTTGCATGCAGCTGTTTTAGTCCTCTGCTTTGCATATGGGCCCTCCAGCACTGGCAGGAGTGATCCCTGAACTGAAAGCCAGGAGTAAGCCCCAGAACCACTGGGTATGGCTCTCAAAATAAAAACAAACAAAAATACAGATGTTCAGGGGCCAGGGCGATGTCTCAAAGAGGTGGAGTGCATACCTTGGATGCAAAAGGCTCCAAGCTCAATACCTGGTACTACATAACCCCTTAAACACTAACAGGTATAAAGTCCCCCTCACCTCTATGCTGAGGTGAGCAGCGAGAGCATCACTGCAGTGGCTAGGCCCCAGCATTTAACTAGAGTGCCGCTGAGTTAAGTATCACTGGGAGTGGCCTCCAGGCCCTGAGCACAACTGAGGAGGCCCTCCAAAATTAAAAACATAGGGGCTGGAGTGACAGCATAGCAGGTAGGGCGTTTGTTTGCACCTGGTGACCCAGGTTTGATTCCTGGTATCCCATATATATGGTCCCCTGAGCACTGCCAGGAGTAATTCTTGAGTGCAGAGCCAGAAGTAACCCCTGAGCATTGCGGGTTTGATCCATAAAGAAAAAATATTAAAAACAAAGACCAAACAAAAACTAAACCAGCATTACCCAACTCTATCTCAACAGAATAGAATTGACGGTGACGGAATATGGTGGTGGCCAAGTCATCAGTCTTTATTTTTAAACTTTATTTCTTCAGTAGTTCTCAGGAGTCATTAGGGTGAGTCCACTGAGTAAGATTTATGTTGTACAATATGGGCATTCCTCCAAAAACTAGACATTGAACTCCCATTTGATCCAGCAATAGCACTCCTGGGCATATACCAGAGACCAAAAAACAACAGCAGAAACACTATCTGTACTTTTTATTCATCTCTATTCACAATAGCTAGAATCTGGAAACAACCTAAATGCCGGGAGAACAGAGGACTGGCTAAAGAAACTGTGGTTCGTCTACACTATGGAATACTATGCAGCTGTCAGAAAAGACGAAATTATGAAATTTACCTGCAAATGGATGGACATGGAGACTATCATGCTGAGTGAAATTAGTCAGAAGGAAAAGGACAGAAATAGAATGACTGCATTCATTAATAGGATATAAATAGATACCAGTGTTGTATTAAGTGTGGGAAATGGTAATGGCAGACTAAAACTCACCATTGAATATACACAAAGAGACTTAAGTGATAAACTCTAAATATCTGCAGGCCTAGACACAATGTGTAAAAGAAGATGGAGAGAGATGCAGAGACAGAGAGACAGAGAGAAAGAGAGGAAATGGGGCTACCTGCTATTGAGGCAGCTGGGGTGGGCAGGAGGGGTGGGGTACATTGGTGGTGGAAATGGGACACTGGTGGAGGGATGGGTGCTGGAATACTGTATTACCAAGAACCAATTATGAACACCTTTTAATTGTATGTCTCATGGTGGTATAATTAAAAAAAATTAAAAATAAAGATTCATGTTGTAACAATTATGGAATTTTTTGGGGGTGAGGTTTTGGCCACAATAGGAGATGCTCTGTAGCTACTCATAGATCAGTGCTCAGGGGTTGTTCTCTATAGTGACCAGGTAGTACCAGGGATAAAACTTGGGCCTCATACATGCAAGGTAGAATGCATGTATGCATTCTACATGCATGTATGCATTCTACTGAGCTCTCTCTACAAATCTGTCAATTTATGTAATTTGTAACTTTTTTCTTTTGCTTTTTGGGTCACACTTGGCAATGTTCAGGGGTTACTCCTGGCTCTGAACTCAGGAATTACTCCTGGCGGAGCTCGGGAGACCATATGGGATGCCAGGGATCAAACCTGGGTTGGCTGCGTGCAAGGCAAATGCTCTACCCTCTGTGCTATTGCTCTGGACCCTGTAACATTTCCTTAAATCCAAAATTCATCGTCTCACACCTTGAAGGTGGTAGCAATAACAGGGCACCAACTTCCTATTCTGTTGTTATTATTATTGTTCTGGTTAGTGTTGGCTGTACTTGGGGGGTGAGGGTGTCAAACTCAGGATCACACACTTGCAAGCTATGTGCTTCTCCACTGAGTCACATTCCCTGCTTGTATGGTCAGAGAAAGATGGCTAACGTGTTCATCTTGTTTTCTACCTGCAAGTTGAGTGGGTGTTGGAATCAGGTCTTATCTAGAAGTCAGCATCCTTTGGATTATTGGCAGTTATGGCGCTAACTCCCCAAAAGCCTTGTAAGAGGTCCTGTCATTTCTTCCCTTGGAAGAAACCCAGTGACAGAATCCAGAATCACCCACCTGACCCAGCCCTTGGCTCCGGAAAGAAATCTGAATTGTGAGAATGGCTGCTCCTGGCCAGCTCTGCCTCCTTCCCACCTCTTTCTGGAGCACAAACTGGATGCTTTACCTTACAGTTCCTAGACTCTCTCCCACTCCCTAAATGTGATCCACACTGCTGCTTTTGCTTCCCAAGTCTTCCCCTAACAACTTGTGTCCAAGGCCATGCTTCTCTTGGGTAAATCTTTGAATCCTACTCAATTTGCAGAGCTCCCTTAGCTTTCTGAGCTGCCCCGGCTCACTTTCTTACCTTCTTCCTCTTCCAGCAGGAGCTGGCACAGGTATTGACTCTCCCTGGCTAATCTCCACACAGGTTTTCCTGAGCTCTTTTCAACAGTGTTTTGGCTTTCAGGTTTCTGTACTGGCTGACACATTGTCCAAATTTAGGTAGTATTCTGCTAAATTAATTTAGACAAAGTCCCTGCTTCTATTTGACCACCATTGATATCTGATCAAGCTCCTTTTCTCTTGCCAGCCCTGAACCCAAGATGTCTGATCACCTTGGCCTGCCTTCAGGAAAATATTTTTTATCTGTTTCTTCAGAACCCCACCCCTATGATCTTTGCCAGATTCCCCTGGTGACCATGTTCCTTCCTCCCCTACTTTTATTGAGTTACTGTTGTGATTTATAGCACGTTAATGATAGTTTCCTGCAGATACATTTCTAACACCACACCTGCCTCTGGAGTGCTCACTTTCCTCCACCAATATCCTAGGGGCCCTCATTCTTGAAAAGCTCAGTTCTGTAGACCAGCTCTCATGTTCGGTTGCCCTTAGTCATCTGTTACTCCTTTACTATGTTTCTGTATATTCCACACATGAAGATCATTTTTGATCTGTTTCTCTCCCAACTTCACTCGGACGAGACCCTCTAGTTTTATACACATAGTTGCAAGTTTATGATTTTATCTTTTCTTATAACTGAGTATTCTGCATCTATACAACACTTTATTATCCACTCATCTGTTCTTGGGCACTTGGGTTATTTCCAGACCTTGGCTGTTATGAATAGTGCTGCAATGAATATGGGGCAAAAAGTCTTTTTGAAATAGTGTTTTTGGACCTTTAGGGTAGATGTGGAGAAGTGGGTCATAAGGAAACTCATCTGTCTTTGGGAAGCATCCATACTGTTTGTTAAACGAGGTGACATTGCCACTAGCAGTGGCTAAGAGATCCTTTTCCCTAAGAGCGACACCAGCACTATAGTTACTGTTCTTTTGCTTTGTTCAATGTGCCAGTCTCACTGGTGTGAGGTGGTATCTCATTGTTGTATTGATTGGCATTTCCCTGACTGTAAATGATGGAGAGCATTTTTTTTCATATACCTATTTATCTCCTATGTATCTTCTTTTTGTTTTGATTTTTGGTCATACCCATCTATGCTCAGGTGTTTCTCCTGGCTCTGTGCTCAAGGGTCACTCCTGGTGGGCTTGGATGACCATATGTGGTATTGGGAATACAACCCAATGTGCAAGGGAAGTGTCCGACCCTATGTATAATCACTCCAGCTCTGTATATCTTTTTTAAAGGATGTATCTGGGATCATCTCTTTCCCCATTTCTTAATGGGGTTGAATTTTTGTTGTTTTACAAGTGTTATGTGTCTTGAATATTTACCTTTTGTCATATTAATGGTGGGCACATATTTTCTCCTGTTCTGTGGGGTGTCATTTTTTCCTAGTGCTTTTCCCATTCACTAATCCTTGGCTATTTATTTCCACTTTTACTGGCATTCAGACTTGAGACCAATATCTATCAGTGAAAAATTGCTCTTCCTGGTTTCCCATTACCTGGATGAGTGTTTACATCACACACACATCAACCATATGGTCATTAAATGAATGAATGAATGAGTGAATGATCATGTGGACAAAATCTGGTTGTTGGTCACCAGTAGACAGCTCCCATAGCCCTGCAGACCTACTCATGACACACAGTTGGACTCTGAGTGGTCAGTGACTTCTTTTGCTCCTTTCCCACCCTCTACCTAAGAACTGAAGGTCTCTGTTACCTACTTGGCCTATGTAATAATTTCCTTGGCTTTTCCTCAGCTAAACCTTTTTCTACCTACTCTGTCCCTTTCCTTGCGACCTAGTGGTCCCAAGGGGCTATCACTAGTACTGTGTCCTTCCACTATCTTCTGCTAAATCTCCATGGGAAAGCAGATAAAACGCTGGGTGACAAACAGTTCATAGTGTTTACAAGTATTGGTAACACTCTGAGATTTCTCTTTTCATTTTGGCATGGTGTAAGATAAATGTGTGAGAGCCAGAGTTCATCTCTCTTGCTCATTTGACCCTATAGTTACTGAGACTTGCAGACACTTACTTTCTCCATGAAGGCTCATCTCCATTCTAGAGAGAACAAGAAGATGATGAGAAAATGCTGCTGGTTTCACATGCCCCATGCACATTCCTCAGACCTTCAGACAGTGCCATCCTCCTATCTTTAGATCTCTGCTCAGTTACTCTGCTTCATTTCACAAAGGTAACGATGAGCTAAAAAATTGGATCAGCTTAATATCTTTATACAGGATGGAGCTTGATTTAAGCTTGATGTGATTGGGTCTGGGAGCTCTGTACTAGTACCCTGGGTATTAATCTATTATAGTTTCTCCTACCTTTTACTCATTCTTCCCTTATACAGGAGGTATTATTACTTCAGTGGTTAGGGACATGCATTATAATCAAGCAGACCTGGGAATCAGGTCTGGTTCCCTTATTTTCAAATACTTATTATTTCATGAATGTTCGCTTCTTAATCTGTGAAATGGGGGCAGTCATAGTATATAACAGGGAATGGAAGAGGAGGTTGTCAAGATCATTAGGTGAGGTACTGGATGTGTATCTAGCACACAGTCCTTTATTAATATCAGCTATTATCAACACAATTTCTATTTCTGTAACTAACAGGATGTTTCTCAAAATTTGGGACTTTATCTTAGTTCTCTGGCTGAAAAGTTATTGAAAAATAACTTAGTGTAACTCTAATTAAACAATTTTTATGAAGTGATTGCCATAGGTTTGGCACAGGGGACACTGGGGATCAAAGGGATAAACTGTTGTTTAAGATCGCATACTAGAGTTTGGGTACAGAAAGAGCACAGAGCATTGCATTGTTGCGGAGTGTGAGCTCTGAAGAAGCCCTGCAGAATAAGCAGAGCCCCTCTGGCCTGCATCATACGGAGGAGACTGACAGTCAGAATTAGCCCTGAGGACCACCACCTCAATTCCACAGCAACAAGTGCAGTTATAGATGAATTACGATGGCGGTGACAGCGACAGTGATAATAAAAACAACTCATTGTGAAACAGCCTGCCACTGGCCATATCAGCAAAGAGGCAGCGGAACATTACATGTGGCAGTTAGTGCGAAATACTGCTGTGTAATAGTTCCTGTCTGCACTGGAAAGGGCTGTGATTCCAAAGTACAGATGTCTGTCACTGATGAATGAGTACCGTAAAATCCTGACATGCAGCCAATTCCACATGAGGGATCAGCTATCTCCATTATCATGTGATATCAGTCTCTGGGGATTTATGAGTCCATAAATCAGAAAAATGCTCCATGGCATCCCCTACCCCCAACAAGGCATATGAGTGGGTATATAGGGGCATGTGGATTGGTTACTTCTGTCCCTCCTCTTTTTTTTCCTTTTTAGAATATGGTTTTTCTCTCAGCGCTCTTCCAAGGAGAAAATATATAGGCACCACCACCTTCACACCAATGGCATGTTGTCACCTCCCCATTGTTGCTGGAAGTTCCTCGAGTGGATGTCTTAAGCTCCACCTGCCTGGTCTGTATTTCTCTTTCCTGTGGCAAGAATATCCTCATGTCTTCTATGGGATCACCTCACCTCGTAGGCAGTCCATGAATTTTGGGTAAACATATTCCAATTCCACATCTAAGAGATCAATGAGTGTTTTAATCCTCTAGTTGTAGTAATTGGTTCAGAGATGAACTTGTGACTCTATGACCAATCAAACCTATGAGTTTTATTGGGGCTTTTCTGGAACTAGTATAAATAAGTCTTCTGCTTTCCTGAGCAGTAGCAGGATCCTCAGGCAGAGAAGGCCTGCACTCTGCCTCCATCGGAGAGAAGGAAAACAGAACAAACTTAAACTTCTTTTCTTCATATTTGAATTTGAATTGGGTTTGTAATGAAATACACTGTTATCCACTACCTCCATTTCTTTTCTACAGACCAGTCATTAAAGACCCTAAGCAATACCCCACTCTGAGAGGCTGCATTTAGAGTCTTAACATAGCTTTGAACGATTGAAAGAGAAAGCCAGGAGTGAAAGATTAAATGATTCTAAGGTAGAATCACAGGGTCAGGGTTTCAGAGTCCAGAGGCACTCTTCCCCTATCTTGCCCCCCAGGCATAAGAAAACTTGAAGTTTCTACACTGATCAACAGGGCCACTAACTTTGAAACTAATGATAGAGTCCACTTATTTTCAAATGGGTAGGGCACAGGTGGTCAGGAAGCTTAGCTCAAGCACCAGGATGCAGTCAGCTGCATCAGTCAACAAAGAAAATCTTGTTCTGAAGTTTAACCTAAATGTGTTAAGCCACAGGAGCCTCAGGTTGGGAATTGATGTTTAGAGTGGGAAGGTTACACTCATGACGATGTGACCAGATTCAAAGGAATCAAATATTTTCAGATTCAGACTCTCTATGGTCTATTATGTGGGTTGCATTAACACATAAGGCAGGACGTTGGAAATGCCATTTCTGCTAATGATGGTTTGACATGTAGGAATAAAATAAATCACTGGGCTTCAGCACAAAGATAAATTGTGCGATCAAAATCATTCCAGAGGAACCACCTCCAGGGCCCTGTAAACTCTTTCACTGGCCATGATCCAGAGATTCAGAAATAAATCTTGAGACATCAACAAGATGCAGAGATTTTTCTGGAACCCATATTATACTGAGTCATCCAAGGTACCATGGACGAGGTGCAGGTGAGCCCCACACCTGCCCAAACTGAACCCTGGCAGCTGAAAACCTCCACACCCCGTAATTCCCACCAGGCTCTCAGCCAGACTCTACAACTCAGGATGAGAGTCATCCAGAAATTATATTTATTGAAAAACTCAGGTATGCGGATTTTGTAACTGAAATCTTACATTGCATTCCTGGGGTCAGGAATGGGCTACCTCCCTCCCACCTTCCTGTACTATTAAAAGTTGTGGAAGTCACACACATGCCCCAAACACCACCCAGTTAAAAATTTAGCTGTTTCTCCTTGTTAAAAATTTTGAACTTCCTGGATACTTCAAACTTTATAACACTGACAAACTAGGAACAGCATATCAGATAGGATGGAATGTAATGTAGAAGGCATCTGATCCTAATTAATAAAATATCAACACAGAAGATGTTGACAATATCTTGGTAATAGATTATAAAAGGGCTTAATAGCTCTATGCTGAGATACACAATCTTCACTAACTTTTTTCTGAGGAAGGAGTTATTGATCATTGTTTTAGCAAATTATAACAAGCAATATAAAATAAATTATGGAGGGTCTGCTCTGGGGGCAAGCTTAAGGGTGGTTTGGAAGATTGGAGATAATGGTGATGCGAAGGTGCTATGGTGGTGGGATTGTTGTTGGTATATTGAATGTCTGTAACAAATCATCATGAACAACTTTGTAAACAACAGTGTTTATGTGAGGTTAAATGGGAAGATGAAATAAAAAGTATATCATTCCAGAGAATGCAGATGATAGTAAGAAATTTCTTTCTTTCTTTCTTTCTTTCTTTCTTTCTTTCTTTCTTTCTTTCTTTCTTTCTTTCTTTCTTTCTTTCTTTCTTTCTTTCTTTCTTTCTTTCTTTCTTTCTTTCTTTCTTTCTTTCTTTCTTTCTTTCTTTCTTTCTTTCTTTCTTTCTTTCTTTCTTTCTTTCTTTCTTTCTTTCTTTTCTGAACATGTTCTGTGTACGCTGCCTTCTTATTGTTTTAAGTCACATGTAGACTTTTATAACAGCTTATAAAAAAAAGAGTCAATGACATTCTTTATTGGAATACAAACTTTGTGGTAAAAGGAATTCTTTTTTTTTGTTCACTAAATAAAGCAACAGCTAGAATACTTCCCTGGCACATAGTAGGTGCTCAAAGACTTTTTATGAATGACTGCAGGCAGAACTCTCCCTACTCTGTACATTTGCAGTGCCAGACATTCTTGTATGGGTTACATCTGGTCAGTTTCAACTGACCAGTGTTTGTTCTCGCTATTTATTTCACCATGGTGTCACTGTGACCTGCTAATACGAGATGATTTCTAAGAGTGTAAAAAACACAGAGAGAAAAAATAAATTCTTGGTTTGGTTTTGCAATCATCAAGTTTTGAAGTTAAAAGCACAAGCCCGGTATTTGGCAAAGGCTAGAACAAATCTCTCTTCTGAATGCTGTTGTGGAAATCTCCACAACACAACACTGGTTATACGTGCCTATACTCATGACAGCTATTGCTAATCAGTCAGGATACTCTTTTTTTTTTTTTTGCTTTTTTTTGGGTCACACTTGGCAATGCTCAGGGGGTTACTCCTGGCTCTGCACTCAGGAATTACTCCTGGCAGTCCTTGAGGGACCATATGGGATGCTGGGGATCGAACCTGGGTCGGCTGTGTGCAAGGCAAACGCCCTACCCACTGGACCATCACTCCGGCCCCAGGATACTCTTTCCTTTTGAGTAAAGTTAAGGTCTTGGAATTCTTCTCAACACAAAGCTCCTGAAGGCACAACCAAGCAACTGAAGTTGACACAAGAGTCAAAACCTTTATCTTAGCTCCTTTAAGAATAAGAATGTGCTTGGCAAAAAAGAATATGTTTGGCAGGAGAGATAGTACAGTAAGTAGGTGCTGGCCTTGCACGTGACTGACTTGGGTTCTGTCCTTGGCATTGTATATAGACTCCTAAGCACCATTTAGGAGTAATCCCTGAGCACAGAGCTGGGAGTAAGTCCTGAAGAATGCTGGATTGTAGCCTCCCTCCCCCCCCACACTTCACTTGATCACTTGATCACTTGAATCCCATTATTCATCAATTTGCTCGAGCGGGCGCCAGTAACATTTCCATTGGACCCTATCACGTGCCAATGTAGCCCAATGGCGTCTGGTTGATTCAGGAATATGAAGAGCCTCAAACCGTTCCTTCAGGGTCTTAACAAGGAAGTCTGACCATCTTGTAGGTGGGCAGCCACGTGATCTTTTGACATCCCGTGGGATCCAGTCGGTAACGGCTCTAGTCCAGCGGTTGTCTCCAAATCGCATTACATGTCCAGCCCATCTGATTTTCGATGCCTTGGCAAACGAGACAGCGCCCCTGATTCTGGAATAGCGACGGAGGTCAGAACTCCAGATTACTTCACTCACTTGAGTGAGACGTGATATTCCAAGCACACACATACCAAATAAGTCTAGGGTGAAATATATTTCTGTGCCAACTTTCAGGATTTCTTCCATGCCCAAATGGTTTGGCTTATTCCTGAATTATATCACCTCTTATTTCTTCAGGACCACCGCTCCTAAAAAAAGGATACTACCACTTATATTTTTTCAGAAACTTTTTGGACAAAGGATTACCACAGGGGTATTGAGGGACCACTTCCACATACACACTGGGTCCCACAGGCTATTTTAAAACACACCTCTTAATGGATAATAAAGTTGTGAATATATATATATATGTATAAATATACATATATATATGTATGTATGTATGCCTACACATACACACAATGAAATACTATGCAGCCACCACAAGGAAGGATGAGATTATTTAATTGGCTTCAACTTGAATGAATTGAAAGATCTTATTTTAAGTAAAACAAACCAGAAAGATAAGAAAAAATACTAGCTATACAAATACCAGATATTCTTACTAATCTGTGCTATCAACTATGCTGATCAACTATGCTGATCCAGAGACTTACAGACACGGGGCAGAGCTGCTACTTGCTCTCCCTGTGCCCAGCCGCTCACGAGGTGCCGGGAGGGATGGCGGGTTTTAGCCCTGACCCGCCACCCCAGCAGAGCCTCACAACAAACCAGATGACCCCCACTCCATCGGGCTGCCATTTTCCACATCCAGACTTCCCTCTCGTCAGAACTCCACCCAGCGACAGCCTATCACAGCCCGGATCATCAACACCCACCCTGCAGCAGTTTTTTTCAATCCGCCCAGGTATGCTGATCCAGAGACTTACAGACATGGGGCAGAGCTGTTACTTGCTCTCCCTGTGCCCAGCCACTCACGAGGTACCGGGAGGGATGGCGGGTTTTAGCCCTGGCCTGCCACCCCAGCAGAGCTGCACAACAAGCCAGATGACCCCCCCCACTCCATCGGGCCGCCATTTTCCACATCCAGACTTCCCTCTCGTCAGAACTCCACCCAGCAACAGCCTATCACAGCCTGTCTCGCACGGCCACTTGCAGCTGCGGTTCGTCTATATGCTATATTTAGAGGTGACTACAAGGGTATGCCACTGCACAGCAAGCCTAGCAAGCTGCCCGTGTTGTATTTGATATGCCAAATACCAATAACAATTATATTAGTTCATTCCCATGACCTAATATAATGGTTTGAGGCTCTTTTATGTTCCTGGAGCGAGCAGATGCCCTTGGGCTCTACCAGCATGAAACAGGACATATAGAGATATTACTGGTGCCCGCTCGAGCAAATAGATGATCAACTATTTGAGGGAGGATAGTGATAGTGAATCTGTGCCATACAGAATAACATGGAAAGGGAATGGTAGGTAACAAAGGTGTACAAAACACTGGCTCTAGATTACAAAAAAACAATAGTGCCAAGGAAGGAAAAATATAGAGGGAATTAATAAGAAAAAGAGGTCTGGAAGTAATAAAGAGGCAAAGGTAGGGCTTTGGGGCCTTCTGTGGTGGAAAGGTGATAAACGATACCACTAAACTCAATACTGCTGTAATTGCAGTAACAAAAGTACATATCTGTTAAGGAATCAAGATGGGGGGGGGGGGTGGGTAGGTAGGAGCAAACTTGAGCCAATGATGAAAGGATGGGGATCTGGGGTTGTGGCATTGGAGACGGGAACATTTTCTGCTTGAAAACTATTCTAAACAACAATGTAAATCATATTCTCTAAATAAAAACAATGTGTGCATGATACAGCTCTTAACATGGACTTCCTTAAGAAATAGCACTTTTAGTTGAGAATAAATATTATAGCAAGCAAGGCACGTGCCATCTTCTCTGTGGGGCACTCGCATTGGCCATAGCACTTATGTTTCCCAGCAACTCCATAAGAAACATATTATTTTTGTATTATTTTTGCTTCACAGTTGAGGGAGCACATGTTGAGGGGTGACATGCCTTACCCAAGAACACAGCTAGTTAAATCATCTCCTACTCATCTAAGAGAGTGTGTGCTCCTGCTCTGTGCTAATGGAACTTGGTGTGCAGAGGCCATTATGAATGAAGCAGAAATGGGGCCCGGCCCTGATTGTGACCTCAAAGCTTGCGTGTACTTGATTTGCCTCATATTCCCGAAATCAATTATCCTAGGGTCTACCTATCACTTATCCAAATGCAATGTGAGTTACACTTTGATGTCCTTATTTTAATCTTCAAGATACTAAAGTGACATATGTTATTGCTCCTATTTTAAGGATGGAGAATTGAGACCCAGAAAGGAAGTTTTAAAATCTTTGTCAGTATCTTAAAAGCAAGAAAAGGTTAAGATGTCAACATAAGCCTCACCAACCACAAAATCCGTTTCCTCTCTGGCTTCAAAGAAGGGCCAACCTGGGGTAAGAGGGATCTTTTAATGATTAAGTAATATGGACAGAGGTTGAAAAAAATCTCTCTCTTTTTTTTTTTGGCTTCCAATAACTTAACTTGACCTGAACTGTTCAGATGAGATAACAGATATATGGAACACTAAACTGTGAAGTACAGAGAAGGAATTTTGATGTTTATAATAGTATCAGGAATAGACATCCATGTCCCTGAACACTTGACTTTTTGATCTTACCTTATGATAAGTATTAGTTTAGCACATAAAGCATATTTTCCCCCAAAGTAAGAGAAATTGAAAGTGATATATGAACTATTTGAAATAATCAATATTATAAATACATATTGTATATAAAACATATAATACCCTTTAGAATATGACAAACGGGCCAGTGAGATAATCCAGCAGTTAGGATATGCAGTTGACCTGAGTTCAACCCCTGGCGCCCCATATGTTCCCCTGAGCACTTCCAGTAGTGATCCTGAGCACAGAGCCGGGAGTCAGTCCTAAACACTGTTGGTTTTGGCCCCCAAACAAAAAAATACAATGAAATACAATAAAATATGACAAATGTAGCAGGAAAAATAATTCCAAGGACCGGTGTGCATGCTCTGCATGTGGAATTCTCAGCTCCATGTGGTTCCCCCAGCACTGCCAGGGAGCGACTTCTGTGCGCCATCCCTGAGGACCCGTGAGCACCATCAGGTGTGGCCTCCAAACAAAAGTATGATAAAGAAGGGTATTTCTTGAAGAATTCTCCCTACTCTCTTAGCTGTCTCCAAAAGTTTATTCTAAATCACAGTCAATGGAAATAAAGAGCTTAGCTGAGTGTACAAGTACCTTTATGCTATTTTGTTAAAGAAGGGATTTTCGACCAAAAATCCATCCCAAAAAAGATAATGAGACAAAGAAGCTGTCTCCACTCCCTCTAAAAATCCTTAGAGTCTGCATTGAGGATTTAGAATCCATTAGTGCTGTTCCTATCACTAACTCCAAGGGTGAATTAGATTTTGAGAGCTCTGCTCCTTGGACCTTTCCTGACACAATCCTTCCTTTGCCTGTCTTTGTCTTTCTAGAAGGGTTTTTTATATAAGAATCTTAGATAGTGGTTGATTCAGCCAGAAATCTTCCTCATGGAATTATGGGGCACTTCCTGTTTCTTTCCATGCTATCACCAGTGTCCTCTCTTGAAGGACAAGATCTGGCCTTTGAAAAACCAGGTTTCCTCAGCTCTATAGGGCCAGTTTGCTTAACAAACACAGCCTGACTTCTGAGGTTCAGTTCTTCCCTTTCCATAACCCAACTTGCTGGGCAAGAAGCAAATTTGTGGTAATGTGATTCGAAAAGAGGTCTCATTCCTCCACCTGCAAATAAAGGGATTGAACTATGGCTATTCCTCACTCTGAGCACCTCCACTCTCTGTCTTCCTGACTCCTGCAGAGAGGTTATTCTGCTGAAGGACTTTCTTCTCTCTCTCTCTCTCTCTCTCTCTCTCTCTCTCATATTATGGGGCCACACCAGGGCTTACTCCAGGCTTTGCCATCAGGGATTACTCCTGGTGATGATCAAGGGAAAATATGGAGTGCTGGGGATTGAAGCCAGGTCAGCTTCAGCTGTATACAAGTCAAGTGACTTGTCCACTGCACTATTGCTCCGGGCCCTCAAAGAATAATATTTCTTTAATACTTCCTTCCTCTGACCCAGATACACCTGGCAGAGCAGATACCAGCTTTCCCTGTTGTGCGCGGCCACTGCACAGTCACGCAGTTTACCTCCAAATTACCATGAATATTCTACCCACCCCTCTGAGAGAGCCCCCACAAGCTACTGAGAGCATAGCACCCACACGGCAGAGCCTGGCAAGCTGTCTGATGTGTATTCGATATGCCAAAACCAATAAAAAAATGTTTATCTTCCTGACCCTGAAAGAGCCCTTAATACAGCAGCACTAAGAAGAGTGAACAAGCAGTGCCTGATAAAATTTCATGGCCAACCTAGGCTGCCAAAACGAAGACCCTGAAGGAACGGTTTGAGGCTCTTTGTATTCCTGAAGCAACCAGATGCCATTGGGCTACATTGGCACATGATAGGTCAAATGGAAATATTACTGGCACCCACTCGAGCAAATCGATGAATAATGGGATTCAAGTGATCAAGTGATCAATTCTTCCCTTCACATATACTAAAGTATCCTTTTAGCAAAGACTCTGCAGACTTAAGCTTCTAACAGCTGGACAGAATTGTGCAATAGGGGTGTTTCTTTTGTTCTGCTCATTTCCTGGTTAGCTTCTGTTTACATATGGTTATGCTACAGGACTTTAAGACAAGTTAATTTAGGTTTTAAGAATGAGCTCATTTAACTAAAAGTACTAAGGGGAGATGTGTTACATGATTGACGGAGTAAAGGCTGGGCAATGCTAGATTATATGATTTGGGGTGTGTTCGGGCCACTCTGTGCTTATGGATCATTGCGGAAATGCCAACAGAACTATACTTGGTGCTGGGGACCAAAAAAGGGGTGGACTATATGAAGGGCATGAGCCTTAACCCCTCTGCTCTTTCCAGTCCCCAGATATTTTTGAGTCCTGTATAATCTTGATGTTCGATTACTTTGTGATTCTACAAAGAGGAGAAAAAGAGAAGAATAATCCTCCAGACCTATATTATCTAACCAGAAACATATCATAAACCACTTATAGTGACCTTAGCCCATCTTGACCAAAAGAGTAAGCAAATAACTAGCTACCACTGCCCAAATCAACCCAGCTAGGAGAGAGGCAACAATGGTAACAGTGACAGAGCTTTAACTCTTCATAGTTTCTGATCTATCTGCTATTGGTACACACTTTTAGCTTTAAGCTCTTTGAAAAGCACTACTAAATTTAGAAAGCCTCTTGGAAAGAAAGAAAGAAAGAAAGATAAAGGAAGAAAGAAAAATAAAGGAAGGAAGGAAGGAGGAAGGAAGGAAGGAAGCAAGGAAGGAAAGAAGGAAGAAAGGAAGGAAGAAAACAGTGTGTCACAGCATAGATATGTTGTGTGTGAGTTGTAGGTGGGGAAAGACATGCATTATAGTAGAGAATGGTAGATATTTCTCCATTCCTATGAACAATTCCATTTCCTATGAACTACCTGGGGAAGCAGATGGACTGAAAGACAGACCGAGGCAGGCAGGGGTGGCCCCTTGGCATTAAGTCCGGGGAGGTAATAGAACCAAGACATGACAGAAGAGGAGTTCTTGCTGTGAGCCCCAGCCTCTGACTGAGGGTGACAGTCCAAGAGAGAAGGCTAGACTCTTTAGGAACAAATTAACTTCAGAAAGAACAAAAGACCCTGAGTCTGAATGAAGGGGCCGTGATAGTACAGCAGGTAGGGTGCTTGCCTTGCATGCAGCCAACCTGGGTGTGATCCCGGCATTCCATATAGTTCCTTGAGCACTGCCAGGAATGACCCTGAGTACAGAGACAGGAATAAGCCCTGGGCATAGCCTTGTGTGGCCCCCAAAACAAAAGAGACAAAAAAAGAAAAAAACCCACAGAATAAAAACAAGAATATGAAAGAAAACCACTGAAAGTTTGAAGTTTTTAAAAGTTGGGGTGGGGCCGGGCGAGCCCAGCGGGAGGCGGCCTCCGCGGCCGGCCCCGGCCGGGTCAATCCCGGCATCCCAAGGCCCCGACACCGCCAGAACCTGAGTGCAGCCAGAAACCCCTGAGCACCCGGTGACCAAAAAAAAAAAAAAAAAAAAAAGTTGGGGGTGATAGTGGGAGATTTTGGGTCACCCCCCAGCAGTGCTCAAGGCTTATTCTTATGCTCCGTGCTTAGGGATCACTCCTGATCACGCTCAGGGGATCATATGCAGAGCTAGGATCCACCTGGGGTCGAACACATGAACACATCTTACCCCTGCACCCCCCCCCAAATTTTATTTATTAATTAATTAGCTAATTAATTAATTAACTGCAGTTCTTGAAACGAACCCAGGGTCTCACAGTACAAGGCAAGTGATTTATAACTAAACAACATTCCCAGCAAGATCATTTAAAGGGCTGGAGCACATACTGGGCCCTTGGCTTCTATCCCAACCCTGTATGGTTCCCCTGCCCTAAGCACCAAGCTGGGAATAACCTCCAAGTACCACTGGAGTTCGTGCAGACTTTCTCCAGACTTGACCTCCTACTAGTCACCCATTGAGGTTGTGGTGGGTCACCCAGGAGGGCAGCAAATTTTTTCTCTCTCTTGTGGTTACTGCCTCCCACGGATTGAGACAGTGGGTTTCCATTGAATGGTAGGTTCCCTTTTGACTCCATGACTTCTCACCATCCCCACCAATAGCACATGCACTATAGTGATTCTGTGTTTTCATTATTCTCTACAACTGCTTTACGGAGAGATAATGGTTGTCATTTATTTGCTGTTATTTGAGAAGGTTTCAAAATTTCAACTTTGGTAGCTTATTATTTGATACCAGGAATTTATGTCAGAATGATTCTGTGCAAATGTTGCCAGGTAAAGATTTTATCTTTACTAGTCTGTTCAAGTTAGGGAGTTTGTTGCTATGTTGGAGCAGACCGATTACACGCATAGGGCCAAGTTTTCTCTCTCCCTGTATCTCTCTCCCTGTATCTCTCTTCCTTTGCCATGTGATTGAGAGTTTCTCTTGCTAAATTCATTGGATTTATTTGCTTATCTTTTAATTTTGATTTTGCCAATGACAGTTTCTTTGGTGAATAGTACATTAACAAATGTGACCCAAATAGAACCTTGAAAAAAAATAAATCCATGTTTCTGTTTGCATTCTTTTTACTACTCCTCACCTTAAGAAATGAGCCTAAGGGGCTGGAGCGATAGCTCAGTGGGTAGGGCGCTTTTCCTTGCACGCGGCCGGCCTGTGCTGTCCCGGGTTCAATCCCGGCATCCCATATGGTCCCCGAGCACAGCCAGGAGTAATTCCTGAGTGCAGAGCCAGGAGTAACCCCTGAGTATTGCTGGGTGTGACCCAAGAAGCAAAAAAAAAAAAAAGAGCCTGAGCTAGCCTACTGGTGAATGGAACACAGTAGTTCTGTTCCTAGTAACTTCTGTTCTCTGGGCTGAGGCTCTTCTGGATCACCTGAGAGCCAGCTGACTCCATGGTATATGACCAAGTTCAGCCAAGACCATAGGAACGATCCATCACATCCATTGGTTCTTGGGTCAATAAATGCTTTCAGAGGCAGAGCAATAGTATGGTTGGTAGAGCATTTGTCTTGCACACAGCTGACCTGGGCGCAGTCCCTGGTACCCCATATGGTCCTCCAAACCCACGAGGAGTAATCCCCAAGCATAGAGGCAGGAGTAAGACCTGAGTACTGCTGAGTGTGGCCCAAAACTAAAACCAAAAAAAAAAATTGTTTTCAGAATTAAGCTGCTGCTTTCAGGTGGAAGGAGAGCATAATTTGTCTTCCAGCATTGTAAATATGTATCGACATTAGATGAGAACAATAAACAACTGATATATACTCCATTTCTCTTGCTCTACTTACAGAGACAAGAGAAAGTCTGAAGTTTTCAGGTTGACAAAGCCCCTTCCTCCCTTCTTTACCTTCCCCCCCAACTTAATTCAGTCCAGTTCCTTTCACTGCTCATGGCGGAACAAGTTCATTGAATGGCCAAGGACTGGACAGTCGCTCTTTATAAACGGAACTGCATATGCCGACTTTAGTTAGGTGACAGGAGGTATTTGGTTGTAAGGTTAGATATCATCAGAACCATGTCACGCCCTGTAAAAGAGCAGGAGAGAACAGGCGAGCTGATCGCGATTAGAGACAAGGAGAGAGGCCGTCAAGCGGCCCTGCCTGCAGGCCAGCTTCTTCCTGTCCTCTTCCAGTCAGCTCATGTCACCATTTACTTGACTCTCTTTGAGGTTTCCTCTAAAAACCCTTTACAGTCAATCCTTCCTTAAACTAGGTTGAGTTGGTTTTGTTCTTTTACAATTGATGTTTTGCTTTAGCTGAGGACACAGTCATTAAGAACTTCGAAAGAATCAGTTTCTCGGGCCAGGAATTTCATCAGAGATGAAAAAGATCCAGAGCACTGGGAACAGCTGTCGCGTATGAAGGGTCTAGTGAAGAAAGTTGTGAGCTCAGGAAAGGGTTAGAAGGAAGAAAACAAGTGTTCAGCTCACAATTTTACTGAGGGCTCACCTCATTCCTTTTGATATTTGCCTAAGAAAAATAGGATTACATAAGATATTTTCTTCTTTAAACCAAAACCATAAAAACATTCAAACAAAAAGTCAAATACATGATTGACTTTCTCAGATTTTTTGTGCTACCGGCTTCCAAATTCTTGCTATTCTAAGTAGCTAGCTTCACCTCGAGACCAAATTGTCACAGTTAGTTCCTGTCACTTTACCTCCACTGTAACTCTTTTTCATTGTTTGTTTGATTTCAGGTTATACGCAGCAGTGCTCTGGGGTTACTCCTGACTGCACTCATGGATCACTCCTGGTAGTGTTCAGGGGACCATATGGGATGCTGGGGTTGGTTTGAAACTGGGTCAGCCACATGCAAGGAAGCCCTTTACCTGCTGTACTAGTGCTCTGACCCTTCCACTATAATTCTTTTAAAAAATTTTTTATTATACCACCGTGCGATATACAATTACAAAGATGTTCATGATTGGGCTTCAGTTCCAGCACCCATCCCCCCCACCAGTGCCTTATTCGCACTACCAATGGCCCCCAATTCCTTCCCCACTTCCCCAGCCTGCCTCTATAGCAGGTAATTTTCCTTTTCCTTCTCTCTCTCTCTCTCTCTCTCTCTCTCTCTCTCTCTCTCTCTCTCTCTCTCCTTCCCCACCCCTCTTACACATTGTGGCTTGCCCTACAGACATCTTGACAGTGATGTTCTTGTCACTAATTCCTCATGTCAAAAAAGACCCTTTCAGAGGTCTTGCTGTGCGCAGGGCCTGCTACGGTGTGCTGTGGTTCATCATGGAGAGCGGGGCCGATGGTTGTGAAGTCGTCGGTGTCTGGGAAGCTCCGAGGGCAGCGGGCTAAGTCCATGAAGTTCGTGGATGGTCTGATGATCCATAGTGGGGACCCTGTCAACTACTACGTCGACTCTGCTGTGCGCCACGTGCTGCTCAGGCAAGGCATGCTGGGCATCAAAGTGAAGATCATGCTGCCGTGGGACCCCAGTGGCAAGATTGGCCCGAAGAAGCCCCTGCCTGATCATGTGAGCATCGTGGAGCCCAAGGATGAGATCCTGGCCACCACCCCCATCTCGGAACAGAAGGGTGGGAAGCCAGAGCCGCCTGCCATGCCTCAGCCGGTGCCCACTGCGTAACAGGGTCTCGGCAGCTGGATCTGGAGTCTGAATGTTCTTTAAGGACCTTTAATAAAATATTTTTAAAAGCCAAACCAAAAAAAAAAAGACCTTTTTAGAGGATTGGGAACAGGAAAAGGCCTCCTACCTCTCACAGTGTAGGGAGCCCAGTTCCAGTCTCAGCACTTTAAGCATGGAAGAGTGGCTCATGGGTCCATTACTCTCTTAGCCACTGTGTTATATCAGAAGAAATATGGTAGTCATTTTCAAATTTAACTAAATTTTAGGCACTGTGTCTTACGATACTGTTAATGGTAGGATTGTGTTTCTTGCATAAAACATTTCAGCACCACACGCTCTACCACACTGTCCGCTTCCATTGACTTAGTATCCTCCCCACCACCCACTGTTACACCCCCTCCCTAGTCTCGCTGCCCCCATGGTAAACTTCCTATGAAAGAGCCAGTTCTCAAGTTTCTGTTGTCTTTGGGCATTTTTGTTCTCTTATGATATTTATGTCACACACGTGAGAGAGATCATTTCACATCTGTCCCTTTTCTTCTAACTACACTTAGTATGATGGCCTCTAAATCCATCCATAAAGAAGCAAATAGCATGAATTATCTCCTCTTAGAGCTGAGTAGTATTCCATTGTGTTTAGGTACCATAGTTTCTTTATCCAGTTATCTGATCTTGGACACTTTAGATTGCTTCCATATTTTGGCTACTGTGAATGGTGCTGCAATGGACATAGCAGAGCAAATTCCTTTCCTAAATAGAGTTTGTGGGCCCTTGGGATAACTGCAGAGAAATTAATTGCTGGCTCATATGGAAGCTCAATTCATAGTTTTTTGGGGAAAGTTTCCATACTTTTTCCCAGAAAGGTTGGATCAGTCAACATTCCCACCAGCAGAGAATTAGACTCTCTTTTCCCCTCATCTCCATACCAACGCTGGTTGTTTTTGTTCTTTGCTACATGTGCCAGTCCCACTGGTATGTTGTTTTGATTTGCATTCCATGATGGTAAGTGATACACGGCCTTTTTTTTTCCATACACAATTTGACTAGTCATATGCTTTCTTTGAGGAAATTTCTGTTTGCTACTTCCACCCATTTTTGATGGGGTTGGTTGTTAAGTTCTACCAGTGCTCTATGTATTTTGGATACCAATCTTTTATAAGATGAATGGTGAGAAAATATTTTTTCCCACTTTCCGGGTGTCTTTTCATACCGTTTTATTTTTTTTATTTACTTTGGGGAGCTGCATCCGACAGTGCTTGGTGCTTACTCCTGGCTCTATCTTTGTATTTTGGTCATTATTTTTTTTTGGTGTAGAAGTTTCTTAGTTTAATGTAGTACCATTTGTTCATCTTTGTTTCCATTTGTCTGACTCATGAAATTAAATCATTGAAGAGAGCTTTAATGTTATGAAATGTTCTAATTATACTTTCTGCAATATAATTTACAGATTCAGTCTTCTTGCTGTTGGTTTTGGGGCCATATTTGGCAGTGCTGAAGGCTTACTCCTGGCTCTGTGCTCAATGATAACTTGGGGAACCACATGCAGTTTTGGGGGGTTGACCCCAGGCCATCCACATGCAAGAAAAGTGCCTTAACATATTCAGCGCAGCACTATTCAAAATAGCCAGAATCTGGAAATAACCTGAATGCCCAAGAACAGAAGACTGCCTAAAGAAACTGTGGTACCTCTTGGGAATATACTCTGGGAAGCCAAAAATACGCAGTGGAAACACCATCCCTACTTTTATGTTCATAGCAGCATTATTCACAGTAGCCAGAATCTGGAAGCAACCAGAGTGCCCGAAAATCGATGACTGGATAAAGAAGCTTTGGTACATCTACACAATGGAATACTATGAAGCTGTTAGGAAAAATGAAGTTATAAAATTTTCCTATAAATGGATGGACATGGAGAAGAATATGTTGAGTGAAATTAGCCAGAACGAGAGAGACAGATACAGAATGACTGCATCTATTTGCATGGCATAGATATATATGTGCATATTGTGATGCCAATATCCAAGATCAAGTGAAACATGACCTTGTATCAGGAGGTCTTGTCAAGGGTGGAAATTGTCACAAATGTGTGGGAGTCAGAGGCTGGGTAGGACAGAGAATGGAACAGTGTGCTGACAATTGTCGGTACTAGTGCCAACCTAGAACTGGGCATTTAATACAGGCAAAAGGATACACATGATAACCCTTTAATGTATGTTCTGTAGTCCATAGTCTGGAGGGGAAGGAAGGGAGAGAGAGAGAGAAAGGTAAAGAAATGGGGAACCTGCCATGGAGGCGAGCTGGGAGAGGGGGAGGGAACTGGGTAGTTGGTGGTGGGAGATGGGCACTGGTGGATGGATTGGTGCTGGAACACTGTATGACCAAAACCCAGGTATGAACTTTTTAATTGTGTATCTTTGTGATTGTGTATCTCACGGTGGTATAATAAAATACTTAAAAAAAATAAAGAAACTGTGCTACATTTACACAATGGAATACTATGCAGCTGTCAGAAAAGATGAAGTCATGAAATTTACCTGCAAATGGATGGACATCAAGATTATCATGCTGAGTGAAATTAGTCAGATGGTAAAGAACAGATATAGAATGACTGCATCTTTAATGGGACATAAATATATACTAGGGTTCTACTAACTGTGGGAAATGGTAACACCATACTAGAACTGAGCATTGAATGTGCACAAAGGAATTTACATGATAAACTCTAAATGTCTGTAGGGCAAGCAGTAATGTATAAAAGAGATAGAGAGAGAGAGAGAGAGAGAGAGAGAGAGAGAGAAGTACCTGTGCTAGAGGTGGGAGGGAGTTTGGGGATATTGGTGGTGGGAATAGGGCACTGGTGGAGAGATGGGTGCTGGAAAACTGTATGACTGAAACCCAATCATGAACATCTTTTTAATTGTATATAACAGTGGTTGTTTTGGGTCACACCCAGCAATGCTCAGGGGTTTCTCCTTGCTCTGCACTCAGGAATTACCCCTGGCAGTGCTCGGGTGACCATATGGGATGCCGGGGACCGAACCTGGGCCAGCACAGGCCAGCCGCATGCAAGGCAAATGCCCTACCCTCTGGGCTATCGCTCTGGCCCAGCAAGCGCTACAACAGCACGGTGAGGCACAGCCTACATGGTGCGCAAATCCATGAGCTCCACATCACCGATGCCTACGAGATCATCTGGTTTAAGAGGATCGCTCCTGGCATGCTTGGGAACCATATGGGGTGTCAGGGATCAGACCTGGTTGGCTACAGGCAAGACAAACTCCCTACCCATAGAAGAGATTTTCAAAATTTATTTTGGCTTTATTAGGCACCGGGGAGGGATGGCGGGTTCTAGCCCTGACCCGCCACCCCAGCAAAGCCTCGAAACAAGCCAGGCGACCCCCCCACTCCATGAGGACTTCCCTCTCGTCGGAACTCCACCCAGCAGAAGAGCCTATCACAGCCCAACAAGCTGCTCTGCGGTTCATCAATAAATGCTGGAGATCAGAGGTGACTACAAGAGTATGCTACCCCCACGGCAGAGCCTGGCAAGCTACCCGTGTCGTATTTGATATGCCAAATACCTGTAACAATTATAGACCTCATTCCCATGACCTGATGGAATGGTTTGGGGCTCTTTATGTTCCTGAAGCAAGCAGATGCCCTTGGGCTCTACTAGCATGAGACAGGACATATGGAGATGTTACTGGTGCCAGCTCGAGCAAATCGATGGTGAATGGGAAGACAGTGATATCACAGTGGTATAATAAAATTTTTTTAAAGTGCTTTAATGCCTTTACTATCTTCTGGCCCATAAGAGTTATTTTGCTTAAAATGGAATTGCATTATTTTTTCCTCCCTGCACCCTTAGGGTAAGAATCAGGACCTTCTGCAAGAGCAAGTGCTATGGACAGCAACCTTCAAACAGGGCATCCCTGAAAAGGAGAGGGATGGGGGCTGTGGTTGGAGAGAAGAGATCGGAGGCAGTGTCAGTGGGGTGAAATTTAACGGGTGTCAGCTACTTCAGTGGTGAAAGAAGTGGTAGAGCTAAATATCCAAACCACAGAGTCAACAACACTGAAATCATGAGACCCAAATTTTAATAACTGAACTTAAAAAGCTGCCTGTCAAGATGTAAGCTGGGGGGGCGGGGAGGCAGAGCCATAGCACAGTGGTAGGGCATTTGCCTTGCACGTGGTGGACCCGGGTTCGATCTCCGGCATCCCATATGGTCCCCAGAGCACCACCAGGAGTAATTCCTGAGAGAAGAGCCAGAAGTAACTCCTGAGCATTGCCTGGTGTGAGCCCCCAAAAAAAGGAAAAAATAAGATGGAAGCTGGGGGTGAGAAACGGTAATGTGCCATTGTCTACGTTTTCCCTTCAAGCACAGTGATTTACAAAGTTATTCACAAATTAGTTTTATTAGACAAAACAGTGCTCCACAGCAATCCAACCACTTGCAATAATAGGAAAATGCTACTTGACCATAGGTTCATATTTCTTGGCTTTTACAGCAACACAATTGTAGTTGGAGACTTCAACACTGCTCTATCAACCCTGGATAGATCAACAAGATTGAAACTTACCAAGGAAATACTGGCCCTTAAAGAAGAGATGGAAGAAAGAGGGCCGGTAGACATATACAGGGCATTTCATCCCCAAAAAGCTGAATACACTTTCTTCTCCAGTACACATGGAACATACTCCAAATAGATCACATGCTGAGCCATAAATCATACCTCCATAAAATCAAGAAGATAGAAATTGTGCCAACTATTTTTTCAGACCATGAGGCACTGAAAATAGAAGTTAATTGTACACAAAAACGGAGACCAATACCAAGTACCTGGAAACTAAACAGCTCACTGCTGAACAACCAGCAAGTCATAAAAGAAATCAAAGAGGAAATCCAAAGATTTCTGGAAACAAATGAGACTGAAGACACGAATTACCAGAACTTGTGGGATACAGCGAAAGCAGTGTTAAGAGGCAAGTTCATAGCTCTTTAAGCATTCATCAGAAAAGAAGAAAAGGCCATCATAAACAGTCTGACTTCACAACTTAAGATCTTAGAGAGTGATCAACAAAAGGAGCCCAACCCAAGCAGAAAGAAAGAAATAATAAAACTTAGAGCAGAAATCAATGAGATGGAATGTCAAAAAACAATCCAGAAGATCAAAGAAACCAAAAGCTGGTTCTTTGAAAAAAATAAACAAGATTGACAAACCACTTGCAAGACTTGTAAGAAAAGGAAAAGAGAGAACCCAAATAAATAGAATTAGAAATGAAACCAGGGGACATCACAACAGAAACCACAGAAATTCAAAAGATCATCAGAGATTACTATGAGAGCCTGTACGCCACAAAACAAGAAAACCTAGAAGAAATGGACAAATTCCTGAATTCCTATAGCTTCCCAAGTCTGCAACAAGAAGATTTGGAATACCTCAACAAACCTATTTCCATCGAGGAAATAGAATCGGTAATCAAAAGTCTGCCCAAACACAAAAGCCCAGGTCCAGATGGATTCACCAGTGAATTCTACAAAACCTTTAAAGAGGACCTACTCCCAATTCTTTTTTAAGCTCTTTCGACAAATTGAAGAAACAGAAACACTCCCAAATAGCTTTTATGAGGCACATATCACCCTGATACCCAAAGCAGACAGAGATGACACAAAAAAAGGAAAACTACAGACCAATCTCCCTGATGAATACAGATGCTAAGATCTTCAACAAAATACTAGCAAATAGAATCCAAAGAGTCATCAAAAAGATTATACACCATGACCAAGTGGGATTCATCCCGGGGAATGCAAGGATGGTTCAACATCTGCAAGTCAATCAACATAATACATCATATCAACAAAAGAAAAATAAAAACCATATGATCATATCAATAGATGCAGAGAAAGCATTTGACAAGATTCAACACCCGTTCATGATGAAAGCTCTCCGTAAAATGGGGATTGAAGGAACCTTCCTCAAGATAATCCAGGCCATCTACTACAAGCCCACAGCGAGCATCATTCTCAATGGGGGGAAAACTGAAAGCCTTCCCCTTAAGATCAGGGACAAGACAAGGCTGCCCACTCTCACCACTTCTATTCAATATAGTACTGGAGAGTACTTGCCATAGCAATCAGGGAAGAAAAAGACATTAAGGGCATCCAGATAGGAAGGGAAGAAGCCAAGTTATCACTATTTGCAGATGACATGATATTATACCTGGAAAACCCAAAACTCTCTACCAAGAGGCTCCTAGAAATAATACATTCCTATAGCAGAATAGCAGGGTACAAAATCAATACTCAAAAAGTAAATGGCCTTCCTATATGCAAACAGCGAAAGAGAAGAAAGGGACATTAAAGAAACTATCCCATTCACAATTGCGCCGCAGAAAATCAAATACCTAGGAATCAGTTTGACAAAGAATGTAAAGGATCTCTACAAAGAAAACTACAAAACGTTACTTCAGGAAATAAAATAAGACCTGAGGAAATGGATACATATTCCCTGCTCGTGGATCGGAAGGATTAACATTATCAAAATGGTAATACTCCCTAGAGCTTTATACAGATTCAATGCTGCGGTCCCTATAAAGATACCCATGATGTTCTTCAAAGAAATTGAACAAACACTCCTGAAATTTGTATGGAATAATAAAACCCCCACGAATAGCTAAAGCAATCCTTGGGAAAAAGAAGATGGGAGGTATCACTTTCCCCAACCTCAAGCTCTACTACAGAGCAGTTGTAATTAAGACAGTGTGGTATTGGTATAAAGACAGACCTGTAGACCTATGGAATAGAACTGAGTATCCTAAAACAAATTCTCAAATATACAACCACTTAATCTTCGATAAAGGAGCAAAAAAATATTAAGTGGAGCAAAGAAAGCCTCTTCAACAAATGGTGCTGGGAAAACTGGACAGCTACATGTAAAAAAATGAACTTAGACCTCCTTCTAACGCCATGCACAAAAGTCAGATCAAAATGGATTCTAGTCATCAGACATGAATCTATAAGGCACATCGAAGAAAACATAGGAGAAACGCTCTACGACATCGAAACGAAAAGTATCTTTAGAGACAACACACCACTGACCAAGCAAATGGAAGCAAAGATAAACAAATGGGGTTATATAAAACTAAAAAGCTTTTGCACCTCAAAAGAAATGGTGACCAAGATACAAAGACAATCCACAGAGTGGGAAAGGATATTCACCCAATACCCATCTGACAAGGGGTTAATATCCAGGATATATCAGGCACTGGTAGCACTCCACAAGAAAAAAAAACAGCCAACCCCATCAAAAAATGGGGAGAAGAAATGAACAGAAGCTTCCAAAAAGAAGAAATTCGAATGGCCAAAAGGCATATGAAAAAGTGCTCTTCATCTTTAATCATCAGGGAGATGCAAATCAAAACAACAATGAGGTACCATCTCACACCACAGAGACTGGCACACATCCAAAACAGCAAGAACAACCGGTGCTGGCGTAGATGTGGGGAAAAAAGGGACTCTGATCCACTGTTGGTGGGAATGCCGACTGGTCCAGCCCTTTTGGAAAACAATATGGGCATTCCTCCGAAAACTAGATATTGAGCTCCCATTTGATCCAGCAATAGCACTCCTGGGAATATACCCGAGAGACCGAAAAACACATAGCAGAAACACTATCTGTACTTCTTTATTCATCTCTGCGCTATTCACTATAGCTAGAATCTGGAAACAACCTAAATGCCCGAGAATAGAGGACTGGCTAAAGAAACTGTGGTTCATCTACACTATGGAATACTATGCGGCTGTCAGAAAAGATGAAATTATGAAATTTACCTGCAAATGGATGGACATGGAGACTATCATGCTGGAGTGAAATTAGTCAGAAGGAAAAGGACAGATATAGAATGACTGCATTCATTAATACGACATAAATAGATACCAGTGTTTTACTAAATGTGGGAAATGGTAATGGCAGATTAAAACTCACCATTGAATATACACAAAGAGACTTAAGTGATAAACTCTAAATACCTGCAGGGCTAGCCACAATGTGTAAAATAAGAGGGAGAGAGATGCAGAGACAGAGAGAGAAAGAGAGGAAACTGGGGTACCTGCTATTAAGGCAGCATGGGGGGTGGCAGGAGGGGTGGGGTACATTGGTGGTGGAAATGGGGCACTGGTGGAGGGATGGGTGCTGGTATACTGTATTACCAAGAACCAATTATGAACACCTTTGTAATTGTATGTTTCACGGTGGTATAATAAAAAATTAAAAAAAAATAAATAAAAAATAAACTGTTGTTCAGAAAAACATATCCAAACAAAACCAGGGCTGTCCCTGTGCCGAGAAGGGTCAGTCCCATGAGGCCAGACTGTGCCTCTCTCTATGAGAGCTACATCAGGAAGCCCAGCTCTGCCAGCCCCATGGACATGAGTCACGGCTCCTGCAGACTCCCGGAAGAATTTTACTCTATGGTTGTATGACATGGAGGGACATAATCAAGATTGGCTCTTGTCTTTAGTGTGGCATAGATGAACACACACAAGTTCCTGCTGCCACTGTTTGCAAATTCACTGATAAGTGACAATTGAAGAATCTGCTTGTACTCAGAGCTCGCTCCTGGCTCTGAGTTGCTGGCACACTTCCATGGGGTTGCCCCTCTTTTGCTTAATTGCCTTCCTAGAACCTTCCTAGGCTCTTTCTCTCTGCCTTCTCCCATTATACCTTTTGGACCATCTGCCTATTTGTTTATGTTTACTGTTAAAATTGGAACATTTTAATGCACGCTATCTGATGCTATTCAAAAAGTAAGAAATCCTGATCATAGCCCATGTTCCATGCATGTATAGCAAAATGGCTATTGGTGATCTCAGAGGCCAGGACCCATCTCCTGCTGCCATAAGATGGTTATGACTCCAAGTGAATGCTGAGTCTAGATGACATCATCACCACTATGATAAAATTGTTTTAATTAATTTAATTTTATTTTTTGGTTTTTGGGTCATTCCTGGTGACTACTTGACTTGATCACTTGACATCCCATTATTCATCGATTTGCTCGGCGAGCACCAGTAATATTTCCATTTGACCCTATAATGTGCCAGTGTAGCCGAATGGCATCTGGTTGCTTCAGGAATACGAAGAGCCTCAAACCATTTGTTCAGGGTCTTGATGAAGAAGTCTGATCATCTTGTAGGTGAGCAGCCACATGATCTTTTGACATCCCGTGGGATCCAGTGATACTCAGGGGTTATTCCAGGCTCTGCACTCAGGAATCACTCCTGGTGGTGCTCAGGGTACCATATGGGATGCCAGAAATCAAACCAGGGCTAACTGCATGTAAAACAAGTGCCTTACCACTGTGCTACCTCAATGGCCCCAGACAAAATAGTTGGGTGACTGTACACTTTGACCCCTAGATTTACAACTTTATCCAGGAAAACATCAATGCATATCAGTTATACAACAAACAAAATGCTTTGTCTTGAAAGAGTTTTGTTTTGTTTTTACCATAGCCAGGGTTGCTCAGGGCTTACTCCTGGCTCTGTGCTCAGGGATCACTCCTGGAGATGCTCAGGGGACCATATGGAGTGCTGGAGACCCAAGCAGAGTCATCCATGTGCAAAACAAGTGCCTTAAGCTCGGACTAGCTCTGATTCCTCATCTAGAAAGATTTTTCTGTTAAAAATAAAAACCTCACATGCCTCTCAGGTAGAGAAGTGAGGGACATGGCAGAGAAAGCAGGAGAATGGGGAAAACTGCTGTTACCCGTGGCTGCAATCTTTTGGGTTTTCTGTTTGTTTGTTTGTTTGTTTGTTTGTTTTTGGGGTGGGCACATCCAGATGTCTTGGTTCACCCTCAAGGCCAAACGGTATGAATTTTCATGAACAACTGCAAATTCGGGTGCAAGGAGAAGCTGTGGAAGGCCGTCAGCACCCTCCACAACCAGTCACGACTCACACCACGAACTCCCTGAGAAAAGGAACCAAGAGCCGGAAGAGCGTGATCCCGACTTCGTGCCTTCCCCAAGGCACCCGCAGTCAACAACCATCTTGGGCTGGGGAGAAACGTGTCAGGATGAAGGAAACCCCCCATTCAACAGGGCATCCCCAGCTGCTCCACCCTCCATCTTGGAAGCGGGAGGAAAAGGTGAGAGGAGAAAGTGGAGGTGGTCAGGGGTCTTCAAGAAGGAACGATAACTCTTCTTGAGAAGGAGACAACCTTGACCGCACAGGTAAAAACGCCTGGACCACCAGATTCGGACGCTAAAGGAGAAGCAGGGAGCCTGGGACCACCGCTTGATGCTAGAGAGCACACTGAAGAAGGGAAAGAAAAGCTGTTCGAACTTGAGGCCAAAATAACCATGTCAGGAATAAAGATCAAGTCCATCTACCATGCCTGCAACCTCCACCAAAAATGGAATGAAGACCTGTGTAAGCGGTCCAGGCCAGACCAGGCAGAGATCGCAGGAGCCAGCACTGCTGCCTAAAGGCACTGGATGACTTCAAGCCCCAGCAAGAGCCTTTCCAAAGACCTTATTGAGATCCCGACCCTCCAATAAGGCCCCCAGTGGCTAGCGAGAATCACCCTGGTAAGGAAGCGGCTGACTCGGGAGCATCCAACGGTCTTACTGATGAGTTACTCTGCCACCGAGCCACACTGTACTTGAACACCCAAAGCCCCACACAAGAAATTTTCATTTCTTTCAATATAACCCCTGATAGTTGATTATATAAAGTAGGTAAAATAAAACCCATTTGAAAAATATTGATAAAAGCACTTGAAATGTTCTTCATTTCAAATCGTGTTTCATTTAATGCCGAATGTAAGACTGAAATAAAGATCAAAAGAGTGTTATATTTATACTATTAGAAGACAATTTATAATTTTATAAATTTATCAAATATATACCTTTAATAAATGACATGAGAATACAAAAATCGCAGCTACATATCTTTGAATTGCCTTATTATAAAGACATGCTTGTTGAGGGAAGTATTTAAGAGTGCAGATTAGAAATGATCGATATGTGGGGCCGGAGCGATAGCCCAGCGGGTAGGGCATTTGCCTTGCACGCGGCCAGCCCATGCCGGCCAGGGTTCGATTCCCGGCATCCCATATGGTCCCCGAGCAACGCCAGGAGTGATTCCTGAGTGCAGAGCCAGGAGAAACCCCTGAGTATTGCCGGGTGTGACCCAAAAAGCAAAAAAAAAAAAAAAAAAATGATCGATATGTATAATGTGAGTAACCAAGGGGATATTTGTTTAAATAACTGCAGCCTTTAGAAGTTCTGGTGTCAAGAATTATCAAGTGTCATGGCCTCATCGTTTTGTAGAAAGAAGAGAATGGGTGTCCTCAAAATTTATCCACAGCTTGTTGAATATTCAAGATTAATACATTTATACCATAATGTTCATAATAATAAAAAGTAAAACATTTATACCATAACTTCATAAGTTATGGTATAAATGTTTATAAGTTATGGTATAAATGTAAGTTATGGTTACTTTGTTGCTTTTCTTCCCCTTATTCCTTTATCAATAAAATGTACGTTTAAACTAAAAATAATATTAATAGTAGTTTAACAAATGTCCCTCATTATTCAATAAATTTGTGGTAGTTCCTTCTGTGTACCAGAGATTGTTCAATACTTGGAATACCCAAAAACATAGATCTCTGATTTTTCTAGGGTGGTGAGGGAGAGGTATCATGGTGTCTGGACAGAAAATAATCATTGGATAACAAATATATAAATCGTGTAGAGTCTTAAAAGGTGAGAAGTGCTATAGAAAAAAAAAGTAAGTGTGTGGGTATACAAGATTCTCACTGAGAAGGTGGGATGTGAGCTGACCACCAACTAGATCAGACCATGGCCAAGAAGCTCTAGGGGTGGGGAGCAGTGAGGGCCCCGGGGGCAGAGAGATAGTACAGCAAGGGAGGAGTTTGTCTTGCATGAAGCCAAGCTGGTTCAATCCCTGGCCCCCCACACCGTCTCCCTAGCACCTCCAGGGCGGACCCTAAGCACTGCTGGTTGTAACCTCCAGAGGTTATAACCTCCAGACAAACAAACAAGAGGCCTTAGAGAAAAGGTGACTCTAAGCTACAGCAGGAACTCAGGACAAAGGCACAGGGCTGCAAACAGCTGACTGGTCTACAAACCACCAACAAGTTGTGTTGTTGGTGTCATTGACGTGTTGTTAGTGAGATGAAGCAGACAATACCAGAGAAGAGAGAGAGAACAAAAAGTGGGAGAGGGTGAGCACCACTTGGGACCTTGGAAGAATGACCATGTAAACCCTATGTCAACAATACCATCACCCAACTGGGATCCAGTCAGGTAGTGATAGAGCATTATTACTGACCGCAAATCCTCTACTGGTTTGATTATAAAAATGGAGTGAATCCTTCATCATTTAACTCCCAGGCAATTTCTTGCTGCTGCTAAGAAGCACCTCCCTGTTTGTGTTTGTTTCTGTTTTCCCCAAATACATCCCACATACAATAGGCCCTTTTTAAATCAGGGTCTATTGTCTGCTCCCAGTGGGAGGCCTGAAGGAGGCTGATAGGGGTCCTCTGAGGTCTTTGAGGTCAGATTCTGTTTGCAACTATCTACCTTAAAGAAATGGAGATTAATACCATAATCTGGAGACAGGAGCCAGGCTCACCCAGTCTTTTTCTCCATCCTACCAAAGAGCAGCTCTCCTGCCTTTGTTCCGTGAACAGCAGCCTGCTAGCTGGCTTCTGATCCATCTTGAGCAAGACAACCTTTACAGATAGACAAAACTCATAGAGGTTGAGGTTTGGGAGAGGGAACAGGATCCTAATGAGAACTTCAAATCCCAGAATTTCTCATTGCAGTGTGAGTGGTTGCTGCTGAGTATAAACTATTTGCTACATAGACCCTGTAAAAAAGAACTTGGAACTTAGATAAGGTAAATCCCTTTTATTCCTTATGTCTCTTAATCTTTACTATTCCAGGAAAATCAACCCGTAGCTGGAATCAATGGTTAGCCTGATTTTATTTTTTCTTGGCAGCTTTACTCATCTGTGTGCAAATGCATCACAAAGTGTATAAAGAGAAATGATTCAAACGCTCATTGCTTTTTTTTTTTTTTGAAGATAGAAAGGCTGTTGATTCTGTCTTAAGAGAAGTAGATGGTTTATATACAATCTGTACTTTCTTCTTTGACCTGGACAAAAACCACACACACACACACACACACACACACACACACACACACACACACACACACACACCAGCCCTGCAAAGATGCTGCTGTTCTCACAAAGGCTCAACTGAGTTGACCATGTTGATCTGAACATTTGGAAAGAAGGCGATTTCACCCTACATTGCACAAAATTCAATGTAGTGATGCATAAAAGCTGACCTATATTTGTTTTGTAACAATATGACCACCTCATTTTTAATAAGTTTATGCTTCACAAGTTCTACTCAAAACAAACAATGCTGTGTGCTGGCATTTCCTTTGGCCAAGTGGGTCTGAATAGACCTGTGGGAAACTCTGAAAACTATACCACAAACAGCATAAATTGGCTAGATTCTAGGTCCCACAGAAAAAGGAAATAAGTGGGCTTTTTCCATGGGACTCTATGCCCAGGAAAGATATTCTCTGGGTTCTGTTGTGCCTGATTGGGAACTTGGAAGTTTTTAACTATTCCGTTAAATGTCCTTCCTTTCTTCCTTCACATCTTGTGCAACTATATAGTAAAATGGAGATGGTTAAACTTTGTGCTACTTATTTAATTATGAAATACATATGCATGTCTGTGTGTGTGTGTGTGTGTGTGTGTGCATGCACACCCACACACAGAAGCAAAAAATAAGTCATGGCGGTTTTAGGGCTTCTGAAGAAAAGGAGGGGTGTGATGACACCCCCTTCAGGGGAGTCCCAAGACCCTAGGCCCCAGCAACCCCTATGGACTCCATAGCCTCAACAGTGCTTGGGTCAGGGGGTAACCATGGCAGAAGATGCCGGGACCTACCTGGGTTCCTGACAGTATTCACAATGCATTAAGGTCCCTGATCTGTGTCTGGGTCCTATGATTGTTGCCCCTGACCTGTCTACAGATAAAGTAAAAGACCAGAGGTTCTTGAAGCTTTCCTTTCAATCTGTCTGCTCTCTCTCCTCACTCCACCTCACTGCAGGAACTCTCCAGGGACCTCTGTCTCTCCCAGCAGGTTCTCCAGCAGGCTTCTCTCTTCAGGGCATCTCTCTTCAGGTCCTCTCCCAGGACCCTCTTTTCAGGTCTTCTCTTCTCAGGTTCTTAGTATTCAGGGTATCTCTTTCTCTTTATGTTTCTCTGTGTTCCTATCCCTGTTTCTCAGTTTTGCTGCTTATCTGTCTCTATATTTCTGTTTCTCATCTTCTGTTTCTATTTCTCTGTTTCACTGTCTTTATTTCTATTTCTGTTTCTCTATCCTTAAGTCTATTATCTTCTTCTTTAGGTCTTCTCTTTTTAGGACCTTTCTCTGTCAGACCAGCCCACTGAGTTCTGGCCTTAGTTCTGTTGCCTTGTGACCCTGTAGCCCTGGAGCCCTGTAGCCCTGTTGCCCTGTGGCTCTGGTGCTGGCCCTTGGACCTAGGTACCAGGAGCAGCCTCTGTCCCCTGGTGCTGGCCCTCTGGCCCAGGCACCAGGGTCTGCTGCTCTCTCACTCTGGAAGCCCAGGATGCTCTCCTGGGGCCTCTATTTATAGCGTCAGGACAGGTTCAGAATCCTGGCCTCTGTTTAGCAGTTTTCATAACTGTTACCATACAGGTAGTGTGTTATCCAACAATGGGGTCAAGTTCAACCTGATTGATAAGTTCACTAATCAATTAAAGAGTCTCATGTAAGTATTTTCCATGCGAAGAAACGGCATAAATTTCAACATAAGATGCAATTCCATTTAAGGCAACATAAAACAAATGTCTATTGGATGAGAGTAATCATTGTTCTTTGAGGACATGTGAACTTGGACAGACAAGGGGAAGTTGGCCAGGATTTTCTCTGCAACACTTTAAAGAACAGCGTTTATTAAAATGTGGGGCTGATGAAACAGTCTCAAATTAAAATTTGAGCATTTGTAAATATATAACAAATAATTGTGGTTATAATCATCCTAGATGAATGCGCCAGATTTTATTTCAGATACCATCAGATTTATTAGATTGGTTGCCTTAATAATAAACACATTTTTATAAAGATATGTTAAAGTTATAGAGACTAGTCATTAAGACAAAATTGTGCAAATGCTTTTAAATGTCTTATATTCATCTACTTTTACAAATTTAATTTTATGGTTCATAAAATATTTGTATAATAATTCAAGGCATTATATTGCATGCATTATAAATTTCAACTGAAATATGAAAAGGAAAATTTTAAGTAGTCTCTTAGTTCAAACCATAAAATACCATAGATTGAGTGACTTAAAATAGTGGGCATTTATTTTCTGTAATATTTTTCTAGCTAGTTTGGAGAGTGAAATGGATATTCAAGAGCAAGCTGACAGCTGATTCTGTTCCTCAGTAGAACTCTTTTCCAGCTTTATTGATGGTCAACTTACCACTGTGACCTCATATAGCAGACAGACAAAGCAAGCTCTTTGCTGATTCTTCTCATAAGGACTCATCCCATTAAAAGGGACCCAACCTCCTGATCTCATCGAAATCTAATTGTCTCCCATAGTCAATGTGGGACAAGGTGGGGCATAATTCAGTTTATTATGTATAGGTACTGATAAGTCCGTTACATAGCTGGGTAATTGGAGGTGCAAATTAGTTAGTAACTTGCTCAATGACCCTCAGTAAACAGGAGGGCTCAGGGCCAGGATTCTAACTTAAGATAGCATCATCTCTTTAATCATTATTGTAGGGCATTACCACAGCAGTGTCAGAATCCAGAAATGCTGCATGGGCCATCAGGACCATATTTAATGATACTCAGGTGGCCATAAAATACCAGAAATTGAACACAGCTGCACATATGGCAGGCGTGTGCTCTACCCTTTGTGCTATCACTCCAGTCCAAGATTTCATCTAATTTATCAGATTTTGTCTTTTCGTCCTAGTATGGAATTTGAAAAAAAATATAGTAAAGATAGTTGGCCGGGGGGGGGGGGGGGGGGGGGGGGGGGGGGGGGGGGGGGGGGGGGGGGGGGGGGGGCTCTGGGGGGGGAAAAAAAATTTTTTTTTTTTCAAAGATGTAGCTCAATGGGTGAGTGCCTGCTTGCACTTGTGTGAGGCCCTGGATATGATTCTCAGAGCCAATAAAGTAAAATCAAGGTGGTTCAAATGTTTAGACACAAATTTAGTGTCTCTGTGTTTATTTTGTCTGGGTCAATGATTGTTGATAGTGATATTCAAAAGTAATACTTTTTTCATGTTACAAATGCCTTTGAGAGTAAGTTGACCATAACTGACTATTTTAAACCAACATGTTTACTTTAGAAAAACAGCTATGACTGGAGCGATAGTACACTGAACAGGGTGTTTGCCTTCCACACAGTTAAACTGGTTTGATCCCTGGCATCCCATATGGTACACTGAGCACTACCAGGTGTAATTCCTGAGTGCAGAGCCCCTGAGCATTGATGGGTGTGACCCAAAAAGAAAAGAAAGAAAGAAACATAGCTACGAATATGATAACCTTCAAAATAAGTGAAAAATACAGATTTATTATCTATAAATATAAGAAATGAAAAAGCTCGCTCTTTTTTAAAAATGAAAAAACTTTGTTTGATGGTACTTTTGGAAATGAATAGAATTATGTTCTCTGAGAGGGGCATGAATAATTTCAAGTGAGGAAGTACCATTTAAAGTATATTAGACAAGGTACTCTGGCCACAGGCTCAAAGACTTGATTAACATCTCCTTTGGGAATCATTTATTTCAGTTAACTGTTAACAGGCTGTTTTTAATCCTGTAAACCCAAATTTCTTTATTTTACTAGGGTGGGTCCAAGAACAAGCAGTTTGCTTGGGTAAAACTGTTTGTACCCAATATGACTGATTCATTTTGCACTGTAGGGTTGGATTCACAGCAGGAATCTCTGTTGGAAGAAGCTTAGGGCCAGACTAAAATAATGTATGAACAATGAGCAAATAATGAGCAACGGACAAAGCCAATCTATCCTGCTATGTGTCATGAAGAATAGCCTTATTATTTCGTGTTACTAAGGTGAGTGAAACAACTAGTTTTATAGATGGTTGCCATGGAAACGCACTGCTTCAACTGGTCACAGATTATAAAAGGAAACAGCAATGTTGAGTAGAGGCATATCAAGGAAAAGATTTTACTTTATCAGGAGTGGGGGTTAGTGTATCAGTATTTGAGACTAATCAAGACGTTCATAGTCAAGTTTATGTATTTTAAAAGTGAAAAGAATACAAAACACAGTGGTGAATACTCAGGGCCCGTGGACAGAGTAAAGCCACTAAGGATTTTGTGCACTGCTATTTTCAGTTAACTACTTAAATTTTCATAGGCATTAGTTAATTAATATTTTATACTTGTATCTTGTTTATATATGTCTCCACTCTAAGTTATACTTCAGTGAGACTTAACTAGAATGTTGATTGCTGAACAGTGGTTCATGATATTTATTTTTTCTTTTTTGAGATGTAAATAATAAAGTTAAGAATTTTATATCTTTATATATTGGGGCCGGAGCGATAGCCCAGCGGGTAGGGCGTTTGCCTTGCTCATGGCTGGCCTATGCTGGCCGGGTTCGATCCCGGCATCCCATATGGTCTCCCAAGCACCGCCAGGAGTAATTCCTGAGTGCAGAGCCAGGAGTAAGGCCTGAGCATCGCCAGGTGTGACCCAAAAAGCAAAAAAAAAAAAGATTTTATATCTTTATATATATTAATTAAGTTGTCTGAATTTCTTAATGCTCAAGATTAGAATTTTTTTATATCCTGGCACTCTGTATAGAATCTTCTTCCATGTTGGTGGTGGGAAGTGTACATGGTGAAGGGACAGATAGTGGGAGCACTGTATCACTGAAACCCACTCATGAACCATGTATCTCATGGTTGTTCAATAAAAAAATTTAAAAAGAAAAGAATCTTCTTGCTAGGCAGTCCATAGTAGCCCAATTTAAATAATTGTACATATATAAAAATAATGAAATTTCTTTTTAAAATATATATAACTAATTTTTTTTGGAATTGAATTTACCCAATGTTTAAAATAAGTTGTTTTCAGTCATATTATTCAATAACACTTTAAAAAGTAATATGCTGAAAAGAAAATTAAGATTTTTTTTCCTTTCTGCTTTGAAAATTTCAGTGAAATTAAGTAGATTGAATATTGAAACATTGTGACATAGTAATTTCATTGTTGACTATAACACTTCTAAATACCTACCAAAATTCCATGAATAATTAGAAACTCATCATGAGTAGGGAGAAACTAGTCAACAGTAAATTAAATTCTTGATTCCAAATCTCTCCAGAATAGAACACTCATGGGTCAGAGTGATAGTACAATGGATAGGACCTTTGCTTTGCATGTGACTGAATTGGGTGCAATTTCTGACACTACACATGGCCCTTGAGCCCTGCTGCGTGATCTCTGAGCACAGAACCAGAAGTAAATCCTGAGCACCACTGGGTGTTACCCAAACAAAAATTATACCAAAACTAACCAATCAACCCAAAACCAGAAACCACAAACCAGAATAAGACATTTCAAAACCTTTAATAATCTATTTTTTAGTCTTTCACACATTCCATTGCTCATTGTCTTTCATGCTTTTTTTTTTTCTCTTTTTGGGTCACACCCGGCGATGCTCAGGGGTTACTCCTGGCTCTGCACTCATGAATTATTCCTGGCGTTGCTCAGGGGACCATATGGGATGCCGGGGATTGAACCTGGCGCATGGGCCCGCCGCGTGCAAGGCAACGCCCTACCTGCTGGGCTATCGCTCCGGCCCCTTTCATGCTTTCTTTTATTTCCTTGCTTAAATTAAAGAGATTATAAGATTAGTTTCCCATTCCACCTGAAGAACAATGTGACTTATTTTTGAGTTGGCCAGAAGAGACAATGTCTGTGTGTCCTACCCAGGCAAATCCTTCCACATCTATTTGGACTTTGACTGGAAATTCCTCTTCTCTCCAGGTTATTGAACTCCAACAAAGCTTCTCTTAACACAGATTCTGCCATGCCTACAAACACACAAGAAACATAAGAAACCAGCCCAGAACACTGGACCCAGGCTTTGGAACCAGTGACCTGGGTTGAAATTCCAGCACTGCCACTCATAACCTTTGGCATCTCTCTATGCTCTCTGGAGCTTAGTTTCCTCAAACAAAATTTGGTGATAATTGAAACTTTCCTCAGGAGTTTTTCAAGGATAAATGAACTGATGTTACATATGAAGCTTTGGACAGTGTCTGGTACATAGTGGAAACTCAGTAAGTGCTGAACATTTCTCTATGAGCCTGTCTTGCGTCAATGCTCTCAGGTCAGATTCCCTGCTTCCAGGATTCAAAAGTACAGCTCCACCTCTCCATTAACTGCAAACCTTAGACAAGTTACATATTAGGAACTTTATAAACCATATGAACTATCTGAGAGCAAATAATCTTAATCCACAAAAGTAGGAACTTCATAGCATTCAACCTAATATACATGTAATATTTACTGTACCTCTGTTTCCCTACCCATTACAAATAGTGGCATTATGTTGTTTCATTATCATAGACTCAGTGTCTATATGTGTGTGAGCCTATTACTGAGCTCTCTCTTCTAGTCCACTGGTTGGTGTCCCTCTCTTTATTCAGTACCACACTATTTTAGTTACTATCATTTTGTAGTATAATTTGAAGTGAGACAGAATTTCCTGTCTGTGTATGGATAAATTTTTGTAGTTTCATACAAATTGTATAATTGGTCTGTCTTGTTGGAAAATACCACTTCTAGATATTATGATAGGGATATTATTAGGGGTATTATGATATATGATAGGGATTATGTTGACTCTATAAACTGCTTTATATAAGTTGAACATAGAGGAAGGAAAGTCTCTAACAAGTGGTGCTAAGAAAGTTGGATAGATACATGGATTAAGAAAAAGGAGGGAGGGAGGAGGAGAAAGTAGAGAAGTGCTGCAGGAAACTGTTGCCCAGAGCCTCTGCATCTGGCCTGGAGTTGCCTCCTGCAGGCCACTTTGTAGATAGGAGGAGGACAGTTTGAATGTGGCAGTATCTTACCACGTATTCTATGTTAGCTGGTATAAATATTTTCTCTCATACTGCCACAATCATCATGGGACTAGCTAGATCTTACCAGTATATTTATCTGGCCACATTGGATCTCTAAATAATTAGACCAGAGAGAAATGCTGTTTGCCTCAAGCAAGCACGCATGGCTCTCTAATAAGTCTAAAGGCTAATATACAAAATAATTATGAAGTAAAGACAAGAATCTTATGAAGGCTTGGAGAAATATATACCTGGCTGGAGAATATCTATTGGCACAGATGCATGCCTTTGTATTCTGAGATACAGTTCATCTCAGATGCCCTTCCTCTACTCCACCCTGCAGGGGCTCAACCAAGGCAGATCTTGGCTGGGCAGCATTAATATCTCAAAGGACCTAGATGATGTCCTGGGAGAAATTACCTGAGGGGAATTGACCCCAACTGCTTCCCGTTGGAGTGGATAGTCTGTGTTACAGGGATATAAAAACTGTAGCCTGCTTTCTTCCTTGCTTTTTTTCTCCCTTTTGCCTTTTTGCCTCTGCTTCTCTCCTCTCTGTTCTCCTCCCTGTTGGGCCTTAACACGTGGTGGTGGCCATCTTGGCCTAGGGTTCTGAACCTACACCTGGCTGGGGCCCAGTCGGCAAACAAAGTCTGGGATTTTCCTCTTATGGGATTGTATACCAGAACCTGTGAGAGTAAAGCCTTTTGAAACTTTGCTGGATTCTTGTGTCTTTTCTCTGTCTGCCGACCACCCATCCCCTGGGGCAGAAGGGGATTCCTACACCCTGCTCCCAGATTTTGTCGGGGTGGCCAGCATAGCCTGGCAGAGAAGGAGGAGAAGAAAGAGAAAGAGATGAAGGAGTAAGAAAAGGAGCAGAGGAAGAAGACTATATCAGTATTTAACATTATACATAAACCTTAACTCAAAATGAACTAAAGATAACTAGTGTATTAATCTTAAAGCCATAATGGAAGAAAATATAGGTGAAACACTCTAGCATCTTGACCTCAGAGATTTATTTGGAAATTCAAGTCCATTGTCAAGGGAACAAAAGCAAAAATAAACAAATGCAATTATATCAAATAGAAAAAGGCTACACAGCAAAAGAAACTACAAACCAAGTTAAATAGTTGTCAGGGAATGCCGCCAGGGTCCCCGACAGTGCCGGGAAGCGAGTTCCCTTCTACCTCTGAAGCCAGCGGAGAATAGATGAAGACTCAGGAATCCGATGCAGTTTTAAAAGGCTTTACTTATCACAGGTTCAGGCATACAAGTCAGCAATAGGAAAAACCCTGCGCTTAGGATTCCTAGCTAGAACCCCAGACAAGTGTAGGCCAAGATGGCGGCCACCATGTGTTAAGGCCCTGTAAAAGGAGAAAAGACAAGACTCCCAAGAAGGGTGCGAGCTCACAAAGAGAGAGCCCAAAAGAGAGTGCCAGAGAGAGGAAGCTGGCTGGTTTTATACCCCTGCAACTCAGACCTCCCACTATTATTGGAAGCAGGAAGGGTCAAATGTCCTTAGGTAATTACTCCCAGCACCCTCACCTAGGCCCTATTATATGCTAATGTTTTGAGCCAAGATCTGCCTGGAAATGCCTTTATAGGGTAGAGAAGGGGGTTTCTGAGATGGCATGTCTCTGTACCAAAGACTAATACTAAAGCCAGTTAAATATTTCTCCAAGCCTTTACAAGTCTCGTCTACTTTACGATAGTTTTGTATTTTAGTTGCCTTTGAGTTATCAGGGAGCCATGCTTGCTTGCTTGGAGGCAAACAGCATTTCTCTCTGGTCTAATTACTTAGAGATCCAACGTGGCCAGGCAAATATGCTGGTAAGATCTAGCTAGTCCCACGATGATTGTGGTAGCATGAGAGAATATTTATACCAGCTAGTACAGAATACATGGTCAGATAAACTGCCACATTTAGACTACCACCTTATCTACGAAGTGATTTGCAGGAGGCAATCCAAAGCAGATGCAGAGGCTCTTAGAGGAGTCCTGCAACAAATAGGGAACCAAACAATTGGGAGAATTTTTATAAATATTATACACAAGGAATTGATGTTGTGAACATGATAAAATGTTGATATATATGTGTATATATGTGTATATGTGTACATGCATATGCATATATGTGTACATATACACATACATATGTGTATATATACATATCACATATATGTGTGTACATATATGTGTGCACATATACATATATGTGTATATATGTGTACATATGTACATATATATACATATATACATATCACAGATCAACAATGAAAGAGAAGCTCAGTAGAATAGGATAGCAACTGGAATAGAAACTTCTCCAATGCCATGGAGATAGCCCATGGACACTTTAAAAATGCTTAATATCACTTATTAGGGAAACACAAATCAAAACAAAAATGAGATATCACCACATTGTAGAATGATCTGTACAAAAAAGTAAAAAGATTGGAAAAAACAAGTGTCTGCAAGAATGTGGGGGAAAGGAATCTGGCACACTATTGGTGTGAATGAATATAAGTTGATGTACCCCTACAGAAAATGTTTGGATATTCCTTAATTAAATAAAAATGCATATACCATAAAAAATCTCACAATGCCACTTAGGTGTTTATCTGAAGTACATAAAAATACCAATTAAAATATATGCACTCCCTATATTTGCAACAGCATGGTTCACACTAGCCAAAATTGGAACCCAGCTAAAAGTACATTGAGCGTAGATTGGAAAAGGAAGCTGGGGAATAGATAACTCAATGGAACTCTACAAGGTGATGTAAAAATATTAAGTCATGCTTTTTGGGGATGAAGTGGACAAAAGTGGAGGTGATTATGCCAAATGAAACATGGAAGTGAGAGACAATAACCAGGTGGTTTTTATTCTTGTGGAATACAGATAACCAAAGGAACTGGCAAAATGAAAAAATAAAAACCAGCAAAACTAACTCTTAGGTTCAGGGAAAACTATGATCTTTGCTGGAAAGAGAAGGGGGGGCAGAAAGAATGGGTAAAAGAGTTATGTGGATAGTGGGATCACTCCAGAACTTTAGAGGCAGATGCAGGGTATCATATATGTATATAGGCTACCACCTGTATGTAACCATTACATATTTTATACAACCAGATTCCTGAAAGCCTAATAAGCTGATGATAAACCCATTTTTAAGAGATGCAATACAGAGGAGCAATAATCCTACCTCAGAGGATTGTCTGGGGGTAAATGAGTGGACTTTCATTTTAAAAATGTAGTTTTTAAAAAAAATCTCTAGCTATTACTTGATGTGCTCAGGGCTTACTCCTGGCTCTATGCTCAGGGATCACTCCTGGTGGGTCTCAGGGACCATAAGAAATGTGAGGGATTGAACACAGGTCTAGGCAAACACCCTATCTGCTGTTCTATCTCTCCAACCCAGCAAAATACAACTTTGCAGAGAATCATCTCTGTGTTAAAGTTACCCAAGGACATATAAAACAAAAGTAGTCAGAATCTTAAAAGCATAACTTCAAGCACTGAATGTATTGTTTAATTGTTGTTAACCTTATCATACCCAAAAAGTTTTTTAAAAATAAATATTTATCCCACCTTCTTCACTATTATAAAGAAACTTACTTGGTAGTTGTAATCATGGAAAAACTACAGCATCCTCTTATATAAGAGAATAACCTAAAGCAATTTAGAAGAAAATAATAAATATTTTAATCGACCTCATAAAGTTTAGCCACAGTGAAGGAGCAGATGCTTAGAGCTATGAGAACAGGGTCTATGAGGGAAGCAAACACCAAAGTAGATCAACAGAAAACTCATCTACAATGAGGATCATTGTTGCCGGTGAGTGGATTTATTAAAAAGGACAACAGCCACTGGAAGCACTCCAAAATAAACAAAATACCATCTCTTCAATTTCCATGGAAAAATTCACGACTTATTAAAAACATGCTAAATTATTGTGTCTTTAAATGTAAATTAGAATTAGGCTAAGATAATTGTAACCAGGTTTTTCACCTACAGAAATGTTTGCTAGACTATCGGAAAGCTATGCAGGACAGAGAACAACGATTGATTGTCTTGTACATTACAGGACACAAACCCTCCCTGCACCCCAGCCCCTCCCATTGAAGAGGGCAAGCCCAAACATTCTTTAGTTTAGATGTATAATATCCCAAATATGGGGGCTATACTAGAAAGACCACCATTTAAATTCAATAACTTTATTATATAACTAGGACCTGGATCAGATCCAGGGAACCAGCATAAGAAGAAAAAAAGAGCCCAGAATTCAGGATTGCCATTTCTTGTCTGCGTCATCAGCAGCTTGTGGACCTCTCAACAGTATTTATTGGAAATATTTGAGCCAATACTAAAATCAAATCAGTTATACAATTTGTATCACACATACCAACACACACACATATACATACTCACACAATCTGACACCACAATTCAACTCCCATGCAAACCACTTCATAGATTTCCCATCAAGCACATGAGTAAATTCTTGGCTTTTTTTTTTTTTTTTTTTTGCTTTTTGGGTCACACCCAGCAATGCTCAGGGGTTTCTCCTGGCTCTGCACTCAGGAATTACTCCTGGCGGTGCTCGGGGGGACCATATGGGATGCGGGGATCGAACCCAGGCCGGCACAGGCGGCCGCATGCAAGGCAAACACCCTACCCACTGGACTATCGCTCCGGCCCTAAATTCTTGTTTTTGCAGTGGTCTCTAAGATCCTCTCTTTGACCCTATTTGACCCTACTGTGTCTTTCCAGCTTAACTTCTTACTCTTGTCCTCCTTCCAAGTCATTCTTCCATTACATTGGTCTTCTTTCAGAGTCTGGCAAGTTACCTATTTCTTGCTTTGACATGGATTGGTTCTATCCACCCACCCCTACCTCCTAGCCCCACCATCCCCGCCCAACTCCAAGTTCTTCACTCATTGTTTAGCAAGTGTTTACTTTGCACAGCTTAGCCTAAAAGGTCACTTCCTTAAAGAACCTTTTCCTGGGCCCCCTAAGATGTCTTCTTGTTAGAAGCTCTAAAAGCACTCTGTAATTCTTGTTTGTTGGGTGGTTTTGGTTGGGTACCACACTCAGCAGTGCTCAGGAGTTTCCTGGCTCAGTATTCAGAGGAATCATGTGGTAGAGAGGACTGAACTACGGTCAGTGCTTGAGAATGCCCCTGGCTCAGTGCTTGAAGGTCACTCCAAATGGAGTTCAGGGTACTATATAGTTCTAGGGCTAGAACCCAGGTCTCCAGCATGCAAACATAACCCTCTGAGCTCTTTCTGGCTCCAGCATTGTGCTATTTATTTCACTTATTGTTTGTTTTGTTTTGGTGTACATCAGGGCATTTAGGGAAGTACTCTTGGCAATGTGTACTAGGATCACTCCTGGTGGCAGGCCTTGGGGACCACATGCGCTACCAGGGGATCAAACCCACGTTGGCTGGGTACAAGGCAAGTGCACTACCTCCTGTATTATTAATCCAGCTCCCAGCCAATGACTTTCTTTCTGATCCTGGTTGAATACTTCTTTCAACCTCATTTCTGTCAGAGTAATTTTGTTGCTGCTGTTGTTTGTTTTGGGGCTACACCCAGTGGTGCTCATGGCTTACCCCTGGTTCTGCACTCTGGGATTTCTCTTGGTGGAACTCTTGCATGGGATCATCTGGGGTGCTGGGATCAAGTCCAAGTCAGCTGCATGCAAGGCAAGCACTCTACTGACTGTACTATCTCTCCAGCCCTACCACAGGGATTCTGTCCATGCTGTTCCCTTGTTCTGCAAAGTCCTTTCCCAAGTTTTGTCCACTGTTTTCATCATTCACATTTTAGTTCAATGATCTTGACAAAGGTATTCACTGATTGTCCTTCATAAAGGTGTATCCCCAGCTTCTCATCCCAATTATTCCCAAGTCAACTTGAGTATCTTTTCTGGAAATCATTACTATGCAAAGGTCTATACGGAGTTTTCTGTTGGTCTACCTTTGTCCTGCCCACAGTAGAATGTAGCTCCTTGGAGGAAAATGAATGAGGCTGCTCAAGTTTACCACCTTCCCCACCTAGTGCCAACTAGGGCACTCAGAAAGTAATTGCTAAGTAAATAAATAAATGCATGACTGTGGTCCAAACTCTGCAGAAAGACACAGTGGAAAGAGTAGGACTGAGGGATCAGATGGAAATTTCCTTCTGTTATAACAGAAACAGAAGCACAGGTTCTGGTGTGAGCTAAACCCGGGTTCCAGTTTCCCATCTACACCCCTCACCCTCAGAGCTGTGTGATGTTAGAATCTATCTCTGATCTTTGTGTGAGTCAATAGAAAGCCAGTACTTAAACAGGCTGCAGTAGGTCATATGCCTATTTCACTGCCAGCCATTGTAATAGGATCGCAACAAAAGTTAATTGACTTTTCTTTGCCTAGAAATATCAGGAGAAACCCACGAAACTCGTGACACAGAATTTGTCACACTACTGACAGCTAACAAAGAACTCAGGCATCCTTATACTCAGCACAATCTACTTAAGTACAAGGGCTGTGCATTTTCTCAAAACACAGTGGCATTTTGACACTTGGTTATCTTATCTCCACACCAGATAGGGTGTGTAATCTTGAATCCAGGAAAGGAAATCTAGTCTTTTAGTGCATGACCTGCCTGATAGAAGTGTCCCTCACCCTGTATATTCAATTACTTGCAGTACAATAGAACCACATGCGCCACGTCGAGTTCCTTCGGCAGTTGCACACTATGTTCCTCAGGTGGCATAAGTGACTTTGAAGTACTTGTCAGCAACGGGCTTGCCAGCGACACTTCCATAACCATTCAGTTTGCAGTGGCATTTTACTTTTGATGCCTTTTTCAGAATATTAAAAAGGGCATGCCATAGATTTTTTCTTTTGCTTCAAGGGCTGTGATTTTGTAAAGCTGGACCTCATGTTCTACTAAGGGGAGAATCACTGGCTCCAGTAAATGTTTTAAAGTGGGTTTTAAATGTGGTTCTTTCCTCCTCATTCTTTGTAGCTAAATAGTTATCACACACCCTGTTTTAATCCCCTTTCCCACCCTACCTGATTGTGATTGAGCACACACCTTGTTTCAATCCCTCTACCTGGTTGGCTGACATAGAGTTCACACCCTACTTTCTCCCCTAGCTGATTGGTAGACACAGAATTCATACCCGACTTTTCCCCCAATATAATATCCCTGTTCCACCTAATAAAGTGGAGCTATTCCCCCAAAGGGGTTTGTGGAGACTTCTTTGTGGGTGCTCTCCTCATAACAATATCTCTCACTACCACATGACATAACTAATGATGGTCTGGATTGATCAAACCAAAGAAATCCAGAGGACTTTTGAGGTCATCCAAAGCACCTTTTTCTCCCTGGTGGCTCTGGGGATTGAACTTAAAGGCTCAAGCATGTACGACAAGTGCTCTACAGTTGAACTACTCAGTACACATTCTAATATAAGATGCTCCCCATTAAAAAATAATTATTTATGGCTGATCCATGATCAATCCCCAGCATCCCATAGGGTCCCCTGAACCCCACCTGATCTGATCCTAGAGTACAGAGACAGGAATAAGTCTTGAGAACCCCTGCATGTGACCCCAAAGCCAAAACCAAACCAAACCTAAACAAAACCAAGAAACAAAAAAATATCATGACAGGAAGATAGTTCAAGTGGTTGGTGATGGTTAGGCACACGGAAGGTCTGATTGAGAGCTGAAAGCACCACCTCCTTGAGCACATGTTCATCCTCACTCCAGTGGCCCACTCCAGCATTCCTGGTGGTAGCCCTTGGGGGAAAACATCACGGACATCTCTCAGATACAAACAAGGAAGGAACTGGAGTTTGCCAGATCTTGCCTGGATCTGCAAAATTGCTCAGTAAATGTTCAATGATGGCTGATGAAGCTGATTTCTTCATTGCAGTATTTGCTGGATTTGTTCTATCTAAGCCCTACAAGAACTTGCACTTTATCCTTCTTGGTTGGGCCAAAACACCTCATTGGGTATGCTTTGGCAATATGCTTCCCTTCCCTTCCATGTTGTTGCAGTGAGGGTGATGGAGTGCTTACACATCTTGGCTGCAGAGCTTGTAGGGAATCCCGCACTTATAATGGATCTGGGATCACAAATGGCAGATCACACTTACGACCCTATGCCACTCAGTCATATCTGTGTATCTCCTGTTGTGCTTTTTGCTGTTGGTTGATTTTCATGCCACACCCAGCAGTGCTTGGTGTTTAGGAGCAGGCGGCAGAACCTACTGGTGTCTGCCAAAAATGCTTTATCTTGTTCACATCACAATGTGCATGCCCTGACAATCTCAATCTGAAGACTGAGCAGAGCCCAGGGAGCAGCTGTGGAACTCTCTGGATAGGAGCAGGGGCTCTGTGCTCCTCTGTTCTTGGCTCCAGATGAGGAGGACTTGGGGTCTTATCTGAGCTGTCCCTTAGGACTTCATAGATGTTCAGAGTGACTGCCTGGTGCCAATTCTAATTGAAAAGCGACTATAAGAAATCGAAATTTGTATTCCTCAGCTTTTTCAGCCTTAGCACTAGAGGTATGTGGGTTGGATAATTCTTTGTCTCAGGGGCTGTTCTAGGCACTGTGAATGTGTGGTATCATGCCCGGCCTCTGACACTGGATGCTCATAGTGATTCTCATCTCACACCTGAAAATGCTTCTGGGTACTGCCAAAAGTCTCCTGGGTTTAGATCCCACCTGCCTAAGAACCAGCCAGGGAGCTCACACTGGAGAGTATTTTGTGGGTCCAAGAGAATTTCTGACAATGATTCCAACTTCCCTTGATTGTCCTGGAGAATTTTCCTGCTTCCTGAGAGACAGATATTCAGAATACGTGCATCAAGACCGAGATTGCGTGCCAGGAAGTACCCCAGGGCTGTACCTGGGAGCCTCTCCTCTTGCTTCCCTCCACTCCACCACATCTTAGTTTCCCAGCAGGAAATTGGGGTGTGGACAAGAGAGACTAAGCCAGTGTAGTGAATGTGGATGTCACTGGGGGAGCCTGAGCCTTTTAGAACCTCAGGACTCCTGATATTTAAATTCCGACATCAGTAACTTCTTGCAGGCTGCAGAGAAGCTGGGTTTTGGAGGCTAGCCGGGCATCTGCCAGGACCCTTGGTAAAACTGCACTGTAGGCAAAGCTGTTTTTGCCACCACTTCTCTTTCTGAGCCTCCCTCCACCCCCACCGCCCTGCCCTCCAGGCACTCAGTCGCTGGGCAGTGCCCTCTGGCTGCTCAGTTTGCCTCACCCAGCCTGAGCCATCTGCCTCATTACCTGCCCCCACTCCACCTTCCTCCCTGGATGCTGACTGCAGCTAGTTGGAGGGTTCACATGAAAGATTCAGAGACTTCTCATTAAGGGGAAGAAGAATCAGAAGGTTTAACCTCTTCAGGGATCTTTTGACCGTCTGAAGCTTACTGCTCCTCTTTGGGAAGACATTTGTGATCCAAATGCTTTTCCACAACTTAACCCATTTTCCTGAAAAGAGCATTGGGTTTGCATATTTTTTACAAGCTTCCTACTTGATAAAATAATTTAGGAACACCATAAACTAGAGCTTTCACTTAGGAAAGACACAAGATTGGGTCGGCTATAGAGTAGCAGGGAGGGCGGTTGCCTTGAATGCGGCCCAACCAGGGATCAATTTCCAGCATCCCATATAGTCCCCTGAGCACTGCCAGTAGTAATTTCTAAGTAAGGATTCAGGAGTGACCCTGAGCATTGCTGAGTATGAACCAAAAGTAGCAAAAAAAAAAAAATAGTGGAGGTGAGTTAGTCTCTATTAAATGAATAATAATAATAAATACACAAGATGAACCATGCATATTCCACAAGAAAAAAATATCCAAATCCCTTAGTTTAGCAGAAAAAGCTCTTTACAATCTATTTCTTTTAATCCTTTTTCCAGTCATGCAAAGTACTGTGGGAAAAAAGGATGCAGGCTCTGATCCCTACTTCCAGCAAATGTGTTTTGACCAATGGACACACAAAACCCTGAGAGAAACCACATGTCTTCTCCCCAGGGGAGAGCACTGTGTGTGTGTGTGTGTGTGTGTGTGTGCGTGCATGAACATGCACAGACACATGACTGAGGAGGTGAGATGGGAGACTGATTCAGAACAGGCTGGATCAGAGCTGAGTTTCACTTCCCTGTACCCACAGCCAGCTCCTGTCTCCCTTCTCCAAATTTGCCTATGATGGTCCCTCTGTCCAGATTGCTCTCTCAGGATCTGTCTGGAAACTCTTAAAATTCTTGGTGATCAGAAGCCAGAGTGATAGTACAGTGGGTAAGATATTTGCCTTGCATGTGGCTGGCCCAGGTTCGATCCCTGGTGCCCTGTAAGGTTCCCTGAGCTCCATCTGGAGAGATCCCTGAAGCAGAACAGGAGTAAGCCCTGAACACTGCTGAGTGTGATCCCCCAAACAAGCAAAAAATCCTTTACTGATTGAGTTGATCTGTTACTCTTAGAAAATTTCTCTCCTCATGAGCTGGAGTGATAGTACAACGGGTAAGGCATTGGCCTTGCATGCCAGGTTCAATCCCGGTGTCCCCATATGGTTCCCCAAGCACTGCCAGGAGTAATTCCTGAGTGCAGAGCCAGGAGTAACCCCTGAGCATCTCCAGGTGTGACCCAAAAAAGGAAAAAAAAATTTCTCTGCCCACATTTTGTCATACCTTGAATTTTTTCTACTTAGCTAAATCCCCTTCCCTCCCCATCCCTAAATAAAAAAAAAAAAACATAGGCCGTCTTTTGAGCTAAGTCCTTAGGCTTCACTCCATGGAATTCTATGCTATGCTGCTTTACAATGGTTTGCTTGTTTAGCAGTCTACTTCCACTAAACTCCCCACACCCCCTTTTTTTTCCAAAGCTGAGGCAATGAAGTGTGTCACTGTTAGAATTCCAGGGCCTGTCTCAGTGACTGGCACATACTTGCTCATAGCATGAATCTACCCAAAGTGAATCTGCACAATGAGAGCAGGATGACCACTGTCCTCCTTTCTCGACTGTCTAGTGGTATTGATGCAGAGATGCAATAAAACATAAAACATCTGTCCAGTGTGACACAAAAAGTCACTGGAACCGCAATTGCGGTCAAGAACAAGTGTCTGAAATTAAGTTTCGTATCCTTAGCTTCTAAATATTGGAAAATGTGAAAGACTTCATATAGGAAGAGCTAAAAAAAGAACAAGTGTCTGCTAGTCTTAACTCATCAGTAGATGTCATCTACTAGGACTGAGCATGCCCTGAGATAAGGGCTCAAGATCTGCACCTGACCTGAAGTGATTGGGGTCTTCTGCCAAGCACATCCACAGCTTGAACCTTTGGTCAGTTTATCTTGATTCCAAACACTTGGCTGAACTCCAAGCTGGCCAGTCAAACAGCACGTGGCTGATGTGGGTCAAAACCTAGACGCAGAAAACTCTCGGCTCCACTGGATGACACTTTTCCAAAGCTTTTCAACATCTTCCTCCCACCCCCATTCCTCCCTGTCTTCTGAGGCTGCAGGCTTATTGGGACACTGTTACATTTGAGAAAAGCTATTGAGGTGTGGACTTTACTGGGGTTATGGGTTACGAGTTAACCTGCATGGAGATGGGTCTGACTGAGGGTTATTGCTAATACAGATCCATTAAAATCTTTCTAAGAAGGGCTTGGCTTTGAGTGGAAATCAGCCATCTGCCTCGTGTATCTGGTTAGAACATGATGCCTTTGTAAAAGCATGTAGTAACAAGACACATAGCAACCAGCTCCAGTGCACTGCACAGAGTTGGCAACAATCTGCTTAGGGCCCAGCCCCTTCCCCTGCTGCGCTCACGCAGTGTCTCCCATCTCAGCTGCTCTCCAAAATCAAAGAGTAACCTAGTCCCTCCCTCCTACATCTCACTTTTTCCCTCCTTCCCTTCTTCCTTCCTTTGTCCCTCCATCCCTTTCTACCTCCCTTCTTCTCTCTCCCTCCTTCTTCCTCCCTCCTTTACTTTTTCCTTATTTCTCTCCTTCCTTCCTCCTTCCTTCCTTCTTTCCTTTCTTCCTCCCTCCCTTCCTCCTTCCTTCCTTCTTCCCTCCTTCCCTCCCTCCCTCCCTGCCTCCCTCCTTCCTTCCTGCCTTTGCTCTTTCCCTCCCTTCTTCCCTTCTTCCTCCTTTCCTTCCCACCTAACTTTCCCACCTCCTACCCTCCCATCACCTTCCTCTTTTCTTTTCTTCCATTTATCATCAGTAAATGCTCGAGATGAGAGCCTTCTACTGAGAGTATACCACCTACATGGTAGAGCCTGGCAAGCTACCAGTGTTTTATTTGATATGCCCAAAACCAGTAACAATTATGGACCTCATTCCCATGATCTGAAGGAATGGTCTGAGGCTCTTCCTGTTCCTGGAGCGAGCAGATGCACTTGGGCTACATTTGCTTGCAACAGGACGTGTGGAGATGTTACTAGTGCCCGCTCCAGCAAATCGATGAACAATGGGAAGAAAAGTGATACAAGGACAAGTGATCATTCCAATATATTTTGCCGTTCATAGACAGGAGGTGACTTTCTCAATGAGCAGTTTTTGAGCCTCACTGTAATTTTCATCTTGTGTACCAATTCAGTTGCATTTGGGGAATTTATCAACTCTAGGTTCCCCTTTAATTTTCCTTTCTTAGTGTATGGAAGCCATAATGATGATGTTAACTTAATCTAAAATTTCTATTTATCTTATAGTAAATATAACTCCTCTTCATCCTCTTCACTGAAGCATCAGGTTCTTTGGCTTTTCTAATTCTTTATACCTACTCATTGAATTCTTTTTTAAAAAATTAGGGCCTGCCCCAGCAGTTCTAAAGGGTTAGGGCTCCCGGTGACCCTCAGCCCTGAGTCTGGCTTAAGGATTCTTTTCTTAGGCTGGTGATGTGGTTCTGCTAGTGTCTAAGGTGCTATGGTTCACCAGGGTTCACCCTGCTGTGCTCAGAGGGAACAGTGTTGGAGGTTGAACTTGGAGCCTTGAGAATCAAGGTTTGCACTCCACAACATTGAACTATCTCCCTAGCCCTACAATTTATTTTTCATAGGCAAAGTAGATGATAGCCTTAATTTCTTTACAGTCTTGGCTTTTACATGACTTAATTTCAGGCATCAATTATTTTCTAAGCACCTTCTATGTGCCAGAGACTGAGGCTGCAGCAGTGAGCATGGCAAAGGAGATGGTCCCTGCTCTCTTGCTGCAGGCATGCTAACAGACCTGTGGCAATGTATGGACCCTGGAACATCACAGGGTGTAAGCCCTGGAGACTCCTGAGCACTGTTCTGCTGGAATTCCTCCGTTGGTCTTAAGCACCATCAGACCTGAGTTTTGAACCACAGTACTATTTGCCTTAGTATCCTAGTTGGGCATGTCCTTGGAGCACTGCCTGGGGTATTGCCCAACATTCCACCCCAAATCGTCTTTCTCATTCTTGGTGGCAACAACTAACGGGCTCAGCTGTCATCTGTGATGAAAAGCTATTGCAGTACACTGCTTCCCAGAGCCTCTGCATCTGGCCTGGAGTTGCCTCCTGCAGGTCACTTTGTAGATAGGAGGAAGACAATTTGAATGTGGCAGTTCATCTGACCATATATTCTATACTGGCTGGTATAAATATTCCCTCATGCTGCTACAGTCATCATGGGACTAGCTAGATCTTACTGGTATATCTGCCTGGCTGGCCACGTTGGATCTCTAAGTAATTAGACCAGAGAGAAATGCTGTTTGCCTCCAAGCAAGCAGGCGTAGCTCTCTGATAACTCAAAGGCTGATATACAGAACAATGAACCATGAAATTAAGACGAGACTTTTGTGAAGGCTTGGAGAAATATTTAACTGGCTAGAGAATATTCTTTGGTATAGATGCATGTCTTTGTACTCTGAGATACAGTTCATCTTAGAAGCCCCTCCTCCACTGCAGGGGCACTTCCAAGGCAGATCTTGGCTCAGCAACGGCAACATTAACATCTCAAAGGGTGAGGTGAGGTCCTGGGAAAAATTACCTGAGAGGATTTGATCCTGGGGGCTTTCCTTTGGAGTGGGAGGTCTGGGTTGCAGGAACATAAAAACTAGCCTGCTTCCTTGCTTTTTTTCCTTTTCCTCTTTTCTTCTGGTGCTCCCCTTCTTGCCTCTTCCTCTTTTCAGGGCCTTAACACGTGGTGGCAGCCAGCTTGGCCTACACGTGGCTGTTGCCAGCCGGGAACCCTAAGTTAGGGTTTTTTCCTGATTTGTATGCCAGAACCTGTATTAAGCATTTTGAAACTTCTCTGGAGTCTCGCATCTTTCTCTGTTTTCTGGGCCGCTGATCCCTTGGGGCAGAAGGGGATCCCTGACTCGGCTCCTGGATTTTTACTGGGTGCCCCAGCATTTCCCTGCAAGAAGCTATAGCATCACAACAGCCCTGGGCTGGTCTCTGTCATCACAGACTTCCCTACTGAGTGGACTGCTCTTGAGGAGTTTCCACTGTTCTGTCCCTGGGAATCACTGTAACAATCTTGTGGGATGATTGATTACCTGAGATGAAGATGCCCTCACATGCAGCCTTTCCTTTGAACCAAGGACATGACATCCAGCAGCCTTGGAGCCAATACACTTCTTTTTAATTTGGGGCATTTTGTCTTATAAGATGGTTGAAATCAATGTGAAGGTTAGAATTTTGAAATACTCTTTTCTCCTACTTTTCTTATCATCAGAGTTTGCCTCTTTATTGGGAAAGAGGATAAGAGGGCATATCCCAGAAATAGCTGTTCAGCCTCTGTTCGGGATCCAAATAAACCAGCAAATTGTAAGGTAAGAGATAACAGAATTTGGAGAAGTCACAGACATCTCAGTGAAGGCACAGAAAGAGAGAAAGAGCTCAAAGAGCTGAGCCCATGCTCTGCATGTGGGAGGCTCTGGCTAGATCTCCAATATAATAAGGTTCTTTGAGTGTTGCTAGTTGTGGCCCCAAAGACCAAAAAAAGCAAAACAGAATCAACACAAACAAAAAAAAATGTCTTGTCAGAAGCAGGAATGAGGCGAGAGAAAGGAGTTTTTCTGTGTTATTAGGTGTGTGTGTTTGGCCATGAAACCCAACCTGCATTTGTGGGTGATTTGTGGGTTGAGCCCGTGTTTTCCTGGAAATTCTGTTGGAGATTTCTGGGTTGTAGACTAAAACTGTGTCTAAAGTGTGGGCCTATGCGGCAGCCTCATTTCATTTGTGGAACCTGAAGAATCAGAATGACTGTGAAAAGGGCATTTAACGCAATCTATGTGGACTCCAGGCTTCCATCCTGCCTCCACTCCCATCTTCATCCACTGAAGAGAAGGATGGCTGAGCCAGAGATCATAATCCTCTGCCAAATCTGGTGGGTCATGATGCTCAAATAGCAACAGGGTCTCTTTCTAGGGCATCTCTATTTGTGCCTGGGAGTAGTGGCCACAAATCAAACAGTGATTTCCTTATACTGAAACTTTTCACTGGACATTGTTTCAGAGGCTTTTGGAAACAGGGGTTTAAGCAAAAGGACGTGGCACAAAAGCAAGTTTTGGAATATTCTAAGAATGTGCGATGAAAGTGAGTGTTGGAAAACTTGACTTTTCCTTTCCAACTTGACTAGGGTTGCTTTTTCCTCTATGGTGTTATGAAACAATATCGGCCAAAATGATATGATTTAAGGACTAACACAAGAAGAGATAATCGCCTGTTTTATTTGTATCAGTAGATTAATACCCTTTCCTGGAAGAAGTAAATGCATAAAGCCACGCCATTGGGATTGGGAAGCCTTCAAATAGTTAGGAAGAAGACTCCATGCTGGAGTTCCATTGCTACACTTCCCTCCAGCAGTGTAACTGGGAAGGATGCACTGTGTTCACATGCCCATTTAGACAAAGGTTAGCAAGCTGTGATCCTGAGCAGATCTGGTAAACTTCCAGATTTTGGTAAGAAATAAAGTTTTGCTGGGACACAGCCAAGCCCATAAGTTCACTTATTGTTGCACTGAGGAATACACTAGTGATGGTTTGGCTCTAAACACCACCTAACCTTTAACAGAAAGTTTTCTGACCATAGGCTGAGATGACAAATTCCTTAAAAACAAGGACACTGCCTATATATTTTACTGTTTCCCTATCAGACCTGCCTAGTGTGGAAGAGGGATTTGAAAAATACGGTGGAATAAAAGATCCTAAGGCTGGAATGAACTTCCAGCTTCAAGGATGATTTCTTTCAGGGGCTCCTGAGAACATTACGCCTTGAATTATAGCATTAATTTCAGGTGTTAAAGAAGTACAAGGTGCAAATAAGTCTTTCTCATCTGTAATGAGGGAGAATTTTATGTTGCCACCTTGTTACTCTAGATGACTACAAAACACCAGCTTTATATATAATAAAGTTGCCCATGGACTCTGTATCCCGCACTGCGAGGAAGACGTCTGAGCTTCTGGTGCATGTTTTAGGTTGCATCTGAGGAGGCTTGGAGCCCGAGCACCTCTGTAAGGTGGGTTTCTTCCAGGAGGGACCCCAAACAATTCTAACGCCAGTGAAAGCAATTTGCTCAGGCAATGGTTCTTTGAGCATCTAGATAGAGTGAAAGAAGCAGACTAGGGAACAACACGAAAACAAAATGTTTGCAGTCTCACATGTCTAAGTCTGCTCCGATTCTGTAGGGAGCTCTGGGGACCAAATGCATCTCATGATCAAGAAGAGCTTGCAGGGCTGAAAGTCTTTTCCTGTCTCCCTCCCCACCCCCTGAAAATAAGAAGCAAGGGAACTTGACTCTTATACTCTCTCCACCCTCCCCCATCAACTGGCGGTATGTGAGACCTGGAGATATAAACACTCACAGGCACTTTAGACTTTTGGGTGGTGGAGGTGTTAGCTGTCCAAGCAATGATCCAAAGATAGTTAAGTGTCCTAAGCATCGAGGCACTGAAAAAACTAGGGCCGGAGAGATAGCACTGCAGGTAAGGCATTTGCCTTGCACAAGGCCAACCTAGGTTCGATCCCGGCATCCCATATGGTCCCCCAAGTACCAGGAGTAATTCCTGAATACAGAGCCAGGAGTAACCCCTGAGCATTAGTGGGAGTGGCCCCCTCTCAATAAAAAAAGCCAAAAAAAAAAAAGACATTGAAAAAACTAGAGAATAGGGACAAACCTGGTAAAGGTTTGGTAAAGGGGAATGAGGTAAAGGACTGAGGTGCTACAGCCCTCACTGCTGTCTTCTTCATTGGTATTTGTATCATCTGTATGATTCGAGTTCACTGTATAGCAGAATCTTCTTAATTTTCCTTTTCCTCTTCCTTCAAAATATAGTGATGAAGGGGGAGGGTGTCAAAAATAAAGCCCATCCTCTATTAGTTTCCCTTCTATTAGTTTCTTTTTTATAATTAAGAAGATAAATATTTCAAATTCTCATTAAAATCCTATCATTTTCTCTATAACATTGCTTGGGGAAAATAAAGTCCCCAAATTCTCTATTTCATTTTTACAATAGTGTCCCTTTTATTTGACCTAAGTCTATCACTTTCATACTTCAAGGGATACTTGTTTCGAGTAAACTGGGATTTGAAGGCCCATTATCCATATTTTTATTGCTCCTTTTATCCATGGACTCACTTGGGGAGCTCCCAGACTTCAAGTATGTTCGCTTTCATCTTCCGAGTAAAGAATCCCAAGCTTTAGGAAATGTCCTCGAATTACAGCTTCCTTATTCATTCTCTTTATTAGCTTGGCTGTTCGTCTCCAGATGAATATAGTTTGAATGCTCCTGAAGGACAGTGTGTTCAGTATTACACTTGCTGTCCCAGGCACAGCTATACCCTAGCTTTGGATTAAGTAAAACTACTTTTGTTCTTCACATTATAAACGGAAAATGTTGGACACTATTTGGAATTTAGTCACACACCACATAGATGTTTCTTGATTGGCTGCTTCTGCCTATTGAGTTGTTGTTTCAGTTTTTAGGCTACACCCAGCAGATCTCAGGGCATACTGATGACTCTGAGCTCGGGACCACTCCTGTTGGTGCTTAGAGACCATATGCAATGCTGGTGATAGAAACGTCAGTCATGTGCAAGAAGAGAGTCTCTAACCATTGTACTATCTCTTTGGACTCATAAAATATTGTTTTAATGACTATTTTAGTCATAAACATGCTCAGAGTACACCTTATTCTGTGTACACATAAATTATTTCAGAGGTCCCTCATTAGTGGCTTTGCCAGAATCCCATAGTTAGAGACCTTTTGTGCAAGTTCCCCACTGTTGGTGGGAATGTTAACTGGTTCAACTTCTTTGGAAAGCAATATGGACATTTCTCAAAATGCTATTATTTGAACATCTTTATGACTCAGTAATTCCACTTTTTGGCATCTACTCTAAGGATCCCAAAACACTATTTCTAAAGAGCATTGTTGTGGGGCTAGAATGATAGTAAGGGAGGTGAAGTACTTGCCTTACATGTCAGCCTAAGCAGCCAATCTAGGTTTGATCCTAGATATTCTATATGGTTTTCCCCTAAAGTACCAGGAGTGATTCCTGAATGCAAAGCTAGAAGTAACCCCTGAGCACTGCTGGGTATGACCTAAAAAATAATTTAAAAAAAAGCATTTATGCTCCTTTTTATTGCAATACCATTCACAATAGCCAAGAGTTGGAAACAACCCAGATTAGCTAAAAATAGGTGAAGAAATAAAGAAATTCTGGTATGTATGGAATACTACTTGGCTATTAAAAAAAACAAATTATGCAATTTGCCACTGTATGTGGATGGAACTGGGGGGTATAATGCTAAGTGAAGTTAATCAGAAGTGGGACAGACATACAATGAGCTCACTCATATGTAGAATCTAAAGGAACATAGTAAGGAAGCAATAAATGACTGAACTTAGCAGAACTAGAGTGTTGGCCTAAAGAACTGTGCTTACTCAGGCCAGGGAGGGTTGGATGGGAGGGGTCCTTGGGGCATAGTGGAGGGAGGCAGGCACTCTGGTGATGGGTGTGCCGCTGGAACTACGTATTGAGAAAACCCTATCACTTAGCAGTGCTATCAACTATGGTGCTTCAAATTAAAAATACATATATGTATATGTATATCTATACAAAAGTCGATCTAAGCCCTGCTCGCCAGAGTCCCACCCTACAGTGAAGCCTATTTCAAACCCATATATGCTTGAACCAGAGATACAGATATATGGGGGCAGAGCTGCTACAAGCTCTCCCTGTGCTTGGCTGATCACAAGGCATCCAGGAGGGAATGTAGGTTCTAGCCCTGGCCTGCCATCCCAATAGAGCCTTGAAAGAAGCCAGAGGAACCCCTGCACCATGAGGGGAGCCATTTCCAACATCCAGACTCCACAGCTCTTCAGAGCTCCACCCAAGAGAAAAGCCAATTTCAAGCCTTGCTAGTCAGAGTCCCACTCTACAGGAAAGCATATTTCAAGCCCAGGTATGCCTGATTCAGAGACTCAGATACATGGGGCAGAGCTGCTGCCAGCTCTCCCTGTGCTAGGCTGATCACGAGGCACCCGGGAGGGATGGCGGGTTCTAGCTCATCTCAAAAGAGCTTGCAAGAAGCCAGAAGAACCCCCCCCACACCATGAGGGCCACCATTTTCAACATCTGGACTCCACAGCTCTTCAGAGCTCCACTCAAGAGAAAAGCCAATATTTACCCATTGTGCATTTCTGTTTTGTGCAGCCGTGGAATGGGTAGAAATGGGCTGCAGTTCATCAGTAAATGCACAAACTAAGAGCCTACTACCAAGTGTATCCCACCCGCATGGCAGATCCTGGCAAGTTACCCACGTTGTATTTGATATGCCAAATACCAGTAACAATTATAGACCTCATTCCCATGACCTGAAGGAATGGTCTGAGGCTCTTTGTGTTCCTTGAGTGAGCAGATACCCTTGGGCTACACTAGTATGCGATAGGACATATGGAGATGTTACTGGTGCCCGCTCAAGCAAATTGATGAACAACTGGAGTGATACAAGTGACATATCTATACACACACATATATGTATATATATATGTACTCATGCATTTTATATATATTAAAGAAGATGAGTTGTAAGAGATTTTAGAGAAAAAATTCTATTGCCTTGCTTATATACAGAAGACTATAAACAGTTTATATTTTTTTCTTTTCCCATTTTTTATATCCCCATCAGTAACAAAATAATCCAACAGCTATATGGAAAATCTATTTTTCTCCCCCAAGTATAACTTTTTGGGGATGTGCTTTGGAATTTTTTCTTAAATAAGAATTCAAGTACATCCTCATCTGCTGGTGTTTTATTTTCTATAGCCCATGTAGGACTTGCTAGGAGTATTCGTGATCATACAGAATAGCCTGGGCATGGGAATCACTAAAACTCACAGTATATCAAAGACACGTTAAAGGCAGTTTCAACAGCCACTGAAAATGGCTAGGATGGTCCACGCACTAAAATTAATTGTAAATCTAGACAGGCTTAAGAAAACTGAATTGCTCCAAAGTGCTAATAAAAGCTTATATCTGAAAGATGATGAAAGATACTTCTTTAGTGTCAAAGACTCCTGCTAATTTCAAAGGCAGCGCCTGACTGGGAAGTGATACCCTGGTATAGCACCAGCCTTTTATATGTAAGTTTAGTTCCCAGCACCTCCTGCTGGAATTTGGTAGCTAGTGCTACTCCCCCAACCCACCTTCCCACAATCATTGCAACAACACAAAGAGAAAAGGGAGAATTCTTCAGCTGCATCCAGAGTTTTCCTCTTCAGAATTTGGTTTTTCTCACCATCACCCCACAAAATCTTCAGTTTCATCCTCCAGAACAAAACAGAGTACCCTAAACTGTTTATGAGATCTTGGGACCTTATATTTACTAGCTTTCAACTTACCTCACTTCTAACTCTACTTGGGCTCTGACCTTCAGCTACCTCAAAACTCTGAAAGTTATACCTACCATGCTATATCCACCCATCATCCTATATGCTTCAAGTGCCAGCTCTCAGATAGACCCGCTGCTCCTTTTATATTGGCCTCATCTAAAGGTGGAATTCCAGTATGCCCCAAAAAACTGGCCCTTTATTTTTCCAAACTTATTAACTCTAATCTCCCCTCGGGCTGGCCACATTGCCTTCATAAATACCCTTATTACCAAAGAGATAATTTCCACTTCATCCTTTTTGCAGGAGAGGTATCAGGGATTGAACATTTTTTTTTTTTTTTTTTTTTGCTTTTTGGGTCACACCGGCGATGCTCAGGGGCCACTCCTGGCTCTGCACTCAGGAACCACTCCTGGCGGTGCTCGGGGACCATATGGGATGCCAGGGATCGAACCTGGCCGGCATGGCCGCCCCAAGACAAACGCTCTACCCGCTGGCTTATCGCTCCGGCCCAGGGATTGAACATGTTTAAGGAATATATTCTACACTACAGCCCCAGGTTGCTTTCTTCTGCATTTCTCAGACTACTCTCCACTTTCTTGAACTTGCCATAACTAAAACCTGCTTTGTAGGAAGATTACCACTGCCCTGTAAGCTCAAATGGAAATTGCATCCCTACTACGTCATGCCAGGACTACAAGGTTCCCAGGTCTGTTGGCATTCTGTTGACACTCATTGATAGCCTTTTCCAAATCACTGTTTTAACTCTTGTGCAAAAATCCCTTTCTTCTGAGTTTCAGGTTATCCTGACAAATCTTTCTGTCATCTACTTCTCATGTCATTATTATGGACAACTTTAACTGTATTTGGAAACACAGAAGAACCTAGCTTCAAGATGTTTGACCTCAATTTCAGCATAGCTGGAAATCACATAGCGGCCCTTGGACAGGATTATTTTTCCTAAATTGCTCTATCTCTTTGTTCTGAATGCTAATTTGCCATTCTATGACTACAACAGCTTATCATTAGTTTAAGAACAAGATTCTAAGTTCTTCAGAACACACTAAATTTGCTTTCTAGGTACTCACCAACATCATATCTTCATTTTCGTCCCCCTCATCCTAGATTTCATAATGCAAGATCCTGACAATAGTCCTCCAAAACTGTAACCCCACCTTTTTTCCTGCCACAACAAAGCTTCAGTCTTAGATTAATGCAACTATTTCTAATTCCTGATACTATATCTAGGTTGCTGAGTCTTGACTGAGAAAACACATAACCTACGTTTGCAAATAGGTTGCCCTAAGCGGTTCTTTGTTATGTACAGCATCAGTGATTTTTCTGAGCAGTGATTACAAAATATTCTTCTCAAAAGCCCACCTTGTTGACATTTTCTCCTTTCCCACCTCACATCTATACAACACACACACACACACACACACACACACACACACCCCTCTTTTATAATTTATCTCCTCTAGTAAATTCCTTGACTTTTGCTTTTGTGTGTCCACACATGCATGCATTTTCCTGGGTATTAAATCTAACATCCCAACATCTCCCAATGTAAGTCACATCTACCACTGTGCCCATTCTGTGGTCCTATGGCTTATTTATTCTAAAATCACAATAATAGGCCTTTCTACACACAACTGAAATGAAAACTCTCTGGGAAAAGTCACCAGAGGCTTCCCAAAGACTGAAGTAGATTCTCACTAATGGAGTAGATATTCACTAACTGATATTCACCAAGTGAACTCTTCTCTGGCGCTGACAATGCTGTCCATTCTCAGGGTTCTGCTCCGAGATGCTCTCTTTTTGTGCTCGTGGCAAGCTCACCCACTCAGACAGCTTTAACTGATACTCATATCTGTACCTTTAGTCCCTGTCTTTCTTCTGAGTTCCATGTACAAAATAGCATTTAAAAAAAATGTCTTCCAGGAATCCCCAGGAGAAACTTCAAACTCAATCTAAGTGTACAAATCCCTGTCCTTCATAGGTATGTGTTGGAGGACAGGTTTAGCTATTCTGGGAGTTTTGTTGTTTTGCCCATTCCCAGCTTAATCTACTTAAGTCAAGGTTCATCCTAATGAGACTTCTCTTCTATGTAAACACTGCTAGAGGGTGTGGCAGTTACAGAAGTCACCTTGATTGAATAACTTCTGACTTATACATCTACTAAGACTTCTATGTTTACTAGATTGGGCACAGCTCCTCTTTATACCCACTGCACCTAGCATGGGACAGTTAGAATTTACCAGGAGACTACCACCCTGGCTACGCTGAGACTATAGGAAGACTATAGGAATGATCATACTAGTTTGCTTTAAGCAGGCGAGTGTGACCCTTTCAGTACACGAGAACAAGATACTCAGAATCACCCTGGTGCAGATAATAATAAGAAGGACCTTGTGGGTACCATCTAGATTACATGAAGCTCATGAAGTTAAGATGTATTACTTTATTTTATTTTTTGGGGCCCCAGGCTCTACCCCGCTTTCCAACGCGGGCGCGGGGGGACCGACCGGCACCCCGGCCCGCCCCAGGGCAAACCACGCCACCCCCCCAGCCCCAGATGTATTACTTTATACCAGCCCCTCTCTCCAGTGTTTTACATAAGAGATAATCTTGGTAGAAAGGATTAGACCTTGGCATAACCTTTGTTTATACCTGCAATAGGGTGTGGTACTACACCCTGTTTAGAGTTCTTTGTTGACATGACCCTCCCGATTGGATTACTTTGGTGTATATAAGGGGCTGACTTGAGGCCCCTTCACTTTTGCCTTTTGGGCCTTTTAGCTTTCGGCTTTTGGCTCCTCGGCCTTTTGCTTTTGGCTTTTGGCTTTTGCTCTTTGGCCTTTAGCTCCTTCTTTTAGGTAAGACTGAGCTTAGGTGAGATCCTCTCTCTTTGGTGGGAGACTTAGGCTCTTTTGTATGGTCTAAGTTCGGACCAGAGCTAGAGTTTGTTCATTATATTGGAGTGCTGTGGAAGAGCTTTTGTACTATTAAAAGCCATTTTGGAACTGCACCAGACTTGTGAGTTTTCATCTGTTCTCCCGGTGTCCTTGGAGGTAGAAGAGAACTTCTGTCCTGACACTGTCGGGGGACCCCGGCGGCGTTCCCGACAGGTATGCCTCCTAAGTGTTCTATTTCAATAAATTACATCTGTCCTTATACTTCTTTAAAAAAACAGTGAAGTGATGTCTGTTGGTTGTAGAAATCTCTCAAGCTGTGCTCAGGGGGTCCTGTGGGCTCCTCTTGACAATACCTGTCTCCTGGGCCAAATGGACTATGATGCTGGGGGACCTAAGACCACACCAACTGGTGCTCTGGTGCCTTTTGGGCACTCCTCAAGTGCTGAGGAATTACGCAGTATTGGGGACGGAATTTAAGCATGTGCTCCTGAGCCCTGAGCTACCTCCTTGCACCCCTATCTCTTCTATTTTATTATTTTGTTGTTACTGGGGAAGGGAGGAGTATTCCACAGTGCTCAGGGCTTATTCCTGGCTGTGTCTAGGGATCACTCCTAGAGGTTCTCGGAGGACCATATGCACTGCCAGGGACTGAACTTTGCTTAGCCGCATGCAAGCCAAGCACTTTACTGCTGTACTGTTTGCTGAGCCCAGCTCCTCCCTTTAAATCCCCATACAACACCACCTTCTGTACCTTCTGATCTCTGCCCTGACCTTCCGGTTTGACCCTCTAAAGTCTCAGGCTGCCTATTTCTTTATCCCACCTGACCAAACACCTTTCATCTTCCATCCCAATCCTTTTCTGGACATTTTCCTTCTTTTAATCAAAGCTTAATAGCTTTGACTAAGACATAGATGAAGTTGGGAACTAACCTCAGTATCAATCATGGAGGATCAGGGTTGATACACCCCTCGCCAGACTCATCTGCCCTACTTTCCTCCTCTGCCTCTCACCCTGCAGTTAGACTAAAATATCTGCAGTGTTTATAACTTCTCATAGAAAATCTGTTGGGTATGCCATTCTTTCTGTTCCCATGTGACTAGCAAATATCTGCTCCTTGGTCAAGCTTCAGCTCAAGCTTTTCCATTCTTTACAAAGCTTCATCTATGGTGACCTCGACCTCAGGCAGGAAGAACTACTTTCTTCTCTTCGGCTGCGTCCACATCTATTCCAATGTTAATTTACTGCTCCTGGACTATAAATTCCTTTAGAACAATTTCAGATGCATTTTAGCACCTAAAAGTCCAGCTCATAGTAGGAACAAAATAAATACCAACTGAATGAAGGCTTCATGAATATTATACTATCAGAACAAGTGTTTGATCACAATGACAAGGGTCCTGAATCTTTACAAAAATCCTGTATGCAGATAGTTCTTCTATTTGTAAATCCATGGAAACTCAGTTTATGTGAGTAAACAAGTTGAGGGAATTCCCTAAAATATTAGCTGACTTTCAGGGTCCGAAAATAGGGATGGTGCCTTGTATTGGCTCACTTCCTTAGCAATTTGCCAAAACACAACCCAACAAAAGAGTCCTTGCTTTCCCAAAAGTTGGAACTGGCTTAAGTTTTTCTTTTTGAAAATACATCCCTTGGTCAGGCAACACTCCCCATGCCTTCGCTGTTAGGCATTAGTGTGCTCTGAAGTCATTAGAGAAGGTCAGTGCTGAAAACCAAACATGCAGAGACATGGAGTTTCCCATGCTAGTGTGCATGGACCAAAATGCAGAACAATTGTCATCATGTCCTTTCTGCCCTCCTGTGCTTTGCCATAAGCAGGCACGTTAAAGAGATTGGTTCCGAATTTCCCTTATTTCTGTACTGGAAGTGAGGAGCAAATTCTTGAAAGAACAGTAACACAGGTGAGTGTTTTAGCTTTACATGCACATAGGTTCTTCCTGCTTCCTAACAGAAACAATACTTAAAAGCAGCACAGAGACCAGTGGGAGGGACTAAAGAGCAAGTATTTTTAAAATGTAATTCTCTCTCTCTCTCTCTCTTTCTCTCTCTCTCTCTCTCTCTCTCTCTCTCTCTCTTTTTTTTTTGCTTTTTGGGTCACACCCAGCAATACTCAGGGGTTACTCCCAGCTTTGCACTCAGGAGTTACTCCTGGCAGTATGTGGGAGACCATATGGGATGCTGGGGAATCGAACCCGGATTGGCCACATGGAAAGTAAATGCCCTATCCCGCTATCACTCCACCGGATTGGCCACATGGAAAGTAAATGCCCTATCCCTGTGCTATCACTCCGCCAAAGTTTAATTCTTCTGTCTGAGGGTCCCACCAGCAGTTGTCCAGGGTCACTAGAGCCACACCCAGTTGCTTTGAATTAATGGATACATTGCTGGGGACCAATCCAAGGACCTCTTAGATGCTACAAATGTTATTAGAATTATCTCTGTGACCCTAAAAATTTATTTCATGGAAAACGTGTATCACTTGTATCAATTGTCTTCCCATTGTTCATAGATTTTCTCAAGTGGGAGCCAGTAATGTCTCCATTCGTTGGGAATGAGGTCCACTATTGTTACTGTTTTTGGCATATCAAATACACCATGTGCAGCTTGCCAGGCTCTGCTGTGCCTCTGGGTTCATCCCAGGGGGCCCAGTCTTTTACCTATGTCAGACCATCAACCATCCAGAGCCCCCGGATCAGAGCCCTGGATGTAGACAAGCCTGTCTCTTGTCTGCCACCTGCCAATGCAGCAGGGCACTGCAGCCACACCTGTAAAACCTATTTCATGATCAAATAGCAAGGTAAATTAGAAAACGCAGAAAAATGTATAACAGGTTAACAATGAACTAAAATGGAAAAGCCAAGCCAAAGTGGCACAACCCTCTCTCCTGCTTCAGATCACTTGCTCATTTTCAGATGGAAAATTTCTAGACTGTAACAGAGAAAATCATTTGACCCATGAATTGAGTAGGTTGGATGGTTAATTTGTGGCCAGTGGAATTAGGCAGATAATATTAAGTCGTCATGTAGAAAGCAAGTTTTGGATATTCTGCTTTCCTATTACTACCCCAACTTGTAAAAATGCTCATAGAGGGAGAAAGAAATACTAAATTTAGACTGTATTTCATGCAGTCAAGAGGATGATTCATTCTACATCCCCACCCGCACCCCACCCAGCATGCCCAATACAGCCTGGATAATCTGAGTGTACGCAGCAACAGAAGGATGCCCAGAAATAAGGGAGGCGGCGTTCATTCAGGGGCTAGGAAACCACACAACCCATTTTCTCTGCCAGCAAAGGTGCATGTTTATACATCTCAGACAACAAAACAAACCAGTCATAGAGTATCTGCCTCCTTTTAGCTTGCCCTTGGCTTCAACACAAGTATGCAGGAAACGTACTTATTGTGCTTCTCTTCTCCTCCAAAACCTCCTCTAACCCCACCCCTATTCCAGTGGGAACTTGACCAGCATTTAGAAGTCATGAAACACGGGTGCCTTATGGATGTCATCACTCAGTAGCAATGCTTTTAGTTCCAACCTGGAAGTCAAGTCACCTCATGATAGCCTGTAGGCTGGGTTTTAGACAGTTGATATTTAATAAAAAAGCAGATACCTGAGAGGGTTTGAGATGACTTGAAACAAAACCACAGCTCTCCAAATAGCAACAAGTTCAATTCCCATCAGTGAACGGGACACTCATTGGTTAGAAATGGCAGGTAGAATCACTCACTATCCCTTCCCAACGTCACTATCTTTCAATTTCGTCACGTTCCTGCCCTCTCTTCTCTTGCTGATGCTAAATTAGCTACTTTAGTGTCTACAGAGAGCATAAGTGAAGGCTTCAGGATTATTTGTGTTAGTCTGACCAGGCTTGAGGGGCGAGCATTTAGATTATTGTGTGATTATTTTTTCAGTGACTCCATTTTTTCTGTTTCTTTCGATTTTCACTTTAAGCACATTTGGAAAGTAACCTTATTAGGCTCATTTCAGCTTTTTATTTCTCACCTTATAGATAGTCTCTGGGATTAGGACAAATAACAAGAGCAAAAATGGAATAAACATAAAAATAAAATTCTTTGTTGAGTAACATCATTTCCCAGAAGTGAAGGCATTAAATACTGCCCTCCCTTCTGAGGTAGAAGACAGAGTTTAGGAACCCACCCCAAGGGCCCCAATTACACATTTCAATTCAAAGGGATGATTTCCTCAAACATGAAATGGGTTTGGCAATTTTGCAGTTGAAAACAAAGAGTTAGATGTGGCACACGTGCATTTACATTAGAAACCAGTCACTGTGGGAAGGTGTTTGTGAATGAACAGCCCACAGAAGGGCACACCCACAGGATAGATCAGGGGAGCCTGGGCAGGGCTGTGGGTGGGTCCAGGTGGATATATGAGCTCCAATCAGCCTGAACACATGCTGCACAACCAACCTAGACACAGCACAGAGAAGAGGCAAGACACTGCAGAGCAGCAGGAACGATTTATACCTTTCTCAAACAGCTTGGTACTTGGTCTCCTGGCAAGTTCTGACCAGGTAGGGGGAGTCACCAGGTTCCCCGGGGACTCACCAGGTGCCATCACATAAGCATCAAATCATTAAGAGGATAGGGATGTTCAATGGCTTTGGCCAGATTGGAGGAGGGGGAAACCTTCTGTCCCATTTGAGAAAGGACAAATACTCTTTAGCGCATTAGACAGAAAACTGGCTGATTTAGCTTAGAACAGTGGCTACCATTGCAGTCAATTTCAGAATGTCAGAAAGGCAGCTAAGTATCTGGGGAAGGGTATTGCACAGGTCGCATCTATCCAAGGCTGGGGCAGTAAGATACTGGGATTCAGTATTGGAAATTTACATACGTAGAATACCACAGATCTAATGAATAGGGTGAGGAAGCTATTTTCTTACTTAACTCACATCCAACATCTCTCTTCCATCTCTGAGGGGGTTTCAGTTCTAAACTACAATCAGCCCTTCTTTTGAAATAACAATAATAACTCTTCTTATTCAGCCAGATGGTGGTGTTTGTTGCACTAGGCTGGGTTCATAGTACAACATCAATAAATGGCCACTTGTAGATGGACAGACAGAACCCCATTTATCAAACACACCTATGCCTCCCTCCTTCTCCCATCCCAAAATAATGCACTATCAAAACACCCATGGGAACTCAGTCTCATTTGGGGGAAGAAAGGAAAACTAGCAAGGCAAAATAATCTAAAGCAGAAAACAATTTCTTTGGGAGGAAAACAGACAGTCTCTAAGGAGAATGTTCAGAGGTGTGCATTTGGAGTATTTTGAAACATTTTTTTCCCTTTAGGGACTGTTTGAAAGGGAAGATCCTTAAGAGTTTTCCCTAATCCCTGGAAAGTTGTTTGCATGAATGCTGCTCATTGTCAACCAAAGACATCACAATGAAAGGGAGAGGGGTCAAACTTCTTCAGTGAATTAGCTTAGTCTCATGGAAAGAGTATCTGTTCCCATAAGGCATTCCAAAAGCCTTTGTACCACAGATAACTCATCGAGAAGGAAAGGGTATTTGTTCAGAATGCACTAGGACAGAGAAAATCATGTGCTGGAGTCTTATTGCCAGTGTAGACATGCTTTTCACAGGCCTAGAGGATTCACAATTTGTACTTATGTTACTGTCTGCTGAGACTGTGGGTCTCAGCCTCTGCGTCAGCTCTTACTATCCACTAGCCTCTGCGTCAGCTCTTACTTAGATCTACTACCTGGTTATGTAACCTAATCCATGTCCACAGTCCGGGGTGCAGAGGGCCGGCCTGTCAGCAAAAAATGTTTGAAAAATGTTAATTCAACAATATTGGAGGAATAATATTTCTAGAACTAGACTCCTCAGGGAAAATTAGAGTTGCTGCAGGGATTCGACTCTGCTGCACTGAAAATCCTCCTTTTCTCATGCTTTCTTTCCAATCATTTCCAATGCCTGGTGTGTCCTGACATTTGGTCCAAATAAAATGCTGGAACAGACTCCTGGGATACAATTGTCTTCGAACCCCACACAAGAGGAGTGTTTATTATCATGAATCAGCCTCTATTAGGACATGAAACAGGGGGCCTCTTGGCATTTTCTCCCAGCACTGAATCACTTCATGATATAGATATAATTTTTTTCTGGCATTAGCAGCGAGCAACTCAGTTCAGAACCTAAGGCATTTTCCATACTTCCAGGCAATGAATGCTAGCTTCTTTTTGCATCTCCATAGGACATAATTTAAGACAGTGGGAAAAGGAGCAGGAGAATAGTTTCCAGTGTAAGGAAAACACCATGCAGATGTGTGCCCTCACTCTTGAAGACTGATGGGGAAATCGAGAATTGTTTATTTGTTCTGAAGTCAAACCTAAGGAATTTCTTTTTTAAAGGCTGAGGGCTGGGGGAGGGGGTGGGCACTGTAACATAACATAGTCCTAATATTGAAAGAGTCGACACATGGCCCTGAGATTTTGAATCCCCAGAGAATTTAGATCTTTTTTAAATGGTTCATTTCTGGATCAAATTTGGCACACCAGATGTCTATTTGTGTCAAAGAAAGGACATACCTGGAGAAACACCCGAGGACTAAAATGATATATTCACCTTCTGTAATTATTTTTTTTTCCCTCAAGACAGCAAGCTAGAAATCAGTCCTCTATCTTGAGCCATTTATTGAGAACAAACAAATGAACTTGGAAAAGACATGACCCAATTGAAGTTAAATACCTGACTTTGGTGTATGAGAATCATAAACTTGCTTACGGTCTATCTGATCTGCAAACACTTCCCCATATATCATCCAGTAGGGCATGTAGAAGATGTTCTTGGCCAACTTCCATGATGGTTCCTCATTGGGAAAGAGAATAGCTTGTCTGGCGACCCCAAAACTCATCAACACCACCAACATAATGATGACAAAATACATCATGTCTATCATCTAGAAGGTGGGAAGCAGAGAGAGAGAAACACAAACCATATGAGTGAGTGTCCCCATAAAGGCTGATATCAGTCAATGAGACTTTGAAGGAGGATCATTTGGGAGATTTCGGATGGGGATACTTAGCTAGAGAGCTATGTCCAGGCAAGAGGGACACTTGGTCTCTTGAAATCAGTATCTTCAGAAACTTATCTGTAACTCATAACTCATTAAAATTTCCATTGCTGTCTGGGAATTAGTCGAGGTTAAGCATAGCACATCACAGAACACAGGAGTTTGGGTCTCAGTAATTTTTCTCTGCTCCTGGGGGAAACAAATGTTCTTCTTGTGTTTCTTTCTTCTTAACAAAATTGAAATTGGGATAATTGAACTATTTCAAGAACTCCTGCAATACCGTAAATTTCCCAACTTCTGAAAGGATAATGAGTTGGCAAGTCCCAACACAGCCATTTGTAAACAAAGTTGGGACAACAAATATTCATTATGTAGCATCTCATTCCTGTGGCTCTGCCTTATTGCAATATGCTTTACCACAGAACTACTTTTCTTCCTTTTGCAGTATATCTTACAGGTTATGTAGGGTGTGTTTTCTTTTGGTATTAGAATCAAGGAGTATAATAGATCATTCCTGCGCCTGCTGCTAAAATGTTGAATTTCATCCTGACATGTTTATGAAATTCTCAGCTGCATTCAAGAGCAATGTTATCTGTTATTCCTCTTTATGCCTTTGTTTTTGCTTGGTCTCATGATACGTGTTATCTGGGATCTGCTTTTCATATGCCAAATTACTTTCCTTTTATCACCAAAAATAGAGGAGGATGTAGTAACTACTATTTTGCTGGCCAGAACCCATTACCTACTTCTTTTAGAAACAGTCCCCACCCATTTTGGCCACAAAGATAGGCCACTTTTCTAGGCTAGATTAATCATGGTACTTATTTGTTGGCAACAGTGATGGGATGTAGGCACGTGGCACCACAGGACACGCCAACCAAAATCCTCTCTCTGGATTTCCTTCAACTGAAGTTGGGGAAGGAAATGCCCGTTCACTTTGCAACAATGTGAATTCTGAATATCTGAGGCTGAACAGAGACCACCACATGGTCTCCTGAGCACCTCTGGAAGTGGTCCCAGAGAGGAAAAGGAACACTATACGGTGTGGACCTAGAGTCAACCAACCCATTAGGACCTTCCTGTGTGCTTTCTGACACTGGAGGCCCAATTTATTTTAAGCCAGTGAACTTAAAGACAACTTCAAAGTTCATCTTTCAACTGGTTGCCTGATTTTGAAACTAAAAGAGAATTTCCAAAAATTTGCCTTATTTTGCTTGACATAAATATATATGCCAGTTAATTAGCTATTTCTTTCACAATATAGAGGCCTCAAAACTCTCTTAAAGTGAGCAAGCCAGCTGTGTTGAAACAATTTTATAGGAAACATGGGCCTGTTTTATATCTTCTCTCTCTCCCTTTATTTTGTAAATTTCTTTTTATCATTTACTTATAAAAAGCTTTATCAATGGGAAAATACGAATGGCTTCTTCCTGTCCTATTTACTTATAATGATTTAAAGATGTTGGTAGAGCAAATCTTAAGATTTAGGAGCCAGTCTGACCCAAGAAAATTTAGCCAGTAAATACAGCCACTGTTCTAATTTAATTTTTTCAGGATTGTTTTCTTCTGATAGGATTCTGATAGACAAAGGGTCAAGACAATCAATGAGGAGAAGCATTCTTCCAAAATACTCTTCTCCATCTATTTCAAATCTTAGCTTCCAAATATTGAAAAAATAATAGTGTAGAGTGCAGACATGCAGACATAGGAAATTATTACTGAGAACCGGGCTGATCACCACTGTCTATAAATCTACACCTTTTAGTTGGTTTCATGTTAATAGATCTGACTTTGTCTTCTTCATGTAAACACACTATAGCTATGCCCTATTGAGGAGAACAGATAGATACTGTATTACTAAGCACATATTCTCAGATGTCAGACTACCTGAGTTTTTACTTTTGCCTGATAGAAAACATAACTAGACTGTTTGCTTGGTCATGTTCTTTTTTCTAATTTGTAAAATGGATATATAAGAGCAATAAGAATGCATATTACTTTAGAAAGGATTAAATAAGATACTGTGAAATACTTAACATGCTAGCTCTCAGTAAATTTCCTATATTATTATGGCAGTTGGAAGGTGGCCATGTATGATGTGAAGTTCGATGATTTTTTTCTTTTTTAGGTCACACCCGGCAATGCTCAGGGGTTACTCCTGGCTCTTCACTCAGGAATTACTCCTGGCGGTGCTCAGGGACCATATAGGATGCTGGGGATCGAACCCAGGTTGGCTGCATGCAAGGCAAATGCCCTCCCTCCTGTGCTATCATTCCGGCCCTGATCTGAAGTTTGAACACTGTCTTTGTCCCTTGCCCCGCCTCAGTTTACTTCAATGGTTAAAGACATTAAAATCCTGTTTCATAGCTGTTATTATTATTCAAATTATATAAATGAGCTTAGTGCAAAACTTAGAGATTCCATTTGGGAGGGAAGTGTGTAGGGAAGGAGTCAGGATTCTATCAGGACCCTGCATAATGCTGAACTTGCAGATCAATTGGAATCTCAGTAGATATGCAGGTTTTCATGAGGGGAGGTATTTGCTTCCCTTGCTTCTTATACAATGCAGAATCCATAGAGCCAATTTAGTAATCATGATTATGTACAGGAAACTTTGACCCTGGTTATCCCTTAAGGTCACAGGACCCAGTGAATTATGAGGAAATTTAGGGCTTTACTAACCTGAATAGTATTAGTATTATGTATTATGAATAGTCCCAAGGTTCTTTCATGCGCTCTTATCCAGGCATATTTTGTTAAGCTTCCAGCCTGGAAATCTATCTGACTCTATCTGACTCACTAATAAATTCTGTAGACAAATTTTATCTATCTTCTGGATAAGCAACTCAATTATTGAACTAATTATCCTAAGAGCACCATTAAAAAAGAGACATAAGCCCCTAAATATTCTCATTTTCTACTTATTTTTGAGTGATAAGTGAAATAATTCATGAGACAGAGGGGGAGAGAAATGAAGTACATCTCTTTTGTTCGCTTTATAGTAAGATTTCATTCCAGACAAATGTGAGCTAATTATGTTATCATTAAAGGATAGATGTAGATTTTGAAATAGTCTGGCTTTCAAAATCTCGTATAACTTTAATTATTCAAATACCTAAATGAAAGTAAACAACTACCTATTTAAAACATTAAAAAATAACATATTTGGCTCATTTGAGTCTTTTCAGATACTTTTATTGAAATAAAATAAGGTAAGGTCTATTAGGAAAAAATAAGCTCATTAGATTATGCAATTGGCTAATGGAGTAGCTTCAGTTGTTGATTATAGGAGTAGCATTCCTATATGAAGTACAATTTTGCAAAGATAAATGGCAAAAAATCAGGAGACACTTTTTTTCTATGCTGTTCTTGGGTCATCCCCAGCTGTGCTCGGACTTACTCCCATCTGTGCTCTGGGACCACATACAGTTCTAGGACCCAAATTGGGGTTGCTTATGTGCAGGTTAGTGCCTCGTGCCCTGTACTACTCCTGGTTCCTTATTGTAATAGTGTATGTATCTGTGTATATTTGTGTATACCCTATGTTGCATCCTATACTGCATTACATAAATATCATATAGTGTTTATAGCTTCTCAGAACAAATCATTATCTAGTGTAAAATATTAATTGCGTGGAAGGCTGAGAAAACTTGGTCTAATTATTTAGCTCTTATAGTCCTTCATTCACATTGAGTACATTTGAAACTATATTTGTGAGTTTCATGGAAATGTGTTCTCTCTATACAGTAAATTAGTACATCCACACATTTTTGTATATAAATTGGAGAAAGGTCCACAAATTCTGTCTCCTAAATTTTGCCCACAGGATTCTAAACTGAAACTGTTTTTAAACATGGGACTTTTTCACCACAACCTCCAATTCATCACTACACTACAAAGATGATATAATAAGCAGCATGACAGAGCAAAAGAAACATGTTTAACAGAAATCCACAATAGGTAAATAACTGAAATTTGTTGAATTTTAGTTTTCTCTATAAAATGAAAGTGATCTTTTCCTTAAATAATACTAACATTAAAATTCTGTAGATGCTCTGGAATATCCTTAACACTGTAACCTATTTTCATTGTGATTTACAAACATAATATGAACATGATGATAACAGATGCAATTTATCAACTATCTGTAATAAACCATTCATTTGGCTAATACACATATATCATGTTACCAACATGCTATCTTTCAGGATTTTCATTTACTATAGAAATGAATAAAACTGAATCTCCTAATCCTTTCATTTGAGTTTAAATGGCTTCTTCCTTTGCATGACTTTGTCAGTGTTTTATAGGAAGAATATTGATTATTTAGCATTCATTTCAATAGTTACACGTCTTTATCTTCATAAATATTGATTTGCTGATGGAAAAGGTCAGCAGCAATGATGTATGGAGTAAAACTGAAGTGAAAATGATTTAAATGAAGACCTCTCATCGACCAATTGTGATTTCACTAGCTCTTACAATGAAAATGGAGTTGGACACCATTCACAGAGAGCTATTTAATAACATATTTTCCATGTGCCTGCACTTGACTTTTCTACGTATATACTATAAAGCTAAAATAACAGGGGATATGCTTAGAAAAGTGAAATAATGTAAAACTCATCCAACTACTGAGCATGAGCCTCTGATATATCCTCAGGTCTGGAGAGGGGGAGCTTTTGACATGTACATTCCTATAGGCACCGATGCCACTTTCCAGGATTCAGTCTTTGGAGAAAATCTAAAAATTCATGTATGGTCAAGGGATATTAGAACAAGTCTCCGTCCACATATGGAAGCATAACTAGTTTTACACCTGGAATTCATATTTTTTAAAGAAGATAGGTAATAACATAATTCTGGAACCTAGGTCTTTTAAAATTTTTAATAAAACTTTTCATACAGTGTGGTACCTAGTTCTTAACAAATAACATTTCCAATCATGTCATAGAACATGACAGAATTTATTGTTCAACTCAAACTCAACCTAATTCAAATCTGATCAAATAAATATTTTCCTTCCTCCTGTGTAGAGAAAGGCAATTTTTGAAAAAAAGAAATTTCATTTAGAAACACTTCAGGTATAAAGAAACATGAAGGGGAACAGCAAACACTCAAGGGTACTAGAGGCCAAGAAGTGAGGGCGGTTTCAACAGGAGACTTACTATGGGGTGGGGCAGAAGTCTTGGAGGGGAACAACGAAACAATGGTGGGAGAGAAGGAGGTAGCGCATATGCCCGCCAGCAGAGGACTGTGGAGATGTCTGGGGCCGCTCGAGAGGAAAGCGATGATGAACGGGAAGACAGTGATACAGTGACAGTGATTGTAAACCACAGTGCCTAAAGGGAAGAACAAAAGTGCCTATCATAGAGGCAGGCAGGTGGAAGAGAGGGAAACTGGGATCATTGGTGGATACTCGTGAACGCATTGGTGCTGGAAAAATTGTGCACGCTGAAAACTCAGTCATGAATAACTGCAAAGCATGGTGCCTCAATAAAAAAATTAAGAAATAAAGTTTTAAAAACTCCTAATCTTGGGGGCGGAGCAGATAGCCCAGCGGGTAGGGCGTTTGCCTTGCCCGCGGCCGGCCTGTGCCGGCCCACGTTCAATCCCCGGCACCCCATATGGTCCCTCGAGCCACGCCAGGAGTGATTCCTGAGTGCAGAGCCAGGAGTAACCCTGAGCATTGCGGGTGTGACCCAAAAACCAAAAAGCAAAAAAAAAAAAAAAACTCCTAATCTTATCGAAAACAATGTTAAGTGGAAACTCATTCCCTCAAAATCTAGTTAAAAAATAATGTGCATGAGCTTACTATCCTTCCCTGGTGAATGTGCTCTCTGTATTTCACACATCACAGTGTGTGCACACCACACGTCACAGTGCGTGCACACCTCATGCGATAGTGTGTGCACACCATAGTATGTGTACACCCCACATCACATGTGGACACCACATGTCACAGTGTGCACACTGCACGTCAGTGTGTGCACCCACGTCACAGTGTGTGCACAGAGCACATCACGGTGTGTACACACCCCACATCACAGCATATACACACCCCATCTGTAAATGCTTCTCTGTTTCCCTCATCTTCAGTCTTACGGCTTGTATATGCCAGAAAGGAATTGGTGGTGACTGGTAGTCAATTCTCCAATTATGAGTATAGATGTAATCGAATTTCTGACCACTGAAAAGGATTTGAAAAATAAAACACTCCCTATTCCACTTGAGTTCGGCATGAATGGCAGGCTCAAACGAAGTAGTTCCTTCTTCCTATTCTAAGCATTGCTCCCTTGAGAATTTTAAAGGTGGGCTCAGAGGACGGCTGCTTACCATTTTTCCAATCATCATTACATATGGGCCCAAATACTTGTTCACGCCGAAGATGTCTAACAGACGGATGTACCAATAAATGATGTTCACACAGTAGATGACCCTGCCGTCACTCCTGAAGGGCTGGTCTTGGAGACGAAGGATCATTCCAACAGAGAAGAGCAGGATGGCTATGAGGTCGGTGACATTCCAGTACTCCTGCAACCACACCTTTACTTTCTGCAGTAGCTTCCCCGGGCTCCGACATCAGGATCTAGAAGGCAGGAGGGAGAGTGGGTTTAGGCTTGATGTGAGTTGACAATTTCAGTCCTGTTGGGAAGTTCCTGATCTGCTAGTGGACATCGGTAGTTTGTTTCATTTCATTGCATTCTCCTTGAATATTTGCAAATAATCAACTGAGCCCAATCTAAGGTTTTTCATTGCAACTAATCCAGAGGCAGAGACAAGCAGTAAATTTGATTCTTTTGGTTGCCCTACAATGTGGAGGCACTGATTAGCATCTCCTTAGATAAAATTATTGATTCCTAATATCCTGTAAGTCTTCAAAATCCTTTCCTATCTCAGGAAATGACATCTTCATATTGAGTGACTCAGGCCAGTAACTTAAAAGAACTCCTTCATTCTTCACACCCATGTACTCCACAGCAACGTGTCCTATCACCTCTATTTCTAAATCCAACCCAATCCCACCACTTCTCACCACCTCCACTGCTCCACTCTGTCTCAGCCCCCCATCACATCTCCCTTTAACTGGTGACTGAAACAGCCCTCTAACTGTTTATATATTTTATGTCCGGGTTCTCACAGCAGTCCTTCTAGAGTTGAAAACATGTTTTAATACTATTAACAAAACTGAAATAAATAAACAAAAAGTCTAAGCCCTCATCTGGGCAGTGGTAGGAGAAAGTCCATCAACTTTTACTCATAGGTGAAGTTGCTTACTTTCTTGCCTTCATATTAAAGGCAAATTATACTTCAGTATAAGAAAAATGATATTTGGGATGTAAGTAAAGAACAACCATTTTTTAAACAATGACCACTGCCTTATACCTTCAAAAGGTAGACCTTATACCTTATGCCTTATACCTTCAAGGTCTACCTTATACCTTATGCCTTATACCTTCAAGGTCTACCTTATACCTTACGCCTTATACCTTCAAGGTATACCTTATACCTTATGCCTTATACCTTCATTACTAATAAAGAACCAGCCAAGTTCATGATCAGGGCCTCATTTACCAGTCCACTATATTCTCCTCAGGGAATCCTTGTTTAAGCTTAACAAGTCCATTTTATGTTCAGCACATTTGTAATTACTCCTTCTGATAGACTTTCTCCTCCCAGCTTCCTGTATATCTCTCACCTCCTCTCAAAATTCCTGCTCAATTTTCCCTTCATAGGAAACTAACTTCAAATAACCCATCTGCAATTTTACACATTCCCCACAACTCCCTCATGTATTATCCTATTTATGTAGTTTTATTTATCTGTTCTGTTTGGGGGCCAAACCTAGCTGTACCAGGGGACTGCTCCTGTTTCTGTGTCCAGGGATCATTCCTTGTCATACCAGGGAGCCCATATGCTGTCTCGGGAATCATTGGGTCAGTCGTATGCAAGATGAGTACATTGCCCCTTGTACTAGCTCTCAGGTCCTATCTAATTTGTGTGAAAAGTTTATCACTATAAGAAGTCAACTTATTTGTGCATGTATATTTGCCTATTATCTAATTATTCATCTACTCATGTTCATCTAGCTCTCTGTCCATCTATTACTAGACCATCCATTTTTCTCCACTAGATGTAAACTCTGAGGGGCCTGTCCATAGTAGAAAACCAATGTTTGCTGAGCCACTTGCATAGATGCCTTGCTATAATTTTCTAGTTTCTTATCTTAACAGTCTGGGGAATCCCAACTTTTCTTTCTGCTATCACATACTCTATGAGGAGCCCAGCTGAAGAAAGGGAGTTGTTCCCCCACCCCCACCCCCCCGTTGTATTCCCTACAACTTTCCTTAGGTGAACAGAAACCATCCTCCTGGGATTAGACAGCAAAAATCACTTCATGAATCATGAATCATTGTGTTTATTTCCAAGTTCTGTTTCTCTTCTAGCTAGCCATGACCCACTCCTTTCCTGACCCAGGATCTCTCAAAGGAGAGAAGAGAAAAGATATGAACAGCTTTAATCTGCAGCTGTTTCCTTGACTCTGCCCCTTTAGTGATTATAACCTTGGCCTGAGACAGTCTCATTCTTTACCTCTGGTGATGCCTCAACCTGAGGGCTTACTCAAGAACTTGACCTTCTCCATGAACCAACTGAAGGGCCACGTCAATTCTGCAGTTTCTGTTCCACTGTGCCTGGTTTGGGGCTTGAGGATTTCTACTTCTCCCAAGCTCCCAGGTTGTCCCAGTGCCCGTAGGCTGAGGGACAATACTTGGAGCTGGAATCCTTGCAGTGCTGGTGTTCTGCCCCAGGCAGCCCTCACTGCAGCCTTCCGTTCAATGGGCCAACACCAGCGTGTGCGGCATGGGGGAAGGAATGGCTTAGTCTTCCTAATCCTTTGCCCAAGCTTATTCCCCAAGTTGTTCAACATAGCGACCTAGTCTACAGTTTTTTGTTTTGTTTTTTGAGGGTGTGTGGGTCACACCCAGCAGTGTTCAGGACTTACTCCTGTTTCTGTGCTCAGCAGTCTCCTGGCAGTGCCCGGGGGACTGTGTGGGGTACTGAGGACTGAACCCAACTCAGCAGCATGCAAGGCACACTATTGCTCAGCCCCGAGTTTTTAAAATACAGGCATATCCTTTTTTTGTGATGCTTAATGGTGGTTGGGGTTTGCTTTTGTTTTGTGTTTGCACACGGCAGGCCTACATTTTCACTTCTACTTTACTCTTGACCTTCTTGTTATTTTAAAATTTCCTTTAAAAATAATTTATGATTGTAAAGTGGTGCTGGGGACAGGTGGCATGTAGTGCGTGCTGGTACTCAGGTCTCACCTGTCCAAAGCACAAGCTGTATCATCTGAGTCACATCCCTGATCCCTTACTTCTTTTTGATTTTAAATTGTTGGGTTTTCACAAAAGCACTTTTATTACCAACATGCCTCAGAGATATTGTGTATATTTGGTTCTAAGCCATCATAAGAGAGTAAGTATCTCAATAAAATGAGTCAAATTGAAATAGCAGGTGCTGTGGTGTGGAGCACCAGGTTACCTTAAATCTCTGCCCATGGAATAGCCAATCAGATAGATAATGGGTTGGCTGCGGGTGGGATTTGGCAGCAGATAAAGTAAAGCCCCCAGCCCCACCCCTCTCTGAGTACATACTCTCTGGCTCTCTCCGCTCTCCCTTTATCTGGTAGGTCAGCACACCTGGACAAAGGGCCCAGTAGGGGCAGGTCGCTCAGGCGGGTCAGACGGGGCAGGTACAGGCAGGGCTACTATAGATGCCCAGGGAAGCGCAGGTGTAGGCAGGGCTCGAATTCCAAGGTAGTGATAAGGTGCTGAGCACAGGAGTCTCCCTCATGCACATGTGGCTGTAGCCAGAGACAAGTAAAGTGTGCAGGGATGGAGAGAGCGAAGCTGCGACAAGACAGGGAAGTCATTGCTGGGACCAGGCAGTGTCAGGGACAGACTGCTGACAGCGTTTATGGATAAAAGAGAGGCGTGGACATCTGGGAAGGGATCTGGAAGCTTTCCCTTTATCTGGATAATAAACTTTTCATCTGCCAAAGTTTGTATGCAAAGTTTTCATATAATTCTCAAGATCCCACCAATGCAGAAAAATATGCTTTTGCACTAACAATACTAAGTTATTGGTTTCTAAGTATATATAAAAGTGATGTTGGAAGGTCAAGTGAAACATGACCTTGTATCAGGAGGTCTTGTCAAGAGTGGAAATTGTCGCAAAAAGTGTGGGAGTCAGAGGCTGGGTAGGACAGAGAATGGAACAGTGTGCTGACAATTGTCGAGGGTACTAGTGCCAACCTAGAACTGAGCATTAAATACAGGCAAAAGGATACACATGGCAACCCTTTAATGTATGTTCTGTAATCCATAGTCTGGAGGGAAGGAAGGGAGAGAGAGAGAGAAAGGGAAAGAAATGGAGAACCTGCCATGGAGGCGGGCTGGGGGAGGGGGAGGGAAACAGGTAGTTGGTGGTGGGAGATGGGCACTGGTGGAGGGATGGGTGCTGGAACACTGTATGACCAAAACCCAGGTATGAACTTTTTCATTGTGTATCTTTGTGATTGTGTATCTCACGGTGGTATAATACAATACTTAAAAAAAAAAGTGATGGTTGGGGTCGGAGAGATAGTATAGTGGGTAGGGTGTTTGCCATGCACACAGATGACCAGGGTTTGATCCCAGCATCCTATATGGTTCTCAGAACACCATCAGGAATAATTCCTGAGTGCAGAGCCAGGAGTAACCTCTGAGCATTGCCAGGTGTGACCCAAAAATCTGGAAACAAAAAAAGTGATGTTGGGTCAGAGAGCTCGTACAGTGAGTAGACATCTGCCTTGCATGTACTGATCAGGTTGACCAGGTTCAATCCCCAGCACCCTGTGATCCCCTGAGCACAGAGCCAGGAGTAAGCCCTCTCAGAGCCAGGGGTGGCTCCCAGAGCAAAAGTGATTTTTATAGACTCAGGGAATATAACTAAAAAATTCTTATTCACAAGATCCTGAGTTCAACCCCATGTGTTGCATGACACCCTCCACCCCACTATTTCTGAGTCTAGCTCTAGTGGAACCCAACACTCCAGGGCTCAAGAAGTGAGATCGCCAGGCCAGTATCATGGGGTCAAAAAATCAGGTATCAAAGTGAGAGGCACCAGAAGGCAGAAGGTGTTCTGGGGGCCCGAGGGCCAGGGTGGCTGAATCTCTCTCAAAGGGATTCAAGGACAGGACTGTGTGGAGGTGGAGAGAAAGCATTCAGATGCTAAGTGGTCAGCCCCTCCCTCCAGGCAGCTTCTGCAGAAGCCGGAGAGACTCTGGGGTTGACCCCTGCTGACCCCAGGCTCCAAACGCCTGCCCCTGGGCTGTTACATGCCGCCTCAGGAGAAATGGATAGGCCCGCCTTGAGGTTGCAGGAGGCAGCGCCTTCCAGAGCAGCCTGACTGCTCCCTGGCCTCTTCAGGCTAGTCCCTGGAGCGAGCCCAAGGGCCCTGCTGAAGTCTTGCCCTTTTCTGCTTATGCTGGGGAAGGAATATGCCTTTGGGCGTTAAATCACAGGCGCAAATTGTCCCTCACAGCCTTGGGGCTCTCAGGTCTCTCCACACGTTTTTTCCCCTCCTCTACCAACAGGAAATCCGCACCCAGAGCAGGCAGCAGATGCCACTCTGAACAGCAAAGCTGTTGTAGACAACCAGTCAGAAACAGAGCAGCTCAGGTAGCCATTAAAAAACCCACGTCTTTATAAACACGGATTTATATCCATGATGTATGTGCCCACTCTAGAATTTAAATATCGTCAGAGCAGTTTTAAAAAAGCAAACCAGGATACCTTGCTTGGAGACTGGGGTTGATCCTCAGCACCCCATATGGTAGCTGAGCCCTGCCAGGAGTGATTCTTGAGCACACAACCAGGAGTAAAATGTGAGGCACCCTTGGGTGTGGCCCAAACACACCCCCACCAAACTGAAAAACAAATATTAAACCCAAACCACGGGAAGGGCTGCTCTCCTCATCTGTGTGTTTACTTTTATTTCCCTATGTCCATCCATCTGCCTACTTACGATCCATCCATCCACCTATTTCTCCATCATCATTTCACCTACTGACTTATCTCCCAAATGACTGCCTAACTGCCTATCCGTTTTTTTTTTTTTTTTTTTCTTTTTTGGGTCACACCCAGCGATGCTCAGGTGTTATTCCTGTCTGCACTCAGGAATTACTCCTGGAGGTGCTTAGGGGACCATATGGGATGCCGGGGAACGCAACCCAGGTCGGACGTGTGCAAGGAAAATGCCCTACCCACTGGACTATCGCTCCCGCCCCAGGTTTCTGGTCTTTGGAGAGCATTCTAGAGCTGAATCTCAAGATTCAAGAACCTTTTCACTTGTTTTCATGATAAGACTGCAAGGTGAATTTCCAGGTTAAAAAATATTTTTTTCTATTTTCTACCCAAATATTCTCCCCCGCCCCTTACTGTAGTACAAGAACTAGCATCGCTCCAAAGCTCCTGCAAGTGCAGTGGACTAGAAAGACCCCTCCTGCGGTTTGCGGACGCAGTGGGAGAGGAAGGCAGAAGCAACATCAGCAGCAAGCCTGCCTCGGCCCTCATTCACCTGGGAGAGCGCCCAGAGCAGGAGCAGGGCTGCGGAGCCCCCTGGTGGACGATAGCGCTACACTCAGCAGCTGGCCCCTCTCTGACGTTCTGCTGTGACTTCAGAAGCCTTCTGGGGAGGGAGGGGAAGGGGGGTGGCAGTATCTATGCTCCCATTGGGCGATAGGGGTGGGCAGAGCAGTGAGGGCACCATATCCTCAACCCGAAAGGACGAAAAGGGAGCTGGATTCACCTGGGTGCTAGCAGGGGATTGCTGTGATGCACGCATACGAGTGTTGAGCAGGAAGAAAGCAGAGGCGCAGCATTGAATGAAAGCATCTTTCTGTTCCTCCCAGAGCTGCAGAAAAACACCCAGCAAACTGCAGGTGTGGGTGGACCACGTGCAAAAAGAATTCAGAGGGGGTTACCATAGGAATTAAAGAATAGAAAGATTTTTTTCAAAGACCTCAAATCTGAACAAAGGTAGAAGACGTGTTTATAGGCGCAGGGGGCAGGGTTGTATGCAGTGGAAGACAACTGCAGGGCTGTTAGCAGATACACGTACGAAACTCTCAGCATCCAGGCAATCCTCTGACTGAAGAGCCCCCCCCAGTTTTGTCAAAAAGGATAAAAAGGGGAGCTGGAGTGATAATACAGGGGTTGGGACCTTGCTTTCTTGCACCAACCCGGGTTCCATCCCCAGCACTCATATGGTTTCCTGAGTCCCACTAGGAGTGAGTGATCTCTGAGCATAGCCAGGGGTGGCCTGAAAAATTAAAGTAAAAATCAAAAAAGAAGCCTGTTTGAAAAGGAATAAAAGGGAGTGGGGGAGGGAAAGAGCCTTCAAGACCAGTTCAGGATTTGGGAGGCAGAATTGTAGAAGTCATGCCTGGCTTTATCTCCCCCCCCCCCCCAGATATCTTAAACACTTTTCTTTCTCCTCTGTTCACTTCCAGGAGCAGTGGTTTACCTCTCTCATCTTTTCTATTCCCAGGGTGAAGATATAGGAGATGACGATCCATTCCTGGGTGGACGGCCAGCGCTCCATCTTCACTAACACGATGTAGTTGAAGAGCATCAGGTATCCGATGTAAGCCAGCTGCAAGGAAACACAAGACAGAGCTCTGGTTGCTAAGGTTGCTAAGACCCAGATCCCTGTGCCTGGGCAGGGCCACCACACAAAAGAGAGCAAGGTCAGCAAGGAAGAGAACCTCATGGTGAAATGAACTAAAAGCTCTAAGCCACCAAGTGAACCAGAAAAGAGGGTAACATGGGATGTACAATCTCCTTTGACACTTCCATGCATTTCTGGGTCAGAACTATGTGCCATCTTTGAGGGTCTTTGCTCTTGAATAAAGCCAGGGCAATGGGTTTATGCCTGACTCATGCCCAGTAGAATAAATGTTCAGTGGAAAGAACAACTCTGGGAAATGCAATAACTATAAATTGTTCACACTCACATGAAAATATCTTGAACTTTAATTTCCTTCAGTGTTAATGTTTTATTATTTTTCCTTTTTCCTCCTCCTTATATGCTTAGGTTATTTTTTGTTTTTGCTTTTTGGTCACACCTAGCAATGCTCAGAGGTTACTCCTGACTCTGCACTCAGGAATTACCCCTGGCAGTGCTCAGGGGACCTAATGGGATGCTGGGGATGAAACCCAGGTCAGCCGCATGCAACGTAAATGCTTTGCCTGTGGTACTATTGCTCCGGCATCTGTGTTTAGTTCCTAAGTCTTGGGATGGCTTTACCCATTTCCCATTGCACACAACCCTGCCCTATGCAAGTTGTCATCGTCCCTCCTGGTTTCTCTTCTTTGAAACAAAAAGAAGTTAAGTATGTTATAGAAAGGTGTGAATATGTGTGTACAACTGTGGCTTGGAGTGAAGTATCATTCTCACGGGCTCTCGGAACTTGGAAGGGAGAGGAGAGATTGCAGGAGAACTCCTTGGACTTGGTAACTGTCACTCAAGGATCCAGTAATGTCCATAGGAGTGAAATGTAGTGGGCTGGAGCAGGTTTACATAAAGCTTTCAGAAGCTTCTGGGAAAGGATTCAGCCTAGGGGAAAATCACATACAAACTGGAATCCTCTCTAGAAAAGGATTCAGGTTGAATATGATGCTTCAGGAGCCCGGAGGGCAGCAGGAGCTAAGATTAGTTGGTTCCCATCTTCTGCACTCTTCCAAGCCATTGAGCAAAGAACAGGATGTTATATAGACGGAAGGCTTGAGACTTCAAGGTCTGGGTCACGTGAAGTGGAGATGCCTCAAAGGTGGGTATAGTGTGCGGGAAGCTACAGGGACGGAGCTGCCACGGAGCTAGAGAAACACTTGCTCTAACCGGGCCACCTTACCCCTTCTTTTCATTTCTTACTATTTTTTAGGTAAGTGACTAGATTTCGAATATGAGTCAAGTGTATTTTCGGAGCCCTATTATGTTCACACACTGACTGATCCAAGCACATGAGTTCCTCATCTCTTGAAGGGTAACAAGTCAGAATTCAACAGCATCATGACGATGTATGAAAGCAGTTATGTAACCGTGACGCTGGAGGGCTCTCTCTCTCTCCACCCGGAGACGTGCTCTTCAACTGGCCCTTCTGGGGGACCCCAAGCCACTGTTACTCCCCTCTACACCTTCACAATCATGAGCAGATTGTGGGGTTTCACCTGCCCTGAGTGTGCTCTACTTTAGACTGTTGTAGGATGTTGTTGAAAGTATAATTTTGTTCATGTGGCCTCTGTTTACCTTCCTTGCCAGACCCTGTGAGTAATGGTTTTATAAAAATACGGAGAAAAGACATCAGTGGTTAGTCTCTAAAATAGACCCCCTGCTTCCTTGTCATCAGAAATCCCTTTCTCTTTCTGGTTGCTTCCTTCTCTTTGTTCAAGAAAACTCCATTTCTTCTAGGTGAAGTGAATCTTGTTGACTGCCCTGTTTTATCATTGTACCCTGTTGCAGTACACCTGCCCAGAGCCTCTGCATCTGGCCTGGAGTTGCCTCCTGCAGGTCACTTTGTAGACAGGAGGACAGTTTGAATGTGGCAGCTCACCTGACCATGTATTCTATACTGGCTGGTATAAATATTCTTTCATGCTGCCACAATTATCGTGGGACTAGCTAGATCTTACTGGTATATTTGCCTGGCCACACTGGATCTCTAAGTAATTAGACCAGAGAGAAATGCTGTTTGCCTCCAAGCAAGCAAACATGGCTCTCTGATAACTCAAAACTAATATACAGAACAACCATGAAATAAAGACGAGACTTTTGTGAAGGCTTGGAGAAATATTTAGCTGGCTAGAGAATATTCTTTGGTACAGATGCATGTCTTTGTACTCAGTTCATCTCAGAAACTCCTTCTCTCTACCCTGCAGAGGCATTTCCAAGGCAGATCTTGCCTCGGCAACATTAATATCTCAAAGGGCCTAGGTGAGGTCCTGGGAGAAATTACCTGAGGGCATTTGACCCTGATGGCTTTCCATAGAAGTGGGAGGTCTGGGTTGCAGGAATAGAAAACTAGCCTGCTTGCTCCAACTCTGGCTCTCTCTTTTCTCACCTCGTGCCTCCCCTTTCTGCTGGCACTGCTTTGCGGTCTCTTCTCTGCAGGGCCTTAACACATGGTGGCAGCCATCTTGGCCTACACGTGGCTGGGGTCCAGCTGGGAACCCTAAGTTTGGGGTTTTTCTATTGCTGATTTGTATGCCAGAACCTGTGTTAAGTAAAGCATTTTAAGGAAAAGAGAAAGAGAGAGAAACGGAAAGAAATAAAGAACCTGCCATGGAGCAGGGCTGGGGAGGGGGAGGGAACCGGGGACGTTGGTGGTGGGAGATGGGCACTGGTGGCGGGATGGGTGCTGGAACACTGTATGACCAGAACCCAAATATGAACTTTTTAATTGTAGATCTTTGTAATTGTAAAAATAAAAAATTAAAAAAAGAACAACTTAGCCAGATTCTTGCATCTTTCTCCGTCCGCTGGCCACTGATCCCCTGGGACAAAAGGGGATCCCTGACCCTGCTACTGGATTTTGTGCGGGGGCGCCTCAGTATTTCCCCACATTACCCCACTCATTGCAAAGTGCTCCAAGGCATAATATTCTCTGCCACATGTGAGTCCAATTTTTTCTCTACAGGTCCACAATCCTTCTAGAAACTCTGCATTTTAGTGTTTAAATTTTCTGTCTTCTAAACAGTGTTAGGTGGGACTATGAAAATGTAGTCAGTGAAACTGGAAATGCTAGCTGGACTTCCGTGCCTCTTCATTTCAGAAAAACAACCTCACCGCCATTTGGTGACACCAGCACAATTACTCTTGATTTTATTGAGCTTGGAGAGGAATTGTCAGGAAAATAAGTGTCCATTCCTTGATGGAAGTTTGAGTGGTGACTGATATTGCTTATCTACTGTTTTCACAGAGATTTACTCTTCTTGACTCTTCTTAATTCTCGTTTCCTTTGCTCCCTGTTAATCTTTCGTACCTCTGTTCCTTTCTAAAGACAACCATACATTCATTGTTTACACTTCCTCCCTTTCATCATTTTAAGCTCCTACTTCTTTAAATCACATGGATTCCAAAGTAACTGTGTGTTTCCAAAATCAGGCCATAATATATTTATGGATGATTCTTAAAATGCGGACTTCTGAAAATGGAGTTTTAACCATATTTAAATGACGCATGGAGGCTAACTGCTGCCTTAGAAGCAAGTTGAGTTCTATCTAAAGACCAGGCAATACTCATGGGACCTTGAAAGACCTACAGAGCATATTAATAGTGTGTGTATGTATGCACAAGCTCAAAAAAGCTGTATGTAATATGCCAAGGCTCTAAGTGGAAGATTGTGTTAAATAGATATTTGGTTATAGCACCAAAACTAAATAATAACAGATACTCTTGTTTTAGTTGGACTCCTTAAAAACTTGTATTTTATTTGCTTATAGCTAAACTATAATTTCTGTTGAATAAGATGCCTAATTCCTGCACTTAGAAAATGCAAGCACCCAAGTTGCTATGGTGTCCTATGGATTCCTGGTGGGACTTTGCCCTTTCTCACTTCTTTCCCAGGCCTTTTCTTCCTGTCCCTGGAGAGCAGAGGGGGCGGGGCTGTTGCGGGGAAGGACTCTGTCGTGCCAGAGAGGCCCAGAGTGCACTTCGTGCCTCCAGTTGGCATCCTCTCCAACTGGGTACTTGAAATGGATTCTCATCACAAGCAGGTTTGAGAGCCAGTTGGATTTCTGCCTGCTTTCTTCTTGGAACAGAAGAAATCTAACCTGCTCCCAGGAAACTTGAAAAGATATGACAGCAAGTTTATATGAAAGTGATTTGGGTCCTATCATTTAGAACCTTTTGGAAATCAGAGTGGGAAATGCTCTTGTGTTTCTTTTTTTTTTTTGGGGGAGGCACCCCAGTGGTGCTTAGGACTTTCTCCTGGCCTTGTGCTCAGGAATCACTCCTGGCAGGGCTTATGGACCATATCGGGTGTTGGGGATCGAACCTGAGTTGGCTGGGTACAAGGCAAGTGTCCTCCTCGCTTTACTATTCCTCCAGCCCCTGGGAAATACTCTTGTGAAGAAGAAATAAAAGACAGCAAATGAAACTGTCAGCCTAAAGCTAAGTTTTATTGTCAGATATCTGAGGATTTAAAATATTGGTAGACCCATTCTTCTCCATTGACTTTCTCGAGGTTGTACTGTGTGAGTACATAAATATGATTTTCTGAATTCTTTGTATGAACATGATGGAACATGTCTGGGACACACAATCTGGGCTGGCATGGCTGACCAGGCTGCCTTGGGAAAGGAGCAGGACACACAGGCCCCCTCTCCCTAGGCAGCTTTGCAGTCTGCCACATAGGATACAAGCCAAGCGACCAGAAGCTCACCTGGGAAGTTTGTTAAACTCAGCACCCCTCAAATTCCTCTTTGAAGGTTTGGTCTGGTGGGTTTTTGAAGAGATAGAGAATTTGAGTTGGAAACAAAACCCCTTATCAACTAGGACATGATTTTTAAAAAACTGCTCTAAAAGCAGCCCTCATCTGGAGACATGGTTTTTATTTTTTCCTATTTATGTATTTACCTACCTACTTACTTAATTACTGGGCTTGGGGCCACACTCAGCAGTTCTCATGGTCAATTCCTGGCTCTGTGCTCAGGATCACTTCTAGTGGTACTCAGAGGACCATATGTAGTTTCCAGAATCAAAGCAGGGTGGGCTACACACAATGCAAACTCCTGAACCCCTGATTTGTCTCTCCTGTTGGGTTGTGGCTCTTTATCAGGGCTACTTATTATAACCAGCTGGGATCATAAAAACAACATAATGTCCCAGACCAATGGCAAAGAAATCTGGGAGGAGAATCCAGCTCTCTGTGGTTTGTTTGTTTGGAGACAATGTCCAGTAGAGTGCAAGTGTTACTCCCAGTGATGTTCAGGAGACATGAATTTATGGGGATGAAACCCATGCCTCCCTCATGCAAAGCATACACCCAGCATGCTCAGTTATTTCTCTCCATCCAGTTCATTCTTAAAAGACTTGGGCCAGATAGTCTTCAGTGCGTCTCTAAGGATAATGCACAAAAGCAATCAGATTACAGGTATACAAATAATTTTGACTGTGTTCCAATCAACTCATTCTTGGGCACTGAAATAAAAATTTCTTCTAATTTCTATCTCCCATAAGGTATTTTTTAAGTTTCATTTCAACTCATAAAACAAGAACCATTTTTGCTCATAGGCCACAAATAATCAGCAGTTGACTGAATTTGGCCTGTGGGTTGTAGTTTTAAGTTTTGCTCCAGGTTGAAATAATTGGGGCATTATACTATAAGAGAAAGTACAGAGCTGGTTGTAAAATGTGGGGAAAATAGAATCTTAATAAAATTTAGCGCCTAAGAGTGGCTCATGGTAGGTGTTTGATGACTGATATTACAGTGTGGTTGCATGGTGTGGTGGATGAAACACTGAGGATTGCTGTGTCAAACCGCAAGTCTAGGAATAACAGCAGCTGTAGTTGTATTATGCCTCCATGCTCCAGGCATTGTTCTAAGTGCTTTACATATTTTAACACATTTAATTTTTTATTAAACCCTCAAACAGGTGCTATTCTTACCCTGCTCTTAAGGAAACTGGGGACAGAGTGTTAAAGTAACTTGCTTATGGTTGCACAGAGAAGGAGACCCAGGCTTTCTACTCGGGCTGTCTGACTCCAAAGTACCTGCATTTCACCACTTAGTTGTTTTCTGCAACGTAGTAAGAATATAGAATTGCATCATATCTATAAATAGGTATGATTTTTGCCTGCCTTAGTTGTTTGCTCTGAGGAAGAATTTTTTTTCTTTCTGACATTAATCATTTGAGTTTTTACTTCACCAAAACAAAGTACTATTTGTATTTTGATCAGCTCCCTCTTTCTAGAGTGTGACTTTCAATTGGGTTCATTTTACCCCACCCAGGGGACATTTTGGCAATGTCTAAAGACAATTTGATTGTCACACTTGGGAGTCAAGAGTCCTATTAGCATCTGGAAGATGCCAGAGATGCCCCCAAATAGGCTCCGAATACCCAAGACAACCCCTCTATTAAGGAACTTTCAGCCTCAAACGTCATGAGTGCTGAGGCTGAAAAACCTTTGTTTGAGAGCCAAGCTCAAGAGGCAAAATAGACACACACAGGAATCTAGCTGCTATGTTCGGGTGGAGAGTCAATGGGCCTGTTGGTGACTCAGATGACTGGGATATAGTTATTTGTGGGTAACACCCAAAGTCTAGGTGCCCCATCCTTCATGTGGCCCAGTTCCATGGGGCTGGAAAGAAGCAGAGAAGATTTAGGCCCAAGCTCACCTCAAGCATTAGAATACCATGGAAAACTTGAGCATAATCCAAGAATTCATCTCTAGCATATCAGGAGACTATTTCAGGGACACACTTTCATGTTGTGGATGAAAAAGTTTTGCAGGAAATGCTTGCCATGAACTGTACAAAGTTTGCCATGATTGCCCAGTGCTTTAAGCTGTTCTCACTGCCTGGGCTTGCAAGTGTTGTGTCAGAGAAAAGAAAAATAAGAAAGAAGAAGAAAGAAAAGAAAAGCATGTTGGGTGAAACTACCAGATGGGGCTGGGGAGACATTTAAGTCCCCACCTGTAGTGGTGTTAACTTTCTAATACTATAAACCCTGTCCCACCAAAGTGCCCTAAGCCAAGGACCAGCATCAGAACAAAGCACCTCATCACAGAACACAAAAGTGTTTTGTAGAAGGACATACGTTTTCTTGCTAGACTCTACTCATACTTGTCTCACCTCTATTTCTGTTCTCACTTTTACCTTTTCTCCTTTTTTTTCTGCAAGGAGGGAAATGCAGAAACCACAGACGCTGCCTCACAAACCCCCACACATCTTGCCAAGGAATTGGAAAAAGCAAGGTTGAAGAATTCATTTCTACCTGGGTGGTTCTCAGAGTAGTACAGAAGGTGGTGACTTGGGTTCTCTGCTCTGAGTCATTAGCAAGAAGCAGAAGGAAAATACTTACCGTGTAGAACCAAAACTTCACAATAGGTGCATTATAGAACTCATAGATTTTTCTGCCCAGGGGATTAACCGATGTCTACTCTGGACTTCCTCTTCGTCCTTCTTCCTGGAGGATTCCCCACTGCTTCTTCCCAACATTGCCTACAATGGAAAAGAATTGAAACCATCACAGCAGGGCTCCAGAGGGTGTGGAATTCATCATGTTCATTTAGCAGACAAGGAAAAATGATCATGGAATGCAAATGCTTGGTCCAAGGGTCCCAGGACATAGAAATATGCTTTTCCTTCATGGTATTTGTAGGATACATAGAAGAAAAAGTCTGGAGCAGGGGTGGTGGTTCTTGTTTGTTTGTTTGTTTGGTTGGTTTTTGCCTTGGAGGGGACCTTGGAGGCACTTTTTAACTAGTCTCATCTCTTCTATCCCAGTAACTCTGGACAGGGAAAGTCTTGCTGAGGGGGTAAGTGTGTAGCCTGGGAAGCCAGGAATTGGTCTTTCCTCTTATCTTCTCTCCTCATGAGGAGTCTGAGACAGGAATGTCTGGTTTGGAATTTAACCTCCACTCATGCAAAAAATTCTAAAGTCGAAGGTAATTTGCGCCAGTAATACCTAATGTATACAAACGTTTAGGGTATTCAAAAGGTTAAGTTCACTGAAGTACCTGGTATTCAGTGAGGTTAAGAACATTTCCCGAGAGAAAAGAGATAAAGAACCTGCCATTTAGGCAGGCTATGGGAGCGGGGGAGGGAATTGGGGACATTGGTGGTGGGAAATGGACACTAGTGGAGGGCGGGTGCTGGAACACTATGTGACCGAAACCTCCAAACATGAACAACGTTGTAATTGTATATCTCACGGTGGTATAATAAAATATTAAAAAAAAAAGAACATTTCCCCAGACCTTAGCATTCCACTAGGTTTGCTGTAACGCTTCCATGATTGCTGGTCAATGTCCTTCTCCACCTTTTCCATGCTCCTGGCAGGAGTCAATGAGGAGTCACCAGAGGTCCAGCCTGCCCTGGAGACGCCTCAACTCAGAGCTACTGAAGAGTTTCTCAAGCATGCAATTGTTTACTTCTCATTCACTACCCTGCCAGGAGCAGCAATGACTCAGATGAGCGGCACTGCCCAAGAAGGCCAGTGTTTGAGAAGAGGCAGATACTTGGCTCTTTGTGTGACAAGGGCCAGGAAGTCCCAAAGCGGATCAAAGAGCTTAACAATGAAGAGTTCCAGCTTTCCCCTGGGAAAGGGACTGAGTCTAACTTGACACTCAGAATCCATGACACTTAGGCGAGTCTTTTGACCTCCCTGAGTGTAGGTTTCTTCAGCAGAAATAAGGGGGACCTGGTAGTGACTACTGAAGGCCTGGTCTCCAAATCAATCAGCATCTGGAATACTTATTAATTAGTAATCATTAAATATTGATTTCTCTGTTTCTCTTTTGAGAGGCCTGAGGGGGACACACCCACTCATGCTGCAGGTACCTCAGGGCTAAAGCTGGTGGTGTTCAAGAGACCATGCGATGGTGGGATGAAACCTGGGTGGCTGTGAATGCAGGCATGGCCCTGGCCCTTTGAGCTCTCTCTCGCCAGCCTGTGTTTTGCTTTGAACCAGCCCTGCTGTCTCTCAGGATCCACCACGCATGCTTTGGGCTCCAGGAACTGAGTCACAGCCTCTCACTTGCCCAGGGTGCTTTTTTTATAAGCCCTAAGCCATCTTTTGGATCCTTTCTTAGATAGTTTTTACAGCTATTTTTTTCAGCTTTTTTTTATATAATTTTCCGTTTTTCTTTTATAGCTACTTTTTTGTTTTGTTTTTGCTTTGATTTGGTGTCACATCCAGCAGTATCCGGGTTGAATCTTGGGCTTCTTGTGTACAAAGTTTTGTGTTAAGACCATTGAACTTAAAGTATACTGAGAATTCCTATTACTTGACTAAGATGATCTAGTCATTTTAGTCAAGTAATCTATCTAGTCATTTTAGTCAAGTAATTTTAGGGGAATCTGGTAGAAGATCCATGAAATAATCTGGATCTTCTACCAGATTCCCCACATCCACACACCCCACCCCACTCACATGAACAGCAAATGCCATTACTGGTCTATCACTGCATAATTTCTTGGGTTAATTCAATACTATCCTAAGATAAAGTTAGTTCTACAGTGTTTGGGAAGTGAAATTTTTATTAAATGTGTGAATAGGGTGAAACTTTATAGCTGCTTAGAGAGTGACAAGGATTTGGAATGAGAAAAAAAATCCTAGGAATGATAGTTTAAAATTGAAAGATCTAATTATAGAAATACTTTAAGGGTTTTTTGAGAACAGGGACATTCACTAGTTAATTCTCATTACAAACTACCTTAACTAAACGTACAGATTTTAGTTTAAACCATTTTTGTCAGGGCTTCAAACTTAAGTCAAAGGTGTAACAATTTCAAATGATTTACGTATAACCGGTGGGATTTCTGAGGAGGGTGGTGTGACTTTCATTCCTTTCTGAACTCTCTGACTGGAAAAATACCTTGAGTTAATGAATAGGAACATTCCGTACTCCAGCCAATGAAGGCACTTCTTTTGATCAGTGAGCCTAGTCAGTCTTTTGTGATGAGTTAGTTCAGTAGACAGCAATGAGTTCTATGAATACCGATCGCTGAGCTCAAGAAACTCTTAGGCTGCATGATATTTGTCTCTTTGTAATTTATAATTTATATAATATAATTTTATATATATATATATATATATATATATATACATATACACAATAATACAATACCTTTGAGAACACAATGAGACGTGATTTAAGGCTGCTGGGGCATTTCAGGATTTCAGCTACCTAAAATAAGGTAAACTCTAAGGTCAGAAACTTTGTTAAAAGAGCTGTAAGAAAGCTCTGGGTCTGGTCACCTCGAAACTTCTTATGCAAAGCTCAAGAGATTTATCTGTCAGTTCAGGTAAAATAAGATCAAAAATGCAACTTGTTTTGCCTTAACTATTCATATATATTCCAAAGAAAATTCATTTTTAGGACTGCCTTTCATGGGCTTAGGTAAAGCATTTTTTGACATTTCATTAATTCGAGCCTAAGCAGCTTATCTTGCTGATTTTGCCGATTTCTTTTCCTCGTAGTTAAACATTTCCTTTGATGCCATTCCCTAAAGCAGAATGAACAGAGGCAAAACTGTACAATATGAACTCGCGAATCTTTGCTGGCTGAACACAGATGCCAAGTCTGAGAAAGATCTTTTGAGGTGAACTGAACTCCTAATGGCCACTAAAATGAGATGAACTCTGGCTGGAATTGCGTATAGTTTTGGAAAGGACAAGGAAGAACATCCATTTCCATGAGAGGTTATAATAGTGACACAGAAGCTCAAATACCAATCCTATAAAAGGAGCAGAAGTTTCCACAAACGGTTTCTCCACTCTGTCCAGAATAGCTGGGACCTTGCTGTAGTAGTGACAGGGTCCTTAGAGCCAAAAGAAGTTCTGACCCAAAGATGCCATCCTGAAGCCCAATGCTCTCAGGCTACAAGGTCCTTCCCTCCTTTCCTGGTCTCTGCCTAGTGTGGGGAGGACGCCTCAGGCAGGCATGTTTTTGTGGAGTTTTCCACAAGCTTTCCATAAACAAATACAAGGCCTCTTATCTGGGAAGCTAAATTTGCTCTAAACCCAGAGATGCATCTTTTGTGGCTTCTTGAAGGACCAAAAAGCTCTAGACTGAGAGAAGAAGGGAGCCATTTTATTTGTCTTCTTCCGTAGGACCCCAAACCAGAAATAACCCTAGCTACCTCCCTAAGGTCTGCTCCAATGACAAGGCCATTCCATTCCTGATCTGTTTGTACTTAATTGACCAAACCAAACTAAGTGCCTATATTTAGGCTTAGGATAAAACCCTAAACCCAAATGTTAAAAAAAAAAGAAGCTGTTTTTAGATCATACTCAATGGTGCTTAGGGCTTACTCCTGGCTCTGTGCTTTGGGATCACTTACTCCTGGTGGTGCTGAGGGGTTGAACTGGGGTCAAGCAGCATGTTCTATAACTGTCTTCTCCCTTGTACTGTCTCTATAGCCCCTGGAATGGAAAATTTTAAGTCTCTTTAGCCAATCAGTTAGAACTGTGGCTAGTGGAGTCTCCATGCCTGATTCTTTTTTTTTTTTTGCTTTTTGGGTCACACCCGGCGATGCTCAGGGGTTACTCCTGGCTCTGCACTCAGGAATTACTCCTGGCGTTGCTCGGGGACCATATGGGATACCAGGGATCAAACCCGGCCGGCATGGGCCAGCCGTGTTCAAGGCAAACGTCCTACCTGCTGGACTATCGCCTCCGGCCCACCATGCCTGATTCTTATCCCAATGTTACAACCGTAGTATAACTTTGGGAAATTAACCTGCATCTCTCATTTCTCATCTGTAAAATGAGTTAATAAGACCACTGAACTCAGAGAATGGTTGTGAGGATTCCATAAGGAACAGTATGCAAAGGCTGTTAGCATTATAACAATATTAGCAAATAGCTGTCAAGGTTTGCCTGTGCAGGGTACCAGTCTCCAGAGTCTGTACTTGTACTTTAAGCTAGAGGATGTTATAGGTCTCGTGATAGAGGTTAAGAATCTACACTGAGGGCTGACTGGTAGGTGACGGGACAAGATTCTGGCTTCAGGGTACAGTTTTTCCCCCACTGAAATTTCCAACACTTAGTATCCCTCCACCAACCTGACTAATGATCAAAATCCCACTTCCTAATCCAGAAGGAGTTCAAAGGCTAAGATTATTCTAAGATATTTAGAGAAGACCTCCACTGATTCCCATCGCAGAGGTAAGTACATACTTGCACTGAATTTTTTAGAAAAATCCTGAAGTGTAAAGAAACATCGACATTTCACTCAAGCTAAGGCTACGTAGGATGACTCCAATCAAAGCAGTGGCTCGATGTATATATATAAGCCCTGCCATGCTTGGGGCTCAGCTTGTGCCTGGAAATAGATTTTTAGGAAAGGCCTGCTGCAAGGAAATCTTATTTATCTGGAGGAAGAGCTATTCACAGGGCGGTCCCACTAGGATAGTAATGCAAAGGCCTTTTTGTCACCTGAGCCAAACCAATTTTTTGTTTCCTCAACCTTCTAACTCCTGGGTCACCATGGTCAGAGCGTAGGGGTGGCGGGAGGATGGGGAATAGCGAGGAAGCCCCGTGGAGTCGTTGCTTGGTGTCTTCAAAGCTATGAAGCTTTGTTTGTCCCTTTTGCTGCATTTGATATTTTTTAGATACTGGATCCAATCCAGAGGCAGTCACGCTGCTCCGGCGGGGATTGTGGGAAGCTGTCCCATGCTCAGCCGCCCAACCCCTGCAGAACAAAGCATCCATGCACTATAATTATACCGGGAAGAGCTAATAAAACCTTCCATACAAACCTCAAAATTCAATTAGTCCTGCATTTGTGAGCCTGACCCCCATAACAGAGGCCTCTGATCAGCTGAGCAGCTTCGGCTCAGGGAAGCCAGCTGCTCCCCAGTCACTGCCTCTCTCTCTCCTTCTCTGTGTGCCGAGACTGCCAGCTCACCTGGGTCTTGACGAGCACCTGCCTGTTTGGAAAATTTTGGGGTGCCTTTTGTTTGAATTTCCTGGGGAGGCTCTGCACCCATGTCTCTAGCGAAAGGAAAGCACATGGAATTGGTCCCTCTCGTCACGTTCTTTAAGCACAGGGAGGAGGCTTTATAAGCTTCTGTTCACAAAACTTAAATATAAAAGCATCTAGTGGGAGGCTGACCTCAAAGGTTCTTGCTTCTTAAGCTACGCCACTAGGACGAACCAATGGGCAACTCTCCTCAGGGGCCATTTACTGTGTGTTTTTTTCTTACTGTCAATTCCATGTCCTCTTCGTCTTTTTTCCTTTGAGGGCTTTTCTGGTTCCTCTGGCCTCCTTCTCTTGGAGATGCATTTCCTGGGCCTGAGACATATAGGGCATGTCGCCTTTGTTCTTGAACTCCAAGCTGAGAATTGAAGGAGGAAGTAGAATTCCCAGAATTACCTAAAGCAATAATAATGATAATAATAATAATCACATTTAAAGGATTAAGATCAGGGGACTGCTTAGAATCAGAGGGCCCGGGGGCATGGTGTTTATATGTGCTTATCGGGTGTAGCTCTCTGGATGACTGAACACAATCATTCTGTATGGTAGCTCAGCCTGACTTTAGAGAAATGAAACATATTACCCAAATGCATTTTACCCAGTTAATAGTCATTTGCATGGGAGAAATGAGGAAAAACAGTGGCTCTACCTTAAGGCCAAAATGTAAAGAATCAGATTGCCATATAGTCATTACACAGCATTACTTAGGTGGAACCAATGTCCATTGGCATTTAGTTGTTAACGTGTCAAGTGGGACTGACCACTGGACAGTCATCTGACTAAAAAATGTTGTTCCTGGTTGACCTTGAGAAAGTACATGCAGGAAAACATGATTTTCATTGTACAGCATCTCCTGGTATTTGCAACTAAACCTCCATATCATCTTTTCCCCACATAGGAACACACACACACACATGTGCGCTTGCACGCATACACACACACACACACACACATAAGCACACACACAGTTCTGAATTCATCATCTCACAATCAAAATGTCACTGTAAAAATGCTGCCAGAAAAATGCAGCACTGTATTTCTTTCAAGTAGCAACAACTAGTTTAACGCTCCTGTGATGATATTATATGTTGATGCCAACATACAGTAATTGTGTGAATTAACATGTTAATGCTTGGCTGTGTACCACCAGTAACTCACACTTACTTGTGGCTTAATGAACATAAATTGCAGCACTCCGTGTCAATATGTTAAGCCACATTCAAGTGTGAGCCATTGGTGGCAGGCGTAGTTGTCAACCTGCTACACACATAAGCCCTTTTCTTGACAGAGCAATCACATTCTTTATTTGCCAGGGAATGAATGGGCGCATTTCTGAAGGATGACACTGCCATCTGATTGTGTTCCTCAAATCTCTCACTTCTTTCAGACTAAAATGGTTCTTCTGTATGGGTCTTCTGTACTTAAACCCCCTGAAGAAACAGAACCATGGTAAGAGATTTAAAAAGTGCTGTCAAGGATACTGAAGTTGAAATGCTCCTCCAGTATTGAGGACCTGGGCTCCAAGACACACAGGAATGGGGACATCTTAAGGAAATGGGAGGGTGATGACCCTATACCCGGTGACTATCAGACCCGGGAAGACTCAGGTGGCATTCTGGCAGCCTTCAGGTATACGTGACACCCTGTTCTGAGAGCTGACAGCCAGCTCTGGAGGTTACTAGTGGTGTGGCCACGGAACACCCGACCCACTTTAAGGGACCTTCTGTGGTTCTGGGCCAAGAGGAAGGGGCTGACGGTGGGGCCAGAGGGTTGGTTCAATTCCCAATGGCCCCCTAGTACATTGTGGTGGCCCCCTTCTGCTTTGGGTTGACCTCAGAATTGCTTAGATTAGAAAATTCTAGGTAAATTTGAGCTTTGCAGTTGTAATACCCAAATGAATAGTTCCCCAAAGTGGGCAATGCCACGGCAAGAGAGCATTGGAACCAGGGAGGCAGTCGTCGTCTCAAGGAAATTTGGGGGCTACTTTCTTCTTATTACCTTAAAGGGAATAGATTTCCAAGGTGGCATTGAACAAATTTTTTTCTGAAAAGAAGTGGTGGTGGCAGGCCAAGTAAGTTTGGGAACCTCTTTTGTAACAGATAACAATTTCAAACACTTTTTCCAATCTCCTCCATATCTTTCTATTCCTTCTTTCAGCTCAATTAAAAAAAATGTTTTGTTCTTGAGCCTCAATTGGCTGTGCTTAGGGTTTACTTGTGGCTCACTGAGATCAAGAATCACTCATAGAGGGCTCAGAGAACCATATATTGGGGTGGTGGGTTGAACCGGGTCAGCCATGTGCAAGGCAAACACCCTTCCACTGTGCTATCACTCTGGTTCCTCAGTTTAATTATTTTAAAATAAAAGACAGAAAGCAAGGCCATATGTCATCCAGTTTCACGTATCTTGCATCCCACAGACAATCACTGCCAATAATTTACTTGATAATTTACATCTATTTGCTTGAAAAAAAAGCACCATGAACAAAGAAGGGTTTGATACAAAGATCTACAATTTGTTAATCTTCATATCAGAGCAGGCACATTATCAGCAGTGTCTTTATACAATCTAGCTCATTTATTAAAAATTTCATTAAAAGTGTTTCTTAAGTGTACTTGACAAGAGCAAATGTCTCTTGTGCCATAGGGGGCACAGCTTGTACTAGAACAAGGGTCTTTTGATGTAACCATGACGTCAGATCTGAAAAATACATGTTTGGGTGATATCTCTAGAGGTACTGACTTATCAGAAAGTTGGGGGAGGCTCTAGCTTCTATATGGAGAAGAGCCCCACATATAGAAAGCTATAATGTGATGTGCGATTTGAGTACAGTCATTCCTGAGATTAGCGGTAACCAACTACTGCAGATTAGGCTCGAAACTTCCAACCTCTGTCCTGACGGGAAACAGGGTCTTTGGCATGCACTGACCTTGAGGCCCGAGTTCTTGCGCATGCGGAGCCGGCCCATCCACATGTCTGTGAGCAACATCTGGCTGCACGCGTGTGCGATGAAATCTCGGTGCTTAGCGGCCACAGCCAGCTGCAGGCATGTGGCATTGCTCCAGTTTTTCAGCTCATACGTTAGCAGTTTCATGGCCAGCTGCTCGTCCTGCTTATAGGACTGGTCCAGAAGCTCAACGGCCAGCTGCCCAAAGTCCCTGAGAGAGAGAAAGAGAGAGAAGAGAGAGAGAGAGAGAGAGAGAGAGAGAGAGAGAGAGAGAGAGAGAGAGAGAGAGAGAGAGAGAGAGGGGGGGGAGGAAGTGTCATTTAGATTAGCTTGGGCACTTGGGTGACAAAAGTGGGAATCTAGTGGCCAAACCCAACTGGGCTGCAGGGCTTCCCATTTGCGCATTCAGCTGGCACCTACTAAGCATCTCTGATGTGCCAGAGACTGCTTGGACTAAGGGGAGGACAGCAAACAACACACATGATTCCTGTGCTCAAGGGTCACCCCCCAAAAAAATCAACGCTTTGGGTATAGTAGGTCTTTTTTTTGTGGTTTTGTTTTGCTTTTGCTTTTTTGGGTCATACCCATCAATGCTCAGGGGTTACCTCTTGCTCTGCACTTGGGAATTACTCCTGACAGTGCTCAGGGGACCATATGGGATTCTGGGAATTGAACCCAGGTTGGCTATGTGCAAGGCAAATGCTCTCCCCACTGTGCTGTCACTCTGGCCCTGACAGTAGGTCTTCTTAATTTTACTCGGCTTTTGTGTACCATGAGTACAGCAGTTTCTTAATTTCCCCTTTTCTCCAGCTTTAAAATATGCACAGGAAAGGACCTATCTCAGGGCAATTGGAAGGATGAAATAAAATCTAAGCTCCTGCGGTACCTCTGCAGCTATCCAGCATAAAGGGTGATTATTTGCTCACACTCCTCGAGTATCCCATTGGGAATACTGTCTCCTCTTAAAGTTTGGGGTAGCCCAGAGCACTGACATTTGGGCCCACGTTCCCTTCTCTTCTCCTGACCACCCCGTTTGATGGACTGGCCAACCTGGAGTTGTGGTTCAGCTCCTGAGAGATGTCATCAACCATGTCGTTTTCGGAGGCCTCGTGAGCCATGGCCTTGCACAGCTTGCAGGCCACCAGCGCCTTGGCCATGGCCTCCTCGCCGTGTTGCCAAAAGAACAGCGCCATCTTCTGCCGCTTCATCAGGACAGCCCACACCATCAGCTCGTGGAACGGGAAAGGGAAGTGGTTGATCTCAGGATCATCTAAGTCAATGTCCACTTCCTCTTCACGCTTCTTGGTTGTCTTTCTTCCTCGCCTCAAGGGAACGTCATCCTAGGATTTCAAGGACATTGGAAATAAAACAAATCAATTCAGTGAATAGTCATTGAGAATCGACTACTGGTTTGGTTCTGGAATAGAAGCAAAAATGACTGTTCAGCTCCAGTCTTTTTTTTTTTTTTTGCTTTTTTTTTTGGGGGTCACACCTGGGGACCCTCAGGGGTTACTTCTGGCTCTTCGCTCAAGAATTACTCCTGGCGGTGCCTGAGGGACCATATGGGATGCCGGGGATCGAACCCGGGTCTGCCGCATGCAAGGTAAATGCCCTACCCGCTGTGCTATCGCTCTGGCCCCCCATCCAGTCTTAAAATAACTCAAAAACTATTCCTAATATCTAATTAAAAAACACACTGAGATCAGTGCTCAGGCACAGGCCTATGGGAACATGGGAGTGCTCTATTTTAATTTTTAAAAGAATTTTCTAATGACCATTTTATTGTTTTACCTTACTTTTGCCCTTCTCTCATCCCCCTCAACACAGGTAGGGTCATTTGTGCCTCATGACAGCAGTGCCCTTTGCACTGACAGGACAAAGATATCCTAACTTGCATTTGCATCCTTGACAACAACCACCCACGAACAAAATATAGAAACAGATCATCTCGAGGGTTTTTTCCATTAGTTGCATTTGTGAAGTATTTCTGACCTTTAGATCTGTTGCCATTTGTAAATGCCCATGAATAAATTTGACATGCTGAAATATATCAGTTTCCTTTTCAAGTTAGTATTTAAAATGGAATCTGTTTCTTTCTTTTGCAAGGCTACTGTAAGCACATGGTGGAATTTCCAAAGCCATGCTCATTTGCCCCCTGGACAACTGGGAAGATTCTGACTTCCTGGCTTAGAATCATTTTGTCTTATTATCACTGAAGTGAATTTATATGAGGGCAAATAACTGACTCTAATAATTGAGCAAACACTTACCTCCATTCCCAGCAGTTTCAAGGCTTTAGGCTGTTAAAACAAAGGTAATGCACAAAGTTAGTCCTTTCTTCACACAAGAAAAGAATCCTACTGTGTTTAAGCAGGCAATAGGAGAACATTATTACAACATGGAGCACTTATTCATTTCGCTAAATAAAACAACACTAGGGAAAACCCATTTACTGGAATTCAGAGAGAACGAAACATTTAGTAATTTTGATGAATCACAGAAACTGAGAAATCCTGGAGAGGCATTATGAAATCTTCCAATAAAATAGCTTTAGGTATTTTAATGCTCTTTTGTGAACAAAAAGTGAATGCCCACGTCTCCACTATTTTAAGTGGTTGAGTGAGCAGTTCAATAGATAGTCAACCCATGAGAAGTTTCACAAACATCTGGAAGACCATTATTACTTGGAGACTTGAATATGATTCATAAATACAAATATATATAGATGTATATATACATGCTGAACTTATCCTCGTTCATGATCAGAGAGAGGAACGTGGGTGGGTGTCTCAGCGTGTGGAAAATGGTATCGCACACAGCAGCAGTACTGAGCATGCTTGGGGATGGACAGCACAGTCATAGGCCAAGATGGAGGGAGCAGGGAACCCAGCTAATTACAGAATCAATTTATATTTAACGAGAACAAATAGGAAATTACATCTTTGAGTTTAGGAGTACCAAGCTCATATTTCAAGGATTACAGAAGGTTGTGTGCCATCCTGAAAGTTGACCTAGTAAATAGTTATATTAGAACACTTACAGTTCCTCCAAATTTTATTGTACAAGTTGGAATCATTTGAATTTTATCCCTTTCCTTTTCACTTTCCTCCTTCAAACGATTACTACTTCTTTTTTTTGTATTCATAATTTGGGTTACTTTCAAAGTTCTATTCTAATATCACAAAACATTTTTGTAATCAGAAAAAAAACTTTATTCTAAATGAAAGTCATATGTATGATGCATACCACTACTCAGGAGAGCAGTTTTCAAAACATGGTTCATGGACCGTGATACTTTTTCAGAGGAGTCTTTCCTGAGACCTCTTTTTCAGCAGGAATTGTGAAGTCAAAATTAATTTCCTAACAATACTAAGTTTTGACACAGTTAACATTTGTAGTGACAGTGTAAAGTAATAATGAATAAAACTACAGTCTATTTTAGCAAGAATAAAGCAGTGATAACAAACTTGAATAGTTGTCATCAAATTCCAGTGCGAGATATTTGAATTTTAGAAAGGAAAAAAAAAGCCCATTTCACATAACAATGTCCTTGATGAGGGGAGGGGAAAAATCTCAAAGGACTTGAGCACACACTTTGCATGCAGGAGGCCCAACTCCAGTCTTTGGCCTTCTAGATCCCTGAGCACTGCCAGGAGCAACCCAAGAAAAGTGTGGGCACCACCAGGTATGGGTCAAGCCACCCTTGTCTCAAAAAAATACGTTATCTTTAGCTTTGTCAATTCTCTACTCTTTATTAGATGAAAAGCTATTCTGAGAGGGGATGGAAAGGACTTCTGTTATTGAACTGTGGCACAATAATGGATATATTATGCCATTATTGGATTGTACTAAGGCAAAACACTCACTCAACTATTTGGATTGAGTTGTGACCACTTCGTTGGCTTATCTCCTTGAAGGAATCACTAGCAGACAAACTGATTATTTTTACTCAGACATTTGGCAGACATTTTGGGGAAATAAATGAATTGTTCATTTTTCAAGGAAAACAAGTGACAGTATTTGTTGCCACTGGTAAAATTTCAAACTTCCTAAGCAGAAATGAGGATAAATTAGAATTTGGGGACAATCGTGTCCCTCTCTCCCATGTTTTTGAGTGTTTGTTGTTGTTGTTGTTCGTTATTTGTTGTTTTTTCTGATGAGATTAGATATGATATCGATGAAATTAAAGTTTTGGAAATGCATAATGAAATGTGTCAACATTTGTAGAACTACATAACTTGGTTGCTCAATATTTTATAAAAACCAATATATGATGTTGCAAGATTCATAAAAAGTGCCTGCTAGACCAACTGGATCTTGATGTAACATAGTATAGAAAGTTAATTACCATTGTTTATCTTTCACATTCAACTAATCTTTAAGGAATTGCCACTTGTTGAATTTTGCCTTAGTACTAAAAATGAATAATTATCAGTTAAAACTGTTACTCTCATATTTTTGTGAGGTCAGAAGTTTCATTTATTAGAATCAGAATATCTCACAATAATTTGAAGGAGATATGAAAATCTGAAAATTGTGGGAAAAAAGAGTAAAATAATGCTATTCTAACTAGGAGTTTTTTGAACATGAAGTTATTTATATGAACATATGATGAGCTAGAAGGATTATCTCAAAATGGAAATAAAGACCTTCAAAAGTCTATTCTATTTCTAGTGTGTACCAATAAGTAAGTTTCACGTGGCTAAAAAAACTTGGGGCAGGTACAATGATAGCCCATAGACTGAGAATAATTATTTACCCAATACTCATCAAGAATTAATATTCAAGATACATAAGGTAGTGGTAGAACTTTAAAGGAAAAACATCCAACCCACCAAAAAATGGGGAGAAAAAAATGAACTGAAACTTCTTCAAAGAAGAAACGCCAAATGACCAAAACACATGAAAACGTACTCTACATAGCTAATCACCAGGGAGACACAAATCAAAACATGAGATATCATCTCACACCACAAGTTTGGCACACATCAAAAAGAACAAAAACAACCAGTACTGGCATATTGCAGAGAGAAAGGGACCTTCCTTCACTGTTGGTGGGAATGCCCACTGGTCCAGCCCTTTTATTTTTTTTTTTTTTTTTTTTTTAAGTATTTTATTATACCACCGTGAGATATACAAATAAAAGATATACAATTAAAAGTTCATGTTTGGGTTTTGGTCATACAGTGTTTCAGCACCCGTCCCTCCACCAGTGCCCATCTCCCACCACCAACATCCCCGGTTCCCTCCCCCTTCCCCAGCCCTGCTCCATGGCAGGTTCTTTATTTCTTTCCCTTTCTCTCTCTTTCTCTTTTCCTTCCCTTCCAGACTATGGATTACAGAACATACATTAAAAGGTTGTCATTTGTATCCTTTTGCCTCTATTTAATGCTCAGTTCTAGGTTGGCATTAGTACCCTCGACAATTGTTAGCCCCCTGTTCCATTTTCTGTCTTACCTAAACTCTGACTCCCACACGTTTGTGATAATCTCCACCTTTGACAAGACCTCCTGATATATGTTTCACTTGACCTTGGATATTGGTATCATAATATGTACATATATATTTATGCCATGCAAATAAATGCAGTCATTCTGTATCTGTCTCTCTCCTTCTGGCTAATTTCACTCCAACATAATCTTCTCCATGTCCATCCATTTATAGGCAAATTTTATAACTTCATTTTTCCTAACAGCTGCATAGTATTCCATTGTGTAGATGTACCAAAGCTTCTTTATCCAGTCATCGATTTTCGGGCACTCTGGTTGCTTCCAGATTCTGGCTATTGTGAATAATGCTGCTATGAACATAAAAGTAGGGATGGTGTTTCCGCTGCGTATTTTTGGTTTCCCAGAGTAGATTCCCAGGAGTGGTATGGCTGGGTCAAATGGGAGTTCAATTTCTAGTCTTTGGAGGAAAGTCCATATTGTTTTCCAGAAAGGCTGTACCAGCCGGCATTCCCACCAACAATGGATGAGTGTCCCCTTTTCCCCACATCCACGCCAGCACTTGTTGTTCTTGCTCTTTTGAATATGTGCCAGTCTCTGTGGTGTAAAGTGGTATCTCATTGTTGTTTTGATTTGCATCTCTCTGATGATTAGTGATGATGAGCATTTTTTCATATGTTTTTTGGCCATTCGAATTTCTTCCTTGCTGAAGTTTCTGTTCATTTCTTGTCCCCATTTTTTGATGGGGTTGTTTGTTTTCTTCTTGTAAAGTTCTACCAGTGCCTGATATATCCTGGATATTAACCCCTTATCAGATGGGTATTGGGTGAATATTCTTTCCCATTCTGTGGACTGCTTTTGTATCTTAGTCACTGTTTCTTTTGAGGTGCAGAAGCTTTTCAGTTTCATGTAGTCCCATATGTTTATCTTTTCTTCTAGTTGCTTTGTTAGTGATGTTTCACCTTTGAAGATGCCTTTAGCTTCAATGTCGTGGAGGGTTTTTCCTATATTTTCTTCAATGTACTTTATGGATTCAAGTCTGATATTGAGATCTTTAGTCCATTTTGATCTGATTTTTGTGCATGGTGTTAGACACAGGTCCAAATTCATTTTTTTACACGTTGCTGCCCAGTTTTCCCAACACCACTTGTTGAAGAGGCTTTCCTTACTCCATTTTAGACTCATTGCACCTTTATCAAAGATTAAATGATCATGTGTTTGAGGTTGGGTGTCAGGATACTCTATTTTATTCCATAGGTCCACAGGTCTGTTTTTATTCCAATACCATGCTGTTTTAATTACTACTGCCTTGTAGTACAGTTTGAAGTTGGGAAAGGTGATGCCTCCCATCTTCTTTTTCCCGAGGATTGCTTTAGCTATCCTTGGGGGTTTATTGTTCCATACAAATTTCAGGAGCGTTTGGTCAATTTCTTTGAAGAATGTCATCAGTATCCTTATAGGGACTGCATTGAATATGTACAGAGCTCTAGGGAGTATTACCATTTTGACAATGTTGATTCTCCCCATCCATGAACAGGGAATGTGTTTCCATTTCCTTGTGTCCTCTTTTATCTCTTGGAGCAGTGTCTTGTAGTTTTCTTTGTACAGGTCCTTTACATACTTGGGTAAGTTGATTCCTAGGTATTTGATTTTCTGTGGCACAATTGTGAATGGAATTGTTTCCTTAATATCCCTTTCTTCTGTTTCGCTATTTGTATATAGGAAAGCCACTGACTTTTGGGTGTTGATTTTGTATCCTGCCACTCTACTATATGCGTCTATTGTTTCTAGGAGTTTTTTGGTAGAGAGTTTAGGGTTCTCTAGGTATAATATCATGTCATCTGCAAATAATGATAGCTTGACTTCTTCCTTGCCTATCTGGATGCCCTTGATGTCCTTTTTCTTCTCTGATTGCTATGGCAAGTACTTCCAGTACTATATTGAATAAAAGAGGTGAGAGGGGGGCAACCTTGTCTTGTCCCTGATCTCAGGGGGAAGGCTTTCAACTTTCCCCATTTAGAATGATGCTTGCTGTGGGCTTTTGGTAGATGGCTGTAACTATCTTGAGGAAAGTCCCTTCAATTCCCATTTTCTGGAGCGTTTTAATCATGAACGGGTGCTGGATCTTGTCAAATGCTTTTTTTCGCGTCTATTGAAAGGATCATATGGTTTTTATTTTTTCTTTTATTGATATGATGTATTATGTTGATTGACTTGCGAATGTTGAACCATCCTTGCATTCCCGGGATGAATCCAACTTGGTCATGATGTATAATCTTCTTGATGAGTCTTTGGATTCTGTTTTGCTAGTATTTTGTTGAAGATCTTAGCATCCGTGTTCATCAGGGATATTGGTCTGTAGTTTTCTTTCTTTGTGTTGTCTCTCCCTGCTTTGGGTATCAGGGTGATATGTGCCTCGTAGAAGCTGTTTGGGAGTGTTTCTGTTTCTTCTATTTCCTGGAAGAGCTTGAAAAGGACTGGCAGTAGGTCCTCCTTAAAGGTTTGGTAGAGTTCACTAGGGAATCCGTCTGGACCTGGGCTTTTGTGTTTGGGAAGTCTTTTAATTACTGTTTCTATTTCCTCAATGGTGATAGGCTTATTCAGGTATTGGAGGTCTTCTTGTTTCAGCCGTGGGAGGTTATAGGACTTCAGGAATTGATCCATTTCTTCTAGATTCTCATGTTTCCACGGCATACAGGCTCTCAAAGTAATCTCTGATGATCTTTTGGATTTCTGTGGTTTCTGTTGTGATGTCACCCTTTTTATTTCTGATTCTGTTTATTTGGGTTCTCTCTTTTTCCCTGTCCTTACAAGTCTTGCCAATGGTTTGTCAATCTTGTTTATT
>JAJIBD010022395.1:0-69368 GCA_021461705.1 Cryptotis parvus
CAATTTCTTTGAAGAATGTCATCGGTATCCTTATAGGGACTGCATTGAATCTGTACAGAGCTCTAGGGAGTATTACCATTTTGACAATGTTGATTCTCCCCATCCATGAACAGGGAATGTGTTTCCATTTTCTTGTGTCCTCTTTTATCTCTTGGAGCAGTGTCTTGTAGTTTTCTTTGTACAGGTCCTTTACATACTTGGGTAAGTTGATTCCTAGGTATTTGATTTTCTGTGGCACAATTGTGAATGGAATAGTTTCCTTAATATCCCTTTCTTCTGTTTCATTATTTGTATATAGGAAAGACACTGACTTTTGGGTGTTGATTTTGTATCCTGCCACTCTACTATATGCGTCTATTGTTTCTAGGAGTTTTTTGGTAGAGAGTTTAGGGTTCTCTAGGTATAATATCATGTCATCTGCAAATAATGATAGCTTGACTTCTTCCTTGCCTATCTGGATGCCCTTGATGTCCTTTTCTTCTCTGATTGCTATGGCAAGTACTTCCAGTACTATATTGAATAAAAGAGGTGAGAGGGGGCAACCTTGTCTTGTCCCTGATCTCAGGGGGAAGGCTTTCAACTTTTCCCCCATTTAGAATGATGCTTGCTGTGGGCTTTTGGTAGATGGCTATAACTATCTTGAGGAAAGTCCCTTCAATTCCCATTTTTCTGGAGCGCTTTAATCATGAACGGGTGCTGGATCTTGTCAAATGCTTTTTCTGCATCTATTGAAAGGATCATATGGTTTTTATTTTTTCTTTGATTGATATGATGTATTATGTTGATTGACTTGCGAATGTTGAACCATCCTTGCATTCCCGGATGAATCCAACTTGGTCATGATGTATAATCTTCTTGATGAGTCTTTGGATTCTGTTTGCTAGTATTTTGTTGAAGATCTTAGCATCCGTGTTCATCAGGGATATTGGTCTGTAGTTTTCTTTCCTTGTGTTGTCTCTCCCTGCTTTGGGTATCAGGGTGATATGTGCCTCGTAGAAGCTGTTTGGGAGTGTTTCTGTTTCTTCTATTTCCTGGAAGAGCTTGAAAAGGACTGGCAGTAGGTCCTCCTTAAAGGTTTGGTAGAGTTCACTAGGGAATCCGTCTGGACCTGGGCTTTTGTGTTTGGGCAGACTTTTAATTACTGTTTCTATTTCCTCGATGGTGATGGGTTTATTCAGGTATTGGAGGTCTTCTTGTTTCAGCCGTGGGAGGTTATAAAAATATTTTTTCTAAGTCCAGCTCACATACCAAGTTAGCTGGACAGATTCATTGTATGTTCCAAGGTCAAATCATACTTAAAATTAAATTAATGAAAAACTTTATTCAATATTACCTCTCCTATTCACAACATTTTATACCTTTCAAATGCTCTCCCATCTCTTACACAATGGGTGAATAGATGATATTGCCATCAACCTGCCAAAGCTAATTTTTTTTCCTTCAACCTGTCGATCATACCCTAGCATAGCAGCACTGATTCTATTTACAGAGCTATCAAGTCTTTAGACTTTCTATTGTTCTCTAGCATACAGAACCTTGTCTGTTGTGTACTACCTCTCTCTGGCCCCTTCAGCTGGATAACTTTAATATCCTTGTCTCCAGTCTCCTGGGCTGTCTTTGGTTCCTTGACCTATGAAGAAAAGTTTGCACTTCTAGGCCATTATACTTATGCTTCCTTCTGCCAGAAATACTTCTCCTCAAAAGCCCCTGAGTTAAATTGCTTACGCCCCTCCTTCTCCGGTCTCAGCCAAAATCTCAACTCATTCTCAGGTCTCATTCTGGGAAAAGTCTTTTCTTAACCAAACCCGGGGTTGGATAGCCTCTATGTACTCCCACAACACTTATCTTGCCCTCTATCAGATGCTTATTTCATTTCCTTTCTTCCTCCTTAGCAGATCAAAGAAGACTGAGATCAAACATCAAACCTATCTATTGGTATAGATCTAGTGTTTCTTATTGTGTCTGGAATATCAATATTCATGAAACATAAAATATATAAGTTAGTGCATTCTTGGTTCCATCGGACTCTCCTTCCGACCATATTCCCTTCTAATACTTGGCATTTTAAAATTTGCTCTTTTTATTATATGTATAATCTATTTGTTATATGTATAAACACTGTGGGTTTAGTAGCATGTGGGCTGTAGTTTAAATCAAGAAAGAACATTTTTGAACTGGAGAGATAGAACAAATGGCTACAACCAATATTTGGCATGCATGAGTCCTGAGTTCAATATGCCAACACTGCATCATCCTGAGTAATGATGATGATCCAGTAAATCACCAGGAATAGCTCCGTTTTTACTGGGTATGGCCCCCAAATTAAAAATGTAATTTTATAAAATAAATCACAATGAATAGCATGGACTATCAAAAATATCTCTGATTGGTTATGGGGAATGAGGAATTATGATGTCACACTAGAACTCACTATTAAATAATCAGATAGAGACATCATACATTATTAGTATCCATAGGACAACCCACAAAGTGTAATAGAAGAGAGATTGAGAAATACAGGGACATAGACAAAGAGATAGAGAAGTAAAATGCACCTGCAATAGGGGCTGGCAGGATTTGAGTGGGCGTGTTTGGGAATTGGGTGGTGGGACTTGGCACTGGTAGATGGATGGGTTATGGAACACTGTATTGTAGAGACCCAATTATAAACATCCTTGTAATTCTATATATCACATGGTATAATAAAAATTAAAAAATATCTCTGTGGTATTTTTCATGTCTCACAAATATTCTAGAAATCATATCTAACACAGCCAAATTTAAAGTTAGAGAATTCATATAAAGAACTTTTTATTTTATTTTAAATTTTATTATACCACCGTGACATATACAATTAAAAAGAAGTTCATATTTGGGTTTCGGTCATACAGTGCTCCAGCACCCATCCCTCCCACCAGTGCCCATTTCCCACCACCATGTCTGCAATTCTCTCCCCCTCCCTAGCCTGCCTCTATGGCAGGATCTTTATCTCCTTTCTCTTCCACTCTCTCTCTTTCTCTCTTTCCTTCTCTTACACACTGTGGATTACAATATATGCATTTAGGGGTTATTATGTGTATCTTTTGCCTGTATTCAATGCTCAGTTCTAGGCTGGTATTACCAATTTTGAAAATTATTAGCACACTGTTCCCTTATCTGTCTTACCTAAACTCTGACTCCCACACTTTTGTGGTAGTGTCCACCTTTGACAAGACCTCCTGATCCATGTTTTGCCTGACCTTGGATATTGGTTTCATACTATATATATATATATATATATATATAGTATTTCATATATATAGTATTTCATACTATATATAACAAGTAAAAATGTCTCCATGTTCATCCATTTATAGGTAAATTTTATAACTTCATTTTTCCTAACAGCTGTATAGTATTCCATTGTGTAGATGTACCAAAGTTTCTTTATCCAGTCATCTGTTCTCAGGCACTCTGGTTGTTTCCAGATTCTGGCTATTGTGAATAGTGCTGCAATGAAAATAAAAGAGCAGATGGTGCTTCTGTTGTGTGTTTTTGACTTCCCAGGATATATTCCCAGGAGTGGTATGGCTGGGTTGAATGGGAGCTCAATTTCTAGTCTTTAGAGGAATGTCCATATTGTTTTACAAAAGGCTGTACCCGTCGACATTCCTACCAACAATGGATGAGAGTCCCTTTCTAAAGAGCTTTATAAAAATGACCATTGGGAAGCACTTTTGGGAAGCACAGAGCCATGGATTGTTACATAGATGTTACATGAAACCAACCAAAGCAGTATTGTTAGCTCAGAGAACTGAAGGCTTTATAATATGATCAACAAACAATTCATGGTTGCCTTGAATAGAAATAAAACAGAGTTAGCAGTATTCTGTTTTTCTTTTCAGACTATCTTTTGGTGACAATGAATGATTATTATTGTACCCTTGAATTTCAATCTATTTAATTGAGCTATTAGACTTTAATGCAAGAGAATCTTAAAGGTCATATAGCCAAGGGATAATAAAGAGGAGTCATCAGTGTTGTAACTACATTAGAGGGGGCAACTGCTGCATACAGTCTTGTCTTGAGAAGTATTCTTATGAAGAACTTATTGAGTAATGATCTCTCCCATGGGCAAGTAAGGGAGAAATAAAGGATATCCAGGTATTTGATTTCCTTATTTAGTTAATCCTTTCATTTTCTAAATGAGAACATTAGGGTAAAGCAACCTGCGCAAAGTTAATATCAGCGCTGGAACTGAAACTACATTTGTTTTAACTTCTAGCCCTTATCCCTTCCTTTGCGCTTTGTCTCTAGAATCCTTTCAGAGATAAATCATAAATTCCAGTCCAGTGATTTACTATCTTTCAAATTTTAACTTATTTTCAAGGTTAGCTTCCTGCCTTAGGTCACACACATAAATAAATCTACATCTGCCATTAGAGAACAGCGTGATCACAGGAAATAATATTCAGCATCATAAAGCCATGACATAAAATGTAGTGAAAAATGCACACCCTCAAAGACCAATGTTATATAAGTAATAGGAACCAGTGTCAGTCAGATTAAGGAAGGAGACAGAGAAATTGTGAGCAGGACAGAGATAGCTCATCGATAATATCACTGTAATCCATATTTGGCTTGCATCTACACAAATGGTGGTGGAATCCTTTTTAAAGTTATTAGTCCTAGTATGAACAGAGACTGGAATTGATTAAACATATATTAATGTCCTAGTCGTGGTATAAGGCTGTGGGTACAGAATGGTAAAGAGGACAGACACATTTCCCTATCTGTGTGACTGATATTCTGCACTGAGAAGGGAGGCACTGGACAATGATGAATTTCTAAAGAGTAAGTATAAGAAATTTATGGGGATCTAGTAATCCAATAATACCCAATTTTGCAACTGTTATAAAAGAAACAGATACAAAGATAAATTTATGATCATTTTTATCAGCTATTCTTATTTTTTTTTTTTTTTTGCTTTTTGGGTCACACCCGGCGATGCTCAGGGGTTACTCCTGGCTCTGCACCTCAGGAATCACTCCTGGGTGTGCTCGGGGACCATATGGGGTGCCGGGATCGAACCCAGGCTGGGCACAGGCCGCGCGTGCAAGGCAAACGCCCTACCCGCTGGGCTATCGCTCCGCCCTAATCTTATTTTTTTTTTTTTGCTTTTTGGGTCACACCCAGCGATGCTGAGGGGCTACTCCTGGCTCTGTACTCAGGAATTACTCCTGGCAGTGCTCGGGGGACCATATAGGATGCTGGGGATACAACCCAGGCTGGCACAGGGCGGCGCCGTGCAAGGCAAACACCCTACCTACTGGACTATCGCTCTGGCCCTCATCAGCTATTCCTGCATCCCCTGCCCCTCAAGGTGTTGCAGGTGTGGCTGTGGTGCCTGGCTGCATTGACGGGTGGCAGACAGGAGACAGGCTTCTATAGACCTAGGATTCTGCCCTGTGTTCCCTTGATGGTTGATGATCTAACAGAGAAAAGACTGAGCCCCCTGGGATGAAACCAGATCCATGGCAGAGCCTGGCAAGTTACCCAGGGTATATTCAATATGCCAAAGACCATAACAATAATGGACCTTATTCCCAATAAATGGAAACGTTACTGGTGCCCACTCGAGCAAATCGATGGACAACGGGAAGACAAGTGATTCTGTATCCAGATTGAATATCCAAAATAAACACTCAATTGCTGTGGAAAACTTATTAATCTAATTTTCACAAAGTCACATTTAAAAAATGTGGATGCAAATAAGAACTAATGCAAACTGAGTAATAGCCATGTACATCCCAATATACACTAGTCACAATGCACCCTCTCACGTTTACAAGATGCCTATCACTCTGCAATAGATGCTTTCCACTTGCTTTGCCAATCAGCTTAGACATAGTAGTAATTAGGAGACATTGTTTTGTATTCACTTGGGAAACTCACAAGCACTTTTTCACACTGAAATTAAGGAAAAGGAAACCATAGATTTTGAGATGACTCTGGTGTCTTAACAGGGGCTTTATAAACAGATGATTTATAACTTATCAGTAGGTGTGCATGGGAGTCTCTTACATAATATCTATCTCAAGAGACATTGCTGCTCATACAACAACTCACATTTTACTTATGACTGGGGAATGGTAAAATAACCCAAATCCCGCATTTTTTAGATTGAAAACTGTTCAGAAAATTTTTCATTCTGGAAGGTAAATGGAAACTGAGAAAATTCTTATAATCCCATAAAACTTCCAAAATCCTCTGTGTGCAAAATAGCATGATCTAAACAATAATATCAAATATCAAATATCATATTTGATATGCCAAAACCAGTAACAATTTTAGACCTCATTCCCATGACCTGAACGAGTGGCTTTGCAGCTCTTTGTATTCCCTGGAGTGAGAAGATTCCCTTGGGCTATACTAGCATGGGACAGGATGCATGGAGATGCTAATGGCGTCTGCTCAAGCAAATTGATGAACAACGGAAAACAAATGATACAAGTGATACACAATAATATGTAGACAACGTTTATATATTAATTAACAAAATAAAGTACTAGAGAGGGTTATAAATCAGAGTAAAACTACAGAATCTAGAAAAGTGAAAACTATTTTCTAAAAATGTTTATATTCAGAATGAAGTAAAAGACTCATTCAGTGATACAGATTTTGACTTTATGAAGAGGTGGGAGGTGGAATGGCTAGCTATCAGGTGTGAGCCAATCACTTGCTTTTCTTTTACACTGCCAATAGTTTAATGAACATTATAATTAGAGTCTGCTATGTTCTAGAGCTATACTTCAATGGACAGTACACTGGACACTAGCTGCAGGTAGCTACTGAGAATTTGAGATGGTGCTAGTGAGACCAAGGACTAACTGTGTTTAAAAATATTTGGGCTACACTGACAGTGCTCAGGGCTATGTGCTCTGGCTCTGTGTTCAGGGATTACTCCTGGGGTGCTCTGCAGATCATATGTGGTACCTGAATTAAACTTAGTTCAGCTGCATGCAAAGCAAGAATCTCACCCACTCCTCTAGTATTGTTCGAACCCCAAGAGAGTTAATTTAAAATTCTTAATTGAAATAAATATGTTTGGTTATTAAAAAGCTGTATATTTGGAATGAATAAATAAATCTGCCTTTTTTCAACAATAAATTTATGAAATAGATGATCAACGGAAAATTTATGAAATATAATACAGATAAAGTAGTTTCAATGAAAATAGACCATTTGATTAAGATGATGTATAAGTGCAAAATGCACACCAGAATACAGATACACAGATGAGAAAAAGTGCAAAGATGGCATTAATACAATTTTTATGTGATGATATTGTCAAAATAAAGTTGAAATAATGGCATGTGTGAATACTGATTTAAATAAAATATTCAAATAATTTCACCTATTGCTTTAATTAAATATCGTCTAGGGGACCATGTGACACATTAGGGCTTTTGTGTGGGGTTCACAAGTTGCTAAGATAGTGCCTTAACCACTGTCTTATCTCTCTGTCCCCTCCGCCTTGTCATATTTAAGGAGGGGAGGAGGAGAAGGAGAAGAAGGAGAAGGAAGAGGAGGAGATGGGGAAAGAGGAGGTGGAGTTGAAGAAGATAAAGAAGATGAAGACAAAGACGAAGAAGATGAACACAAAGACAAATAAGATGAGGAAGGTGTAGAAGACAAATACAAAGAACACAAAGAAGAGGCGAAGATAAAGAAGACGAAGAAGACAAAGATGACTGGAGATGACAAAGAAGACAAAGAAGATGACGAAGAAAACCAAGATGACGAAGACGATGATGAAGATGATGATGAAGACGAAGAAGAAGAAGAAGAAGATGAAGAAGAAGTAGAGGAGGAGGAAAGAAGAAGAAGAAGAACAAGAAGGAAAAAGAAGAAGAACAAGAAGGAGGAGGGAGGACCGAGGAGGACGAGGAGGATGAGGAGGGGTATCTGACATAGAGGCAAGCTGGGGAGACTGGGGCTGCAAAGTGCGCAGAGGGTTTAGTGGTGGAGGGAGGGGTGCTGGAACACTGTATGACTGAAGCTCATCATGAACAGCTTTGCAATTGCATATCTCACAGTGATATAATAAAAGTAAAATAATATGTGACTGAAAATTGCCTTATGTAGGGACAATGCTGTTTTAGACATAATTAGGATACTGGGACTATAAAGCTGAACAAGTCCTTAAGGATTTGGTAAAATGGTGAAAAAACATCACTCTAGGTTAGGAAGAAAGAGAGGAATGATCAGGACACTGTGGGAACTTAGGTGCCTAACAACAAAATCAGGTTGAAGTCAAAGAGTGCTTCCTAAAATAAGTGATACAAGCTTCAGTTGATTATTCTTATTGTGTATGTGCATAGGAAGAAGGGGTTGGGCCGCATCTGCCTAATATTCAGGGGCTATTTCTGGCTCTGTGCTCAGAAGTGATCACTGGCAGTATTTGAGGGGATGAGAACTGGTGCTGGGGATTCAAAACCTGGGTTACAGTACCTCTCATGCTCTCTAGTCAGCTCCTTAGGTAGAAGTTGAATGAAGATAATGGATATTCAAGAATAAGAAAATAGCACATGCAAGATCACTAGGAGAAGTGAGTAATATTGCAATTATTGACAAACTGCACTCTAGGGTCATACTCATATTATATCACTTCATAATAGATCATTGGCAAGTTACTCCTTTTTCTTTTGTTCTGCTATGAAATAGGCATGATACTATTTCCTGCATTATAATGTTACTGGGAGAAATGAATGATTAAATGAACTGATTGGCACTGGAGTCTGAGTTCACATCAGTGTGTGCCATTACCATTATGAAGTAGCAAAAGAAAGTATTCCTCTTAGATCGGAGCAAAGGGTTGGTGTGAGGGGTGGGGAGGTGGGACTCCAGGGAGACTGGGAATTATGTGTTCACCCAAGCTGTTTGAATTTTTTGTTTGCTTTTTTGGGTCACACCAGGCAATGCTCAGGAGTTACTACTGGAGTTACTGGCTCTGTGCTCAAGAATTACACCTTGTGGTGCTTGGGGGAACCATATGGAATGCCTGGGATAGAACCCAGGTCGACCTCATGCAAGGCAAATGCCCTAACTACTGTGCTATGGCTCTGGCCCCAGCTGTTTGACTTCTTATCCGTAAAGCTGGGGAAGATTTGTCACATCTTTAAAAACAATTTCACAGGCAGAAGGGTAGTGAAAAGTTAACAGGGCTAAATCTCCAGTAACACAGGAAAGTAGGAGGAACACGCAGCATAACAGTGGCAGTGGGTGCTAACTGCTCTGCCAACTTTTCTCTTCTTTGTTGCTTTGTTATAATTGCCAAGTAACCTTTATTCTCCACCCTCTTCACTGGTGCATGTGGCTAGATGATGAATGTTTAGCCAGGGAAATGTGAGTACAAAGGGCAAAGGTCACTTCTTGTGGCAGGGCTGCCCTTTACCCTCTGGTTGGCAGAGGAGCTTAAGAAGGATAACCTTGGAATGATGGAATTGAAATGGAAGAGTTGAGTTGGCCCTGAATGCCATCAGTCTTGCTCCAACACCCCCAATATTAACTAACATGGAATCATCTCGAACTATTTATACAGGACGTCTATCTACATTTACAATCCATTTAAGCTATATTAAAGCCACATGCATGAAGGAAATCTCTGATACAGAAGTTAACTTCTCTGAACTAAAACAGATATGAAGTGTATTTAAAGAGCTAAAAGCATTTTTTCTGAGATGAAAACACCCAATGACTGATAAAACACAAGTGTGATGAAGGAAAGTGTCACTAAATTCTTTGATCAGCACCATTCCTAATGTTATCTTAAGTGCAAATTTGAACAGTGAACCAACAAGTATTTTCTTTGTGACATTATGAGATTCTCTTTGAGCCTAGTAACAGCAGTAATAATGGGGGTAGGACTTAGAGAGTTTGATTAGGCAGAAGGAATTAGGCACAGACCTAATTTAGTAGCAAAGAGGTAAATTTACCAAAGAAAGCAGGGCATCAGGGAGACTCTAAATGTCTACTCAAGACAAACAAGGACAGATGTCAGTTGGCTAAGGTCACAAGAATCAAGCAGAGTCCCACATTCTAGACAAGCAGCTTTTTTATATTCTCAAATATATTTATTAAATCTTAATATATGTTCACTGTCTAGAGATGATCTTTTATTTTTTTAAATGTTTTTATTATACCACCATGAAACATACAATTCCAAAGGTGTTCATAATTGGTTCTTGGTAATACAGTATTCCAGCACCCATCCCTCCACCAGTGCCCCATTTCCACCACCAATGTACCCTCCTCCCCTCCCCCCCCCAGGCCGCCTTAATAGCAGGTACCCCAGTTTCCTCTCTTTCTCTCTCTATCTCTCTCTGTCTCTGCATCTCTCTCCCTCTTATTTTACAAATTGTGGCTAGCCCTGCAGATATTTAGAGTTTATCACTTAAGTCTCTTTGTGTATATTCAGTGGTGAGTTTTAATCTGCCATTACCATTTCCCATATTTAGTAAAACACTGGTATCTATTTATATCCTATTAATGAATGCAGTCATTCTATATCTGTAGACAAGCAGCTTTAAGATTCAAAAGGACAGAACACTAGCAGGAAGCTCTGACATACCATAAACTCCGAACACTGAAACCAGATACAGTACCCTGGATGGGCACAGGCTAAGGGATCAAACGCAGGCTAGAGCCTACTGCTACTTCTTCATCTCCAGAAATCTAGACTTGGCTTTCATTCACAAATGAGAAAGGCTCATGTTTTCCCAGATGACATTTGTTCAGTACACGGGAAAAATACTGAAAGAATTTGGCAAATGATGAGGGTTCCATGGAATTAAATCCAAGCTCAAATGCAGGTGTAACCCTACTCGACAAACATACCTGGAGCCTTCAGACTGCCATTTAGGTTCAAGACTGCAAATCCCAGTCAGTCCTCTGTTCTCGGGCATTAGGAAATGGTAATGACAGATTAAAACTCACCACTGAATATACACAGAGAGACTTAAGTGATAAACTCTAAATATCTGCAGGGCTAGCCACAATGTGTAAAATAAGAGGGAGAGAGATGCAGAGACAGAGAGAGAGATAGAGAGAGAAAGAGAGGAAACTGGGGTACCTGCTATTAAGGCGGGGTGGGGGACGGGAGGGGAGGGTACATTGGTGGTGGAAATGGGGCACTGGTGGAGGGATGGGTGCTGGAATACTGTATTACCAAGAACCAATTATGAACACCTTTGTAATTGTATGTTTCATGGTGGTATAATAAAAAAATTTAAAAAAAAGACTGCAAATCCCATTTTTAAGCAGTCACTCACCTAAAAGCTCGCCTGAGGAAAGGTGCGCCAAGGAGGTGTGATGTGCCGTGCTGCAGCCGCCTGGCAGTGGATGGGTACTGGAGGCCTCCTCAGAACTGTTACGAGTTCCTTTAGCCTGCTGCCTTTTCCCCCACTCATTTTGGATGCAATGCTATGCTTCAACCAGGGTTTTAAAATCATGTTCCTTATGCTGATTCTACACAAGAGTGATACATATTCCTCATCATCAATTTGGAAAACATGTAGTGGAAAAATACTTTGTGTGATATGCAGACACTGTGTTTTCCATTGTCTTTAAAAAATGATGATGGGGGCAGACAAACGCCAACAAAGTTGTGAAAATGGGCATTTGGGATTTCTAACAAGGTGCTTAATGTCCTTGCTGTGATGGATTTTACCAGATACAGTGGCTAAAGATCTAAAGGTTGAGGTTGAAAGATCAATCCTTCAGTCTTTTCAGTGTTAAATGAACTTTAACAGGTTTTTAAAAAATTTATTATATTACTATGAAATATACAATTACAAAGTTGTTAATGATTGGGTTTCTGTCATACAGTGTTTCAGCACCTATCCCTCCACCAGTGCACATTTCCCACCACTAATGTTCTCAGATTCTCTCTCCCCCATCCTCCAGCCTACCTCTGTGATAGGCACTTTGCCTCCTCTCCCTCTCTCTCTCCCTCTAATCTTACACATTGTGACATTGTGACTTGCCATACATATGTTTAGGGGGTTATCATGCATACTTTGTTCCTCTTCCTGACATATCCAACTGAGAATTAAGTGAATTAATTCATTGGATACCTTTAGTATCTGGCATATTGGTGAGTATTCTGTTAAATCTCAGGTCCTATGTGCTAGCAGATGCTTGGGTTCTAATCCACTCTAGGGGGAAGAGGGAATAAAGCTTAGAAATTTCATACATAAGGCCAGAAAGATAGAATACAAAGTAAGGTGATCTCCTTCCACATGGCCAACCCTGGTTCAACTGCATATAGCCCCTATGTACCACCAAGAGTGATTCTGAGCACAGAGCCAGTAGTATGAGCTCAGTATTGGGTATTGGTTTGTTTTTTGGGCCATCTCCTGGTACTCAGATCATACTACTGGCTTTGTGCTCAGAATCACTCCTGATGGTACTTATGGGACTATAAACAGTTGAACAAGGGTTGGCCATGTGTAAAGAAATCACCTTACTTGGTGTTCTGTCTCTCTGGGCTCATGTACAAAATTTCTGAACTTTAACCCTCTTCCCTAGTGTGGATTAGAGCCCAGACATCTACTAGCACACAGGACCTGAAATTTAACTGAGTACTCATCAATATGCCAGATACTAAAGGTATCCAATGAATTAATTCACTTAATTCTCAGTTGGAAATGTCAGAAAACAGAGGAACAGACGAGTTTCATAGCTAGAAAGTGGCAGTAATGATGCAGAGAATTGTTCTCATTCTTTTGCCTGTGCTAGATTTTTTAAGCTGCTGTCCTGCATTAATGACTGTGTCTGATCTGGAGTCAATAAAACTCAGTTCAATAGTTGAAGCCCTAGGTCCTCAGCAGATGGACACTTATCCATTAGATTATTTCCTGAGTAGTGTAACAGCTAGAAACAGCAGTTACAGCAGAACTACTCAACCTTAGCTGAATATTCTCTTGTGCCATCCCACCTGCCAAAGTCAGCACTTGCCTGGTGTCATCCATCAGTTACATCCCAGAATCATATGAGTATGAACTGAACTTCCTTGAGGAGGTTGCAAAGTAACTTGCAGTTACTTTGGTGTTAAGTCAATTAGAGTACATCTCTCAGTTGGTGGTGGACACCCCCTTTGCCCCTACTTGGGCTAAAAGAACTGCGGTTTGACATAAATATATATGTACATATTATGATACCAATATCCAAGGTCAAGTGAAACATATATCAGGAGGTCTTGTCAAAGGTGGACATTATCACAAACGTGTGGGAGTCAGAGTTTAGGTAAGACAGAAAATGGAACAGGGTGCTAATAATAGCCGAGGGTACTAATGCCAACCTAGAACTGAGCATTAAATAGAGGCTAAAGGATACACATGACAACCTTTTAATGTATGTTCTGTAATCCATAGTCTGGAAGGGAAGGAAAAGAGAAAGAGAGAGAAAGGGAAAGAAATAAAGAACCTGCCATGGAGGTGGGCTGGGGGAAGGGGAGGGAACCGGGGACGTTGGTGGTGGGAGATGGGCGCTGGTGGAGGGACGGGTGCTGGAACACTGTATGACCAAAACCCAAACATGAACTTTTAAATTGTATATCTTTTTATTTGTATATCTCACGGTGGTATAATAAAATACTTAAAAAAATAAAGAACTTGCCTTTGAGCCCCAGGGACCAGACACAACTTTCTCTCCCTAAGAACAGAGCTTCATTTTTTTGGTCTAGAGATTGCTTCTTTCTGGAAAAAAACCTTGGCTTCCTTCCCAGATCAAAGTGCTGACGACTTTGCCGTCTCTATCTCCATAAAGCCATGTTCTAGTTATGCCTATCCTTGTTATTAGACTTAAGTTTATGATTTCTTATGTCTTTGGGAAAGCTGAACTCATTCTTCAGGGTCTTGCCATACCCCTAGGCACAACAGTCCTGTTACCTTCTTCTAATTACCATTTGGCTGCTGTAGCCATCAAGTTACTGGTCAGAGACAACATCGGTCATATCCCACCTGTAAGTGGAATCCTTGCAAATCTGCAATATAACATCCAAACTGTGTGTGACCAGGAGACTTGATATTTTACTCCAATCTCTAACATTCCTACTGCACTCAGCGCATACAGCATTCCTAACATGATTCTTTCAAAATAATGAATGGCAAATTAGAATATATATTATCATATGCAATAATAGCAACAGTATGTTTTGCACAATTTAAGGCTTTGGCTGGTTCTTTAGTCAGCTTCTTTCTCTGATCCTAACTGATGTGCTTTTGCTCTAAATATTGTGAAAACATTACAGTGGAATGAATTTTCGCAGTGGTTAGGTCAAATGCAGTTACATCATAGCAACAGTAATGCAATAATATAATGTATAATAGATACTGTCTAATATATAACATATAACATTATATTAATAATTTTCATCTTCTCCTTGTAAAAATTTAAGGCGAAAACACAGACTTCTGATAGGCACCACAGAGACTGGCACACATCCAAAACAGCAAGAACAACCGGTGCTGATGTGGATGTGGGGAAAAAGGGACTCTCATCCACTGTTGGTGGGAGTGCTGTTTGGTCCAGCCCTTTTGGAAAACAATATGGACATTCCTCCGAAAACTAGATATTGAGCTCCTATTTGATCCAGCAATACCACTTCTGGGGATATACCCTAGAGACCCAAAAACACATAGCACATACAGTACACTATCTGTACTTCGTTATTCATCGCTGCGCTATTCACAATAGCTAAAATATGGAAACCTACATGCCCAAGAACAGAGGACTGGCTAAAGAAACTGTGGTACATCTACACAATGGAATACTATGCAGCTGTCAGAAAAGACAAAATTATGAAATTTACCTACAAATGGATGGACATGGAGACTATCATGCTGAGTGAAATTAGTCAGAAGGAAAAGGACAGATATAGAATGACTGCATTCATTACTGGGATATAAATAGATACCAGTGTTTTACTAAGTGTGGGAAATGGTAATGTCAGACTAGAACTCAACATTGAATATACACAAAGAGACTTAAATAATAAACTCTAAATATCTTCAGGGCTAGCCACACTGTGTAAAAAGAAGAGGGAGGGAGATGCAGAGACAGAGAGACAGAGAGAGAAAGAGAGGAAACGGGGGTATCTGCTATAGAGGTGGCATGGGTGGGACGGGCTGTGGGTACATTGCTGGTGGGAATGGGGCACTGGTGGAGGGATGGGTGCTGGAATACTGTATTACCAAGAACCAATTATGAACACCTTTGTAACTGTATGTCTCATGGTGGTATAATAAAAAATTCAAAAAGAAAAAAAGAAAACTCAGACTTCTAATAAGAATAAAATGCACCAGTTCTAGTTGATAATCAAACTGAAAACTTTATATGGCAGGTACTTCAGGAAAACACTGAAAATTTTTACAGTAAAAGATTCCATCTCATACCTGGGATTAATTTGTTTCCAGAGAGTAGGACTGTACTGGCGCAGTCTGAGATGAAGGGATTAAAAAATATAATAAAAAGAAGACCCTTGCAATCTGGATAACATAACCTAACTCTGGGAAGATTAATAGCTTTCATTTGGAGAAAGACTGAAATCTACAATTTGATATGCATAGATTCTTATTAAAAATGAAAGCTGATTATAAAGAAATGCTATCCCCATGCAAAGCCTAGCATAATGCATAAAGCGGACAAGCCAATGGTGTGGTAATAGGGAGAGCCAACTCCTTTATGTGCAATTCCAGAGGAGAGCTTTCTCAGTTCAGTTCCTAAATGTTCAACTCATACAATAGTTGAACATGTAATTAAGAAATATATTCTATAAAAATCTACAGCAGAAGGTAATTAATATCTATTTGGGGGAGGGCTGGATTCGTGAACGAATCAAGTGTGACTCTGCAGAGAAATACACCATGTTGTCCTTTATGCTGAATAGCGTGTTGGGGCAAAACCAGATACTGTGCACAGGATCAAAATCACATTTGTAAGCAACAAGAAGGCATTTACTGCCACACTGGGTGCACATTTGGGAGTACAGTGACAGGAATAAAGACCTTTTGGAATCATGCACTCAATTGGAAGTCTTCAATTCTGTACATTTTTAAAGCAATGAATCATTTACAGACTGGGGAGGTTTTATTGCTTTTATATCTGTTAAGCTGGAAGCTCTTTGTTAAAAATTGAAACCACACTCCAGAAGTCAAATATAGAAAAGAAATGAAAAGATAAAAGGTTTGAAGCGGGGCATCAGGAACCTTGAAAAGAGCCTATTGGGTTCCCCCTCCTTCCTTGTTCTCTTTGGCCTCCGAGACACCCTGTAGTACTTCAAGGCCTTGGAAGTGTGATTTGAAAGTCCCCAATCTGGAAGAGGCCTCTTGACTTTTCTGTTATGCTGAGATTTGAGAACTGGAGGGACTTATGCAAAATACTGCAGCCAAGTGAATGGGCAGAGAGCAGAAACCTGGTTGGCTTTCACAGTTGCACGTTCTGAAAGTCTTTGATGTCATGCCCTCACCACCTGGTCTTCAGGAGCAGCTTCTTCTCAAGGGCCAGCATCTGAGCCCATCCAGGAAGGAAGGAGGTAGGCCTAGGCACAGATCTGTTTAAATAAGAAATCTGAGCTGGGCCTCAGCAACCTGCACTCTAACCAGCTCAAGAGGTCCCCGAGTCTTACACTTGACTATCCCTTCCCCTCTTCCATCCTACATTTTCTTCTGGTCTTCACCCTCCAGCACCCTAGCTCAAAAGCTGTGGATGCTTCTGTTCTTAGGAGTGAAAATTCTATCAAGCAGGAAAGAAAAGGCTCTAATAGGAAAGGTGGGGAGAAAAGACTTTGAGAACTTAATCTCTCACCTCTGGTCCCTTTTAAGTCATTTTGGAATTTAAATAGCTTTGTTTAATGGTGGTATTAGGGAAAGGAGGACTTTTCCTTGTGCTTTTCTTTGCTCCTTCCTTCAGCTCCTTAATGGGCAGATTAGAAAACCATTTTGGAACAAAATGTCCTGGTGTTCCTTGCATAACATTTATTTTATAAATTCAGTATTCAAAGTGGCCAGCACACGTATTTATATACAGAAGACAACATGCAAACCAAGAACACACAACTAGTAAATTTTACCTGAGTGAATTTGGAAAGGGGGCTTGGGTACACATCTGCCCATACTTAGAGTCACTCACTCCTGCTGAAGCTCCACATTGAACTGTGGTTAGCCACATGCAACCTAAGTTCTTTAACCCTGGTGTATACTGTTTCAGGCCCTAGTGAGTTATAGAATATGTTTGTTACTTTACAAAATATAAGCCAAATAGAATTTTACAAATCAAATTATCGTGAACCCACTAAAGAAATATCCTATTTCAAAGGAATTCCTGGTACCTTCTTTTGTATTATAAAGGTTCATGTAAAGGGGGGACTAAATAAATGGAAGTAAAATTAAAAACAAAATACTCAATAAGTGAAGCTATTTTAACTGACTGAAATTGGTTTAGTGAAAATGTGTGGAGTAAGAAGAATTGTGAGCAATAAGAAACAATAGTTTCAGGAACATAAAAGAGAGAGAGTATCAGATGCAATCTCTTAGACCCCTCCTTATCTGATGCACTTAGATATGATTGCTATGCCATTCATTTAAGTTTTAAATAAATGATTTTCTGACTCTTCAAAAAATCTTTGCAGTCGTTAAAGGTGATCTGAAACATTAATGATTAGGTTAATGTTTAATGATTAGGTTAATGTAGTAGCTATTTTGAAGGGGTGCATTATTTTGGAAAGTGAAAGAATAGTCAGGATCTATGCAGTTATTTTTGCTTTGAATAGAAGCTCTCAGTGCACTGTGTAAGAATATACAGCTATTCGTAACAAGCAAAATTCTGTAGCCTTTCAAATGAATCCTCAATGTCAGTATTTTAACTCTGCTACTGAGAGATGTATGTGCTAGGCTTCCCAGACGAATTCTCTATTCCCAGAACAATATTTTCTGAAGTCACAAAAAAACAAATAGAATTCCAAGTTTTTATGCCTGATATACACTTTTTTTTATAAAATATGTCACCTCATTTTTAGGTTTCTTTATATGTTATACATTGCCACAAAGGTGGATTTCTCCTAATTTAACCTAAAATGCTTGTACTTGAAATTACTAATGTAAAATTACCGATAAATTTATACTTATAAAATTATGAGTTACCACAGCACAATTTCTTCAGTGGAGTGAAAATATAAATTCCTGAGATTTTGCCTTTAGACATTTTTTGAAAACATTACCTCTGAGGAAGACATTGAGATTATATGGTATTTTTTAAGTAAGAGTTGCCATATTTAGTTTACATATACTCCACTAGCGCTTATATTCAAGATTATTTTGAACTCTCTAAACTTCTCAGCAGGCAATAACAACCAATGCAGCCTATCTATAGCTCATCAGCTGTGGCTTTGAATCCTATAAGCTATAACTCAAGGAAGTTGAGAAAGAGCATTTCCTATCTTCAGGCTAGCACTTGAACCTCAGGAATCCCCTGGAGCTTGAGCCAATTGATACTTCAGATCTCCCACCATGCAGTGCCATCAAACGCCAAGGAACTCACAATGGAAATGTGCCATGCTTGTCATTTTAGTCCTTTTATGTACACACTCCCTCTTCATATTCTCCTTGAAAATGAATTAGTTATTGTTCCAAAGAATAGGGACCTTGTGCTGAGGAAGGGTGGGGCATAATGACCAGCAACTTCATTTGTTTGGAGTAAAATGGTTAGAAACTGAACAATAAACACAGAAGTCTGCTAGAACAGATCACAGGCTGGTCTACACAAAGGATTTTCTTCATGAATATCTCGGACATTGGTTGCATTTAAAGACAGTTGCTAACAATTTCCTTTCCACTCTATTTAATTATGCAGTCGGATATTAAAGCATGTGGGAAAGCATTTTGACCAATTTAAACTATTTTATCTTAACTATTTCCGGTAGACTGGCTATCTTGGACAACAAATAATCCTAATAAAGCACAACTATTACAGAGGTTATTTATAGAGTCATATGCAGTAACATATCTCTGACATGCAACTGTGTGCTAAAGGCAACAGGATCTTTTCTGGTTGAAAGTCAAGAGGATCTGGATCCCATGTTTTATGTAGGAGGTAACCCAAGAAACATGGTGGGAGTAGGAAAATGAAATGGGAATATAACCCAATCAAAATATTCTATTGAGCAGATACAAGGTGGGCATGCAAGGATGTGCACAACTACAGTTGCATACCCTTGGGCCCTCTAAGCATAGGTAAAACATGCCTTGAAGTGATCCCAGTGACAGGGAAAAAGGTTAGGGATTTGACTGACCTATTCTCATTGGTTGAGCATTGCTCCACTCAACACAGTGGCTCTTCTTGCCTGCTGAAGGTGTGTGCCTGAAACAGCAAAGATAATGGGATACGGAAAGATATCCACACGCTCTATGCAACGTAGAAGCTACCTCCAATATGCATTCACAAAACTGTAAATGGACAGAGCAAAAGAAATAGAACACACAAGAGACAAGATTTGGCCACGTTTGCAAAACTTCAAAATTTCTTTTCATTTAAACTAATTAATCTCTCCAACTTTAGGGGCCACACTAAGCAGTACTTGGGAGGGAGGGGAAGGCTACTTATAGCTATGCTTGGTATTTGCAGTTAGGTGCTCCAACCCAGCAGGGCCTGAAGGGGTTTGATTGGGGAAGTTGTAAGTACAAGGTATTGAAATCAAAGCTCTCCCACATAAGTTTGAACACTTGAGCCATATCAGTGACCCCATTCTTTGGATTCTATTTTTTTATTTCTTTTGTGGGGACAGTCAGGGATGACAGCCCCCTCTTCCCAGAAGGCTGCTTCCCCCATACCAAACCAACTATGTAGAATCTCCAAATTCACTCCGAGAGGTACTGTCCAAGCTCCCAAAGGGAATTTATTTTGTTTCTGTTTTTAGGATCACACCCAGTGGTTCTTAGGAATTACTCCTGGTTCTCTGCTTAGGGATCACTAATAGTGGACTGGGGAGACCATACCGGGTGCCACGTTTTGAATCTGATTTGGCCACATGCAAAGTAAGTACCTATCTACTGTACTATTTATTACTCCTGCTCCCATGATTTTAAAGGTTAAAGTAAACCACAGCTCCCTCTCTCTTTTTTCTCTCTCTTTTTTCTTTTCCCTCTTTTTTTGCTTTTTTTTGGGTCACACCTGGCAATGCTCAGGGGTTACTCCTCGCTCTGCACTCAGGATTTAGTCCTTGTGGTGCTCAGGGGACCATATAGGATGCCGGAGATTCGAACCCGTGTTGGCCGCATGCAAGGCAAACACCCTACCTGCTGTGCTATCACTCCGGCCCCTCTCTCCCTTCTTTACACATTATACCTTGCCCTACATACATTTATGGGTTATCAGAAGAAGGAGGAGAGGAAAAGTACCTATTATAGAGGCAGACTGGGAGAGGGGGAGGGAATCTGGGGACATTGGTGGTGGGAAATGGGCACTGGTGGAGGGATGGTCCTGGAACACTGTATGACTGAAACCCATTCATGAACATATTTGTAATTGCACATCTCATGGTGGTGTAATAAAACCACTTGTATCACTTTAAAATATAAAAAATAAAATTACTACTCAAAGTCTATGACATAATATTTTTTTTTGTTTTTTGGGTCACACCCGGGGATGCTTAGGGGTTACTCCTGGCGCTGCATACAGAAATTACTCCTGGTGGTGCTCAGGGGACCATAACGGGATGCCGGGGATCGAACCTGGGTTGTCCTCATGCAACACAAACACCCTCCCAACTGTACTAAAGCTCCAGTCCCATTGACATCAATGTCTATAATTATTATAAATACTTTTTATTAAACATTTTATTATACCACCGTGAGATATACAATTACAACGTTGCTCATTTTTTAAGTATTCTTTGGATTCATTTCCAACAATATGGAGAGCTAGGGTCAGGGGATCTTAAAACTGAAACATTTTGTTATTTTGGTGTTCTGCAGTCATAAGAAAACTTGTAAATGAATAATTATCATATAGTATGTGAAGTTCAAAAAGAAACAGTCCTCTTAAGAAAAGCACCAACAAACGTTAAAGATGTCACTTAACCATGGAGAGAAGCACATAATTGAAAGCCTGAAATTCTTTTGTGCTTCTCTTCACAGAGAGGTCTCTTGAAGGGCCAGTCATATTATTCCTAGAAAACAGTACAGAGCACCTAAGTGTGTAGTCTGGGTATATCAGATTATATTATATCAGATAATTCCCAGAAAGAATTATCCAATGCTGTCCAGTCACTGCATAGGTCCCATTGCATGATCACTTGGCCTGCTCACAAGTACTATCTCTGTAGTCCACACACTGCCCTCAGCCTTATAATCCAATTATTCAGGTTGAAAAAATCAGAGTTTACAATTCATTTGTTAGGTATAAACTAAGAGTGCAAGTTTTAGAGCAAAACCAGATGAGGACTTGGATCTTGGGATTCTGATTTCCAGCATAGGTCCAAGATTTTTGCAATATGGAGCTTTGTTCAGTTTCCTGCAAGGTTTGTTGTGCTGTGTATACAGTACTGAGTACTCCAGAAATATAAGCTGCTGCTAGGAGGAGGATGAGTAGGTGAACACATGGGAGGAAGCCAGCAAGCCATGGCCCTCGGGTCCCCTGGGAAACTGGAAAAAGACTTTCTGTACTCTAGCAAGCAGCTTTCTTTTTCTTCAAACACGAGTTTTCAACTCCTGGTCCCAGAAACAATGACTCAGGGCATTTGTTAGAAAGCAATTCCAAGGCTTCACCCCACACCAACTGAAGCAGAAATTTGGGGCCAGGGCCAGCTGTGTGTGTCTGAATAGGTGCCCCGGTGATTCGGCTGCAGTTTCAATGTTTGAAAACCATTTTACTACCCGACAAGCTGAATAAGAAGGGTGTATGTCAAGCTGAGTTTAGTTTCTATGGAAAGATAGCATCCTCTCTCTCCTCTCTGGGTATTTCCATCTGATTTTCTTATTTATGCTTTCAAGTATACACAGTCTAGCACATAGGTAGGCCCTTTAAAGAGGGAAGATACAGACTAGCTGCACGGAATGTTTTTGTTCTTGGTTCAGAGTCAAAAGGCTAATTAGAAAGACTTCTTTTGGTTGTAAAAATACTATTATATAACAAATATATAAAGTTTTTTAGTGTCTGACAAGTCATCATATAATCAAGCCCATTAGGTATCATATAACTGACATTTTAAAGTCATTATCTTGAAACTTAAATACAAAGTCACTCTTGAAGTCTAGTGAGAAAGCATCAGTGACTGCGCAATAAAGTACATACATTAATATAGAGTCATATTTTTTTAAGTCTTCAGGCTTGCACATATCATGTTCTCAGCCATATGTTTAATAGCTGGGAAGATAAGACAATGGTTTCTACTGTCGAGATATTTAATTACGGAAATATTATTTATTGTCCATCATTTAATTTCTTAAATGAGATTATTATGTATACCCTTTTGGTTTTAAATGCATACATATTCACATAAAATGTAGTTATTTCTCCCACTGCTTCATTGTTGAATTTGCTGTCGCCAACAGTTATGCAGTGTCAAGATGGGATCAGAATGTGTGGGAGCAGAATATTTTTTGCTGTCCAGCTTTGCTTACATATGCAACTATTCACAGATTAGCATGGAAAAAATGTATGCCTCTCTGAATGTAGAGAGCCAAGGCTCTGAATCTCTTAAATCTTATCTATACTAGAAGGGGAGACTGAATCCAAGTCTTTGCGATTCCATCTGGATGGATTATAATCACTAGGACTAAAGGAAACCCTAAAATGATTTCCCCCAAAGAATTTGATACCATTGTATTAGAATGCAGAATGAACTTTTTAAAAAGGTTTTTTATATACATATTATGATACCAATATCCAAGGCCAGACAAAACATGGATCAGGAGGTATTTCCAAAAATGGAATCTACCACAAGCATCTGGGAGTCGGAGGTTGGGTGGGACAGAGAAGGGGGAACAGTGTGCTAACAATTGTTGTAAGTGATAATACTACCCTAGGACTGAGTATTGAATACAGGCAAAAGATACACATGATAACCTCTAAACGTATGTATCGCAACCCACAGTGTGTAAGAGAAGGAAGAAAGAGAGAAAGAGAAAAGAGATAAAGAACTCTGCATAGGGGCCTGAGCGATAGCCCCGCGGGTAGGGCGTTTGTCTTGCATGTGGCCAGCCTCTGCCGGCCTGGGTTCGATCCCGGCATCCCATATGGTCCCCGAGCACCGCTTAGAGTAATTCCTGAGTGCAGAGCCAGGAGAAACCCCTGAGCATTGCCGGGTGTGACCCAAAAAAGGCAGAAAAAAAAGAACTCTCCATAGAGGCAGGCTAGGGGAGAGGGGAGGGAATGGGGGACATTGGTGGTGGGAAATGGGCACTGGTGGAGGGCTTGGTGCTGAAACATTGCATGACCGAAACCCGGACATAAACATCTATGTAATTGTATATATCATGGTGGTATAATAAAATCTTAAAAATATAGTTACTGGAGCCACAACAGTAGAGGTCTCCCTAAAGCAAACCACTTTTGCCCTATTAAGTAAGGCTATAAACTCTACTAACTGGTGGCTGGTAGAACTAATGCTACTCTATTTCTACTTTTTGCCAAAGGTTATGTTATTCTGTTCTACATAATAATCTTCATAAAGGATGAGACAGGCAGTGACCCAATAGTCCTTCTCTGTATGTTGCTTTAGTGCATCTGGGACACTAAAGCAAAGTATCTGTGAAGACCAGGTAGCTTACAAACAATATTAATTTATTGCTTACAGTTCTGGAGGTTGGGAAGTCATGTGTATATTGACTAATTTAATAAACTCTGTGATTGGACTGCTTCTTATTACTGGTGTGCTGGAAGAGTCACACAGTGGTGCTGAATAAGGTGTTCAGGAACACGCATGGAGTGCTGGGGGCCACATGCCACATGGTATCTGGATGGATTCCAGGGCCTAGCACATGCAAGAGACATGTTCTCTCACACAAGCCATATCTCTGGAATGTCTAGTGTTTTAATGTATCTAGGATTGTGTTTCAAGCTCTCTGGGATTGGTTGACTGGTAGTATAGTCAGAGGCCACCACTGTAGCAAAGTAAATGTCCATGCAGTAAATAAGATTTGAAATTTGAAGAAAATAATGATTTAGCTTGCTCTTCAAGAACATGTTCATCCTTGGTCACGCATCTCCCTCCCAGGCTTGCCTCTATTTCTCTTCGTTTGCCTTTTCCATTTTGGAGAAGATCATGTTCTCTCTTCAACGTGTACCTCTCCCTTTCTCTTCCCTCACACCTTTATACATAAGTTTTAGTAAAAATTATCTAGTTTCACCCAAAAGGGAATTATTTTTTAATTTCTCAGGGTAAGAAGTGGGAATTCAGAGTTGCGGATAACAGCTCAGCTAATTTGCTTAAAAGTGTGTGCCACTGGTGGCTCACACTTGAATGTGGCTTAATTAACACATTTCAGTATTTGTGTTAGTTATTAATCAGTTGCTGTATTGCAAAGTAACAAACTTTATTTCCTATGAAGTGAAAACAAAAGCACAAAAGAAAAAAAACTTGAAAAGGACCGACTACTAAGATAATTTATGGCACCACATTTTGAAAGGGATTCTATTAGAAAAAATCCCACAAATAAATATATCATCAAAGAAATGTATTTAAAAGAATAGACATCATATTTTTGATGGTGCTTGCTTACTTTCACTTATCTATTCAAAGAATATTTTAAAGTCAATAAATAAATTTGATGACATTTACAACATAAATTAAATTTATATATAAAGTAATATTGAAGGCCATAGCTCAATTGACTTAGGATGTTCCTATTAAAAGAATAATCAGGGGGCCAGAGTGATAGCCCAGTGGGCAGGGCGTTTTGCCTTGCATGCGGCCGGCTCATGCCAGCTCGGGTTCGATCCCTGGCATCCCATATGGTCCACCGAGCACCGCCAGGAGTAATTCCTGAGTGCAGAGCCAGGAGTAACCCCTGAGTGTCGCTGGGTGTGACCCAAAAAAAAAAAAAAAAAAAAAAAGAATAATCAGAAACAGGGTTAGATCACAGAGCTATTTCAACATCTATTACTATTGAATGCCAATGTAAAATTAAACACAAAATTTGGAACAATTTAATTTAACATTTATAGGATTTATTTCCTTCCCACTAGTTTGAGGCACTGTACTGTATACTGAGGAAAGTACAGAGGAAAAAACCACATCAAAGACTTTTCAGCCTACTGATACTTATTTTCCAAAAGCTCAATACAATTTAGTATAAATAAATTAAAGTACAAAGCTATGTAGATTTGAAGAGGAGGAAACAGTAGGCTATTGGGTTGGGGACAGCAATGGTTGAGAAACTTTTGGAGTAGGCTGCTGTCAATTAAAGTATTAACAGACAAAGGGCAGAAGAGAGCCAAGAAGGGGCAATGAATTGCAGGATGTAGAGCTTGCTTAGTTTCTTACAAAAGGACAAGACAGTGGCCCATGTGGATGGTGAACTTTGCATGAAGTTGTCGAGAAATCTAAAAGTAACTACTACAGTACTATCAGAGTTTTCTAGCACCATCTTGCCCCAAACAACATTTAACTGACAATTGGGCTTTCAAGAACAGTGTGGGAGACATCTCAAGCTCAGGCTTTGATACAATCCTTTGCTTTGACAAAGAACATGGTGAGCATAACACAGTGGGTTATGTTCACTTGTCTTCCGAACTACTGTCGAGGGCTTCCGAACTACTTTCCTAGTTATGCTTGCTTTTCTTCCGAACTACTTTTCATGTGGCTGAGAGTTTTTCTCACTTTTATCCTTAAATTTTTTGCTCTTAGTAAAAAAAAAACATTAATGCTTATTGTGCACTCAGTACTTACTGAATGAGTAAATCCATTGAAGAAAAGAGAATGTCTCTTTGTGTGAGAATTATGTTGAGTTGTTTTAAATGGCTGTCATAGGAAGTGCTCCAAAAACTGAGCAGAATTGATCTTTTTGCAATTACATTTTGCAAGAGCTAGTTGACTCAATTGAGATTTCCCCATTTGCAAAAAAAAAAATGTAATTTTTTCTAAGCTGGAAGAGGAGAGGCCTAAAAACTCTATGAATGCCATGGAGACTACGTTAATGGGGAAGGTTTTGAGTCGGTTATTTGATTCTGTTTATCCTTCCCATTTTTTCTGTATTTTGTTGATCAGTTTTCATAGCTGACTCTAGCAACTCTAACTTCATCTTCTTTCTTCAGTTGGCATTTAAGTGGAAGTTAGGGGTTATGGTCATTTATAAAAGTTTCCAATATCTCTGCCATTAATATAGAAGGTGTACTTATGAAGTTCGCATATTTTTCTCTCCTTTAAATCTTTATTTTTTCAATGTTATGCTTTTATTTTTTTTATTTTATTTTTTTTTATTTTAATTTTTATTTTTACAATTACAAAGATATACAATTAAAAAGTTCATATTTGGATTTTGGTCATACAGTGTTCCAGCACCCATCCCACCACCAGTGCCCATCACCCATCACCAACATCCCCAGTTCCCTCCCTCCCTCCCCCAGCCCTCCTCCATGGCAGGTTCTTTATTTCTTTCCCTTTCTCTCTCTTCTTTTCCTTCCCTTCCAGACTATGGATTACAGAACATACATCAAAGGGTTGTCATGTGTATCTTTTTGCCTCTATTTGATGCTCAGTTCTAGGTTGGCATTAGTACCCTCGACAATTGTTAGCACACTGTTCCATTTTCTGTCTTACCTAGCTTTTGACTACCACATGTTTGTGATAATTTCCACCTTTGACAAGACCTCCTTATATATGTTTCACTTGACCTTGGATATTGGTATCATAATATGTACATATATATTTATGTTATGCAAATAAATGCAGTCATTCTGTATCTGTCTCTCTCTCCTTCTGGCTAATTTCGCTCAACATAATCTTCTCCATGTCCATCCATTTATAGGCAAATTTTATAACTTCATTTTTCCTGACAGCTGCATAGTATTCCATTGTGTAGATGTACCAAAGCTTCTTTATCCAGTCATTGATTTTCGGGCACTGTGGTTGCTTCCAGATTCTGGCTATGATCATTTAATCTTTGATAAAGGTGCAAAGAGTCTAAAATGGAGTAAGGAAAGCCTCTTCAACGAGTGGTGTTGGGAAAACTGGGCAGCGGCATGTAAAAAAAATGAATTTAGACCTGTGTCTAACACCATGCACAAAAATCAGATCAAAATGGATTAAAGATCTCAACACCAGACTTGAATCCATAAAGTACATTGAAGAAAATATAGGAAAAACCCTCCACGACATTGAAGCTAAAGGCATCTTCAAAGGTGAAGCATCAGTAACAAAGCAACTAGAAAAAAGATAAATATATGGGACTACATGAAACTGAAAAGCTTCTGCACCTCAAAAGAAACAGTGTCTAAGATACAAAAGCAGTCCACAGAATGGGAAAGAATATTCACCCAATACCCATCTGATAAGGGGTTAATATCCAGGATATATCAGGCACTGGTAGAACTTTACAAGAAGAAAACAAACAACCCATTCAAAAAATGGGGAGAAGAAATGAACAGAAACTTCAGCAAGGAAGAAATTCAAATGGCCAAAAAATATGAAAAAAATGCTCATCATCACTAATCATCAGAGACATGCAAATCAAAACAACAATGAGATATCACTTTACACCCCAGAGACTGTCACATATTCAAAAGAGCAAGAACAACAAGTGCTGGTGTGGATGTGGGAAAAAGGGGACACTCATCCATTGTTGCTGGGAATGCCGGGCTGGTACAGCCTTTCTGGAAAACAATATGGACATTCCTCCAAAGACTAGAAATTGAACTCCCATTTGACCCAGCCATACCACTCCTGAGAATCTACTTTGGGAAACCAAAAATACGCAGCGGAAACACCATCCCTACTTTTATGTTTAAGTCTTTATTAAAAGGGATAAAATCACTTGTGAATTGTTTTTTTGTACAGTATTCCAATGAATACAATTTTGCTATTCTCATTTTTAGTTATGGAAACAAAGGCTTATTAATGTTTAGTAATTTTGCCAAGGTCATACTATTAGAAAAGAATCTAGGTAATTCTAGAATATTCCTATGTGCCAAAGCATTCTGTTTACTGAGCACTACATTGCTATTTCTGTACAATATCTGTAACTTGGTCAAGAAGACGAATTACGCTTATTATGAAAATGAAGTTAGTAATTTTGTTATAGTCATTGTCATTCACCTGTATTGACGAATGCAAAAACAAAAACAAAACACTTTCAATATAATCATCAGAGTTTAATATCAGCTGTTTTTGGAATTTTAGGTAATAAATGATTTAATATCTTAAAAAAAGGGATATCTCGGTCAGAAACCTAGAACTGCAGAGGTAAAATTACTTTTTTTCTACCTCATGTCATCAATCTGACAGCATATTAACATGATCATCCAGACTTGGGTACTGATAACCAAATATACCACTTGAGTAAGGAAGAGACAGTGAAGGACTCTGGAGTGTACAGGGAAGGAAAAAGGGAAGGATTTTTCCAACCAACACATATTTGAGATTCATTATTTATAGTTACAGCAGAAAGAGACACATACAGCAGAGAAGAAACACATACAAATAAAAATTATAAAGGAATATCATTGGGATAAAAGGTGTAAGGTTTTTACTTCTCTCTGATGTACATATTCATACTCTTACCTATCCATAGGTGACTTTTCTTTCAAAGCTATTACAGACACCTAAAAATAAAAACTACAGAAATGGGGGGTATATAGACATACTGTTTGATTCTTTCCCTCATAAACAGCCTAAATAATTTTGCTTACAGACATGACAGAATATATTGGAAAATAATGAAGTGATATGTGAATCATTTGAGGAAGATAATATTAAAATGGAATGAATAGCTCTGAAGACTAGCAATCTATGAATAATAAGTATAATACTTGTCTTTAAGTGACTAATATGTAGAATTTCATGTTGCTGAAAGGTAGAATCTGCTTTCCTTTCACTCCACGTGCACACAAAAGGCGGGCATGTATTTTTTACATTACTATTACTGGACTAGAAAGATCATTCTCTAAGCTAAAATTTCTTTCATCTTGCTGCTTCTCTTGAATTTCTTTCTTTTTCACTCAGAATTACATATCCATATCTCCTTGATAGGAAAAAATAAAGTAGAATCTCTATGGGCTATCTAACTAAGGTAGAAAACTGGTTTGAATTTAATGGCATTCAATGGAAGTCTCCGTGAAGTTGTCAAGACAGACCCAATGTGAAATCTTGCCAAAATCCTTGATATAAATATTTAAAATAAGCTATAGGGACTGTAAAATTACCTTAACCTCATGATAAGAATAATTCAAATGAGAAAAAATCCAGACAAGAAAAAAGATGGCATTGTAGAACATTTCATTACTGGAAGATGGCTTTTAATTTATACTTATTTCTCTAAAAGCAAGCTATTTGTGCTGGAAATGTGGTTCAGTAGTAGAGCATATACCTTGTATTTGTCCTGGATTTGAGCCTTATACTAGACAGGAAAAAAGTAATTAATACTTTTTTGGGGATTAAAGATAAGCATACAAGTTCCTATGATAGCGTAAAGTTGAATTAGCAGTGATTTTCTCAGTTATTCAGAATCTAAGATTACAGTATCAGGGAGTTGTCCATATATAGTCGAACTATTGCCCACTTTCTCAGATTCCTTTCCTGTCTTGAGCTTCTTCCCTTATGTTCACTTCCCTAAGGATCAACTCAGATTGCTTAGCTCTGCTTCCACTGAAAATAATTAATTATAACAACATAAACCTCTTAATTGCTGACAATACAGGGGGTAGTAAATCCAAGGCATTATGTTCAAACCAAGCTTTGTTAATTTCCATGCTTATTTTTTAGTTGTTTCCTAATTTAGTGTGGCACTCATTTTGATCTCTTTTGCCTAGTATCTTCTGATCACTTCCACTTAGAGTCTACAGGAGTTATTTTGCTTTTTTTGCCCCTTCATAGACATTATTTTCTACAATGTAAACTTCTATAAACATGTGAATCAATATAAAAATTAGATATTCTTTAATTAAAGATATTCTTTAACTCTTTAATTTAATTTATATCATACAGATGCATATCATGCATACTGATACTCTGCATAAACTATGACACCCCTATTCTTCCATAAGGATAAAATTTTTATTTTGAGGAAAGGCATATCCAGTGGTATTCAGGACTTACTCTCGGCTCTGTATACTCAGAGATCACTCCTGGCAGTTCTCTGGGGATGATATGTGGTGCCAGTACTGTAGTGGCGTTGGCTGTATGCAAGGACGCACCTTAGCCCCTACACTATGTCTCTACACTCTCCATCCTACAGAGACACAGATCCTAAACATTGAGAGAATCTTGGGTAACCTGTCTCATTTTTTCAGAATACCTTAGTCACACCTGAATAAAACCAGCATAAAACATTTTAAGACCCAATCAAAACATATGAGGGCATTGAAGGTCTCTGAGGCAACAAAGATCACGGATTTGTACCTAGTCTTTGTATCAGAGTGACTACTCTCACTTTTTTCTCTCTTTGGTATTGATTGGGATTCCTTATGTGTCTATGTATGGGTGTATATGCTTCACAAGCTTTAATGTACATTCAGTTCCTTGGGGACCTTGTTATAATGAAGATTGCAATTGAACAGTTCTGAGATGGGGCCTCAGATTCCATATTCCTAACAAGCTCCCAAGTGATGTTGAAGCTTCTGGTCCATGAAGTAAATTTTGCATATCAAGGTAGCATGGTTTAAGGAAAAGAAACAATAACAAACTTGGCATCTAGCTTTCTAGTTACTGCAGCACTTAAATTGTCTATGAAGTGCTTGAGTAATAGAACAGCATGTAGGGCACTTGCCTTGCATGTGACCAAACTAGGTTTGATGCTCTGTACCCCATATAGTCCCCCAGTCCCACCAGGAGTTATTCCTCAGTGCAGAGCCAGGAGTAATTCCTGAGCATCACTGGGTGTGTCCTTCATAAAAAACATCAAAAAGAAGGACTATGAAAGGAGAGAACTATCTTGGAATTGTCAACTCTTAAATCAAACATCATTTCAAGTGGCACAAGAGAAGTTCTTTTAGAGCCAAACAAGCTTTACAAAAGTCAAAAGAATAGGATTCATTGGGCCTGCAAACACCTTTCCACTTTGATCACTGATGACACTCAATCAAAACAGTGCCTTCGTCTGTAAGGATTCGAAAATAAATTTATGCTTAAACTGGAGAGCATTAGCTGAGCCCAAACTTTGCAGGACAAACCCACAACTCTGAGATTCTATAAACAAAGTATCTTGTCAATTTCTTACAAATATATCTTTTCTTTGTCTAAAAAGTTGGTAACTATTACTTTCTGTTCATTTTATAGCTGCCTTGTTTATTTGACATCTCTGTAAGAAAGAAATCCAGTTGGTCTTTTCCTCCTCTCAATAAGTCTTGCGCCAGTGTTATTAGTGCAGCCAAAAAGACTGAACAGGTTAGATCGAAATTCTCCCTTACTAATAAGTGATTATATGTTTGTAGTTATATTTATATAACACTTTGAATTTTTATACAATTTGATGCATTTTCAACATTTTTTCTTTGAACTCTTTCAACCATTCATAGTAACAAATCTTATTAATCTGACATATATCTTTCCTTTCTTTCCTCATAGTCACATAATCCCATATGATTGATTTCATCCTTAATTTTTAGAATGGGTTTACATGTTTATAGAAATTTACTTGATGAAAGATAGTATGTCAATCCCTTAATTCACTGTATCCCATATACAAATGATATTCATTTGTATATCAATTGTACCTCCATAATTTAAATGAATCCTCATGGATGGACATGGTTTATTTCTACTTTATGATCACTACCAACTATGCTTAATTAAACACTCTAAACAAAATATTTCATATTGGTACTTTCATTTCTGTAGAACTGATTCTCAGAAATATACTGACAGACCAAAAGTTATGAGAATTTAAAACTTTTAACAGCTATCACATTTTATTCCTCAAGTACTATAGCAAGGGATATTCCCTGCTCATAGTCTGAGAGTGCTCTTTTCACTCATTGAAAACTATCATTCTTAGCTTCATTCTATTTGATGAACATAAATTATTATCATGTTTCCTGTCATTTTCCAGGCTGCTTTGTTGGTTCAGCATCTTTTCTGTTTCCCAACCACTTGGATGTGTGTATTCTTTTCTGGGAACTGTGTATTCTTTTTCTTTAACCTGTTTGGCCTTAAGTTGTTGGTATTCTTAGAAATAATTTTAAGGAAGTATTTGGATATTATGCACATACATTCTTTATATGTTGAAAATTATATCAATTATATTAATCATTTGTGTTTTATTTGTTTTCTGCTATTTTAATGCAGTAATAATGTCTATGTCATCACTTTTATATTTTTTACCATGTTTCAAGAACATATTCTTCATCTCAAGAAGTTTTGTTTTTACATTTAAAATTTTAATGCAGTTGAAGATTTTTTATATTTCATGAGCTAAGATATAAACTGTTTTTCTCTAAGAGGGATTGATTACAAATTGTGGTGGTACCATTTATTAAATAAAATATCTTTTCCCTCTATATTTTGTTAAAGGTACACTTTGCCACAAAATGTTTCCCACAACAATTTGCTTCTGGAGTCAAAATCTGTGTGAATGATTGATCTGTCTCTTCTAGTGCTAATGCAATAGGGATTACAGAAGTTTTATAGAAAAGATTAATATTTGATAAGACAAGCCCCTCTATCTGCAATGCAGATACATTCATTCTTCTCCATACAAGCGTCAGCTATTCTCCAGTATTTATTTTTTCACAACTTCAAAGTATCCCCATCTCACTTAAGATATCCTGACTTCAAGGCACTTGAAGGTTATAGAGATTATCAATGTTTATGTAGGATCTTTGTAAGTCTTAGACAACATAATGCTATTTTTTTGAAATTTATGCTAAATGATAGGGAAATACCTGCACTGAAAAGCAACACGGTGTTCAAGGCACTGCTTTAAACAATGCTGTAGTCACATAATGGAATGGTCTTCAACCAGTAAAAGAACGTCAACACTCGGTGTTATGAGTTGAAACATGTTTTCCTCTGAAACTCAAATGCTGAGTTTCCTACCAAGGTATCTCAGAATATGATCTATTTGGGAGAAAGAAAGTATTCACAGAGGAAATCAAATTAAAATTCGGTTGGTCCCTGCTCCAATATGACTGGTACTTTTACAAGGGGTACCTCTTAGAAAGATATGTGCAGAGAGCACTGTGTGGAGAAGGCAAAAGATCTATAACGCGAATAATGACAAAGACAGCTAACAAACAAGACGAGAAGCAGCTAAGGGGGAGCACTAAAATGATTCGACAACTTGCCTTGTGATATCAGAATATCAGCCTGAAGAACTGTGAGACAGTGTATTTCTCTTGCTTAAGCTCTACAGTGAGGTATTTTGTTAAGTACTCCACAGTTAACAAGATACACATTTTGCATACTGGTAGAAAACAATATTCAAGATAAGTGGTGATTTTAGATATAGTGGTCTACCCTACATGTAAAATATATGTGTGCAGAATTCATAAAAACATCAAGTCACATATATTTGCTTGAAAATTCAGCAGCAGGGGACAGGTAGATAGCTCAAAAGACTCGAGAGTATGCTTTATAAGCTGAGTCTAGAAGCACCGTTGGGAGTGACTACCAAGCACCTCGCTGGGAGTAACCCTGGAGCACTGAGCACTCCTAGGTATGAACAAGAAAGTAAGTTCATAAATATCTCCTGAAAGATGCACAGAAGGTGATAACAGTGACTGCCTTGGGAGGAATCTGTGTTGACAGTACAAGAGAAAGAATTTTATCTGTATACCTTTCTGTAAGTTTTCATTTCCGAGCCATGAAAATTTGTGATTCAAAAATTAGCAGAAAAAGTAAAATAAAATCCACAAATTATAACCACAATCAAATTTAAGTTAAATAATGTTAATAGATATTTTATAGTTACTGTATACAGATTTATATTAGATGCAAAACATGTTAACACAATGCTTACGCATATCACACTATCTTTTTTCTTATTTAGTCAGATAACAAACTATACAGAGTATGAATCAATGATCAGCATTACTTAAGATAACATGAGGGTCAAATGGAGATAAGATAAAGTTTATTTATTATATAATCTTGTAACTGAGTTAATAGAAGAAAAAATCTTGGGGCCAGAACCATAGCACAGCTGGTAAGGCATTTGTCTTGTCCGGATTCGATCTCCAGCATCCCATATGGTCCTTCAAACACCACCAGAATAATTCCAGAGTGCAAAGCCAGAGTAACCCCCTGAGCATTGTGTGTGACCCCAAAAAGTAAAACAAAAAGATAAAAATCTTAACACAAGAAGTCTTTAAGCTCAGTGGAGGCCACCCAAAGTGCACCAGAATGGCACATTGATATTTTGCATAAAAGTTAACTGAGAAATGGAACTGCCCTACTGTTTGTTTGGATCTAGGAAATATATCTCCTGCACTAAAGGCACTTTTCCTTGGAATGCTACATGATTGGTACACAAAGGGTATGTACGGTGCGGTGCGCTAAGCCTGGCGACATTCTGACTAGGTCCTTACCACATCTGTGTTCATTCTTCATTCGAGTTTTTTTTGTCCTATAAATTCCTCTCAAAAGTTTTTTTTTTTTTTTTGTCTAAAAATTATATCACCCAGAGGCCTTGTTCATTTCACAGTCCTGTGTTCATAGGTCTCCATACACAAGAAATGGGATTTGCTCATCAACTCCACCATTAAAATGTCTGGTGTCAGTTAATTATTAGATAGAGCATCATGAACTGACAAGAGTAGACTGAAACTTTCCTCTCGCCAACCAAGGAAATTAATTCAGATTTTTTCTAAAAAAATCTCATTTTTTTCATTACCAGTAAAATAAGTGAGATACAATGACATGAAACCCTAAAATTTTTTCTCATGTAACTTTATTTTTTATCTTGATGTACATTTTTGACATAATTGTAAATTCATTTCACTGTGAGAAATAATAGATATATACTTTAACACACCTCTACTTCACCTATGTTCCCAACTCCGTATCCCTACATGCCTGTTTTCCCCATCTACCCCTTCTCTTTAAAATACTTAATCTAATTGAATAACTGTGATTTGCAAATTTATTATAGTTGAGTTTTAAGTATAAAATATTCTATCATCAATCCCACTACCAGCGTCTACTTCCCTCCACCAGTGTCCATGGGACAGGTCTGACAGAGGAGAATGGGGAGAAGACAGAAGGGCCCAAGCTGAGAAGGGCAGACAGGGAGGCAGAGCTGAGTACTGAAAGTACGTAAAGGCATAAAAGGCTATACCACGATAACCTTTCAGTGTCTGTATTTCAAAGTAGAATGTGAAAAAGGAAACGAGGCCCGAGGGACAGAGAGGAGTGCCTGCCATTCAGGCAGGCTTGTGGTGATGTGTAGGAGGGAACTGGGGCACACTGGTGTTGGGAAATGTGCACTGGTGGAGGCATGGGTGTTGGAACACTGCGTGACTGAAAACCAATTATTAACAGCTTTGGAATTGTCTATTGCACGATGATTCAATTTTAAAAAAAGAAAAGGAAATATATATAATACATATACATATGTATGTATATACATACATACATGTATGTATGTATGTATGACTATTACAAAGCTGTTTATAATTGGTTTTCAGTCACAATATATATTTTATATATATACTATTTGAACTGGAGCGATCTCATAGAGATTAGGCCTCTTGACGTACATGCAGATGAACTGGGGTTGAGTCCCAACACCCCATGTGGTTCCCTGAGTCCCAGCAAAGTGATTTTGAGCAGATGGCTATGAGTAAGCCCTGATGGCTATGTAACCACTGCCACATGTGACCCTCGAAGCAAAATATTAAAAGAAAAGTAAAATTAAAATGTGCAGGCTTGTTAAGGGGGGTTGCTGTGGGAGTGTGGTGTCGATTGTCCCTGACTACTATCCTCCATTGGATAATTCTGTCACTTAATAATGGTATCTTTAAAAATTGTTTAAAAAATCAATACCAAAGCAAAGAGTGGCATTTAAATGGGATCAATAGAATCATGCCATAATATAACTTATTACATTTTTGGTTTTCATAATTGCTTGAAATTAATATGATAAAATTGTAGCTCTATTGATATGTAATTTTCAACGATGAGTAGCATGGTATATATGAACTGTTTATGTAACAATCTATTGTTGAAAACTATTGTTTCCCTTACTCTGCTTTTTTGACTATTATAAAGAAAGCTGTTATGAGCATTTTTTGTACAGATTTTGTGACAAATACCAAGAGCACAACTGCTTGGTTGTATAGTATTGAATGTTCAGTGTTATAGGAAACTGGCAAATTGTTTTCTAGAGTGATTTTACCATTTTACATTTCCAGTGTGTGAATGATCCATTTTATCTTTTTTTTTTTTTGGCCAACATTTGGTGGTGCTATCTTTTGAAGTCATTATGATAGGCGTGGAGTAATGACTCATTATGATTTTCATTCGCTTTTCCCCTAATGGCTAATGTTGTTGACAATCTCTTATTGTGCTGGTTTACCATCTGCATATCCTTTGTAATGAAATATGACACTTCATGTTTTTTTCTTACATTATACTTTATTTTCTTCCTGTTCAGTTTTGTAAATTCATTTTACAGTATAAATATATACCTACCTATTCTTTATCTTACGGTTCTAAGAATAGTTCTTAAGAGTGCTACCCTTCTGACATAGATTTCTATGTGTAATGCATTATTGTTGATTTTAGATAAAACGCTGTTACAGCAGCTTCCTATAGTTTATGTTTCTTGAATAAACCTTCACAGCTGTTGATTAAAAACTTTCCATTTTCCCCAATATCCCTAGTCTTTGACAACCAGCATCCCATTCCTGATTCCAAAAAATCTATTTCATTTTTTGGGCCACACTCAGAAATGTTAATGACTTATTCCTGCTTCAGTGATCAGAGATCACTTTTGGTAGGACTCAGGGAAACATATGGGTTCTGGGGATTGAACCTAGGCCATCCATGTAAAGGCAAGATCACCGACATACTATCTCTTTGGCCCCTGGATCTAACTAATCCATATATAAGTGTAATGATATAGTATTTTTTTCTGGGCCACACTCAGTGGTGTTTAGGGTTTACTCCTGGCTACTCTAGGCTCACGGATTACTCCTGGCAATGCTCAGGAAACATAAGGGGTGTTGAGGATTGAACCAGGATTGGCCACTTACAAGGGCAAACACCGTACCTTCTGTACTATTGCTATGGCTCCTATCTAAAAGTTGTCTGAGACGGAACGCCCAGTCCACACCATAAGCAGCAGATTATCAATATATATTTAAGAATCCTTCAGAAAGAAGTGTAATCTCAAATAGGGGTTTTCAGTGAAAACACATGATGTGCCTGGATGCTGTGTGGTCAGGCTCCTTTTTCTCTTCAACATTTATCCATTGCCTTGGCTTTTGTGCAGACCAATGCAATTTAATATACTTGTTTATGTTATGCTATCAATTATTTATCTGTTGAGGTGACAAATAGTTTTTTTTGTTTTTTTTTTATTCTAAAACTCATGTCTAAACTGTTTTGCCACGTATTTTTTTAAATTTTTTTATTATACCACCGTGAAACATACAATTACAAAGGTGTTCATAATTGGTTCTTGGTAATACAGTATTCCAGCACCCATCCCTCCACCAGTGCCCCATTTCCACCACCAATGTACCCCTCCCTCCCGCCCCCCAGGCCGCCTTAATAGCAGGTACCCCAGTTTCTTCTCTTTCTCTCTCTATCTCTCTCTCTGTCTCTGCATCTCTCTTGCCACGTATTTTTGTGGATACAAATGATACCAGCATTCTAGCAGGGGGAATGAGATGACAGTATATGTGTCACTTTGAATCACTGAATATCCAGCCGGGAATATTGAGTTATTTAAGGTTTAATGAAAGATGTGACAATGGCTAATCATATTTCAGATTCAGATTTTAGTGCTCTTACAGCCTAGGTGGTCCATCAATTTTTTATGTTTAGTCCCTCCCCCTTAAATTCTCTTACAATTTTTCTGGGTTAGATTTTTTTTCAAATATAAGACTAGTGTTAAGCTCGACTAAAATGTTAAAGAGACTATCATGACATTTGTGGTATCCTTTATGAAAAAATCAATTATTTAATAGACTTCTTTGGTAAACTATTTTGAGAAATTCAATAGAATTGTTAAATAAGGCAGAACTCCTCATCAGATTCCAGCTTTTTATATGTATTTTATGACAAAAGAGTAAGAGGAGATGAAGCAATGAGTCCCATGACAAAAGATTAAAATGTTTTTTCATAGAATACAGCTTTACACATTTACAATGTTCTTAGCTAAGAGTGGAAATTCGCCTTTGAGAACTGTTAATTGTCTGTCTGAGGCCTGACACCTCAAATTTAGCAAGTTATTCATCCCCTGTTATAACACTTACCACATTCTTTAACAAAATAAGTTATTTTTAAGAATCTGTCTTCCCTAGTATACTAGGAGCTCTAATATCAAAAAGCATAAGATACATTCCTATTTATTTTCTCAGCACATTGTGTCTGACCTAGTATGTAAGCACCCTAGCTAAATTTCAAGTGTGGTGACTTGTCACAGGTGACTAGAGTCTACTAAACTAGAGAGCACAGATGTAAAATATTGTTGGAGGTGAGGTAGTCCACCAGAAGTTCAGTTATAGAGCATTTGCCATGCAGACATGAGGTATCAAGTTCTAACTCTGGTCTCATCTCATTAGAGTCCAGTCTGCATTTTCATAATTTGTGATCACTATCACCACAGTAAAAGCATGTCATCTCTGGCACACTCAAAGAAAGGTGTGCCTTCCTGATGAGTATCATAACTAACTGTGCAAGTATCACAAGCATCAATAGGGAAAGGAAAAAACTATAATTTTTAAATGAAATAAAAATTAAACGACTAGGATAGATTATATAAAACTATGTTCGTGATCACAGAATTCCACTGGGCAATGCCAGTTTAAGTAGGGTTTCTAGGGACAACTGAGGAAGTATGAGGGCTAATTTGCTTGCCTAGCATGTAGCCAAACCAAGTTTGATCCCCAGTCCTGAGCTCCACCAGGAGTGACCCCTGAGCAAAAGGCAAGAGTAAGCCTTGACAATTAATTACCATGTACGGTCTCCAAACAAATCCCAAATTAAAGCTGAATTTAACTTAATTTTGTTTTTGTTCAGGGGGCCAAATTTGGCTGTGCTCAGGGGTTCACTTCTCGCTCTGGGCTCAGAAAACACTCCTGACAGGACTTGGGGAACCATATGGAATGCTAGGAATAGAACCTGGGTCAGCTGAATGCAAGACAAGTGCCCTTTTGCTCTACTGTCCCTCCTGCCCTAGAATTCCTCAGCTTTGACAACAATGGCATAAATAACCAAATCATTCTTTAGTACAGGGAGTTGATTTGTGTATTATAGAATATCAAGCATCATCCTAGATCTCCAATAGGGGGATACCATTAGCACTGTCCCTTTTAATATGACAACCAAAAATGTCAACGCACTGCAAAATGTTCTCTGGGATAAAAAGTCTCCAGTTGAGAATGAATGAGAGAAGTGTTTCTCGAATTAGATGCTTAGAGAAACTTGAGTTTCCAAGACTAATTCCTGCAGATTCCTAAGCACTGTTTTCTTTATTTTTTGGGGGAAGGGTCCAGTCATAAGTGTTCCAACACCTATCCATTCACCAGTATACATTTCTCAGCACCAGTGTCACCAGTTTCTCTCCCACTACCCCCTTCCCCTCACCTGCATCTATGGTAGGCACTTTTCTCTCACCTTCACTCTTTTTCACCTTTTGCACATTGTGGTTTGCAATATATCCACTGCAAAGTTACCATGTATATCCTTTTACCTACTTTTAACACTCAGTTCTAGTCCAGCATTAACTATTTCCAACTACTATTGACATACTGGTCCTTACTCTATCTTACCCCCACACATTTGTGGTAGTACTACCTGTGGTAGTACCCAATTCCACATTTGGGGGTACCTTCTTACCCCCCACATTTGTGGTAGAGTCCAACCACTGACAAGTTCTCTTGGCCTCTATTTTGTCTGGCCTTGGATATTAGCCTCATGCTATTTTTCTTTAAAACACACCACTGAATGCAGTCATTCTATATCTGTCCATATCCTCCTGACTTTTTTCAATCAACATGATACTTTCCATGTTTATCTATTTAAGGCAAATTTCATGTCTTCATTTTTCCTGACATATGCATTATATTCTGCTGTGTAGATGTACCATAGTTTCTTTATCCAGTTATCTGTTCTCAAGCACTCAGATTGTTTCCTGATTCTGACTGCTGTGAATAGTACTGTGATTAACATACAATTGCAGGTGGTGTTTCTGTTGTGTGTTTTTGGGCCGTAGGGTACATTCACACAAGTGGTATTACTGTTAACCACTATTTTCATTTCAAAAAGGATCTACATGTAATGTAGGGCATCCAACAATGCTGTTTATTGGAAAGAAACTTTATTAGATCAGCTACAATCATGAGATGGAACCTGTCACCACCTTTTCTTAATCAATATATCTGGATCCATGACAATTTTATTCTTTTGAAGGAGCCATCATGCGTCTTTTCTCTAGATCTGCATATTAAAATAAAGCAAGATATCCTCAAAAATTCAGTAAATACTGGTATGACTCCCAACCCAAGTTGCTTTTCTCTTACGACTTTCTCTGGTCATAAAACTATTTTTCTTGCTCAAGTGGAATGCCAGATGTACATGAAAATAACTACCCCTTGATAGAAGCCCTCAATCATAGACTGTGAGGAATAAGTATATAAATACCAAGCCCCTTGTCACTTGGGTCATTTAATTCTGAAGCACATGTTTTCCAATATACTTCAACTTTGCCCAGTGGGGCTCAGCCCTGCTGTGTCATTGATAAGTGGTCTGATGATGCATCATTTACTAAACACATTCTCTTCACTGTTTTACATGCTCACTCTATGGATAGCTTACTTCCCTCCATTGGTTTAGTATCTACTTGGACTCAGAGTTCTTAGTAATCTAAAAAATATTTATCAATACAATAACTATTTATTTAGAATGATAAAGTCAGTCTGTTACTGTTTGTTAGATTAGGAGGCACAAATACTCTCTATAATTACAACAAGCGAATATGTGAAAATCAACACAGGTGCCTCTAGTTGTTTATTTTTATTATTTATTTTTAAAATGTCTTCCTAATTTTTCTTGAAGTGAAATTTACATATGTAAAATTGCTATTTTAAAGTACACAATTCAGTGGCATTTAGTACTTTAGTAATGTTGTAGATATCTAGATCCTGCTCAGAGTCAAACTGTATTCTTGCTGCCTTCCAACCTGTCATGTGAAGCCTTCTAGTTAAACAAGCTGATTCAGCAGTTGTACAACTCCTAGAAATAGGAGAAATATGCTGATCTGACAGCAGAACCCCACACAGCAGATTTCTTTCCTGAGACTTTTTGTCTACCAATCATGGGCAGATTGATAATATTAGCAATGAACCCACAGTTTGAAAGCAAATGACTTAAATTTAAGTGACTACCCTCCCTAGTCTTTCAAAAGTCCTTTCCTGGAAGCTGAGAATCACTCATTTGGCAGAACATCTCTCTTACAAGTATGAGGTAGCAAGTTCAATCCCTTGTACTGCCCCATACCACTTATTGTGATAACAGCATTATCGCTTAGTGTGATAACAGCTGTTACCATTTAGTGTGATAACAGCATTACTGCCATTTAGAATTCCTAGCACCAGAATAGGCTGGGCAATCTCCAGTTCACTGCAATTGTGTGTGAGACCACAACTAAAAATAAATGACCCACATGCAAAAGAACAAGGACGACGGTGTTGGCATGGATGCTAGAAGAAAGGAACTCTTCTTCATTGTTGATGGGAATGCTGACTGCTCCATAAGGCTTGGAGAACAATATGGGCATTTCTTAAAAAGCTATAAATTGAGCTTCCATATGATCCACTTCTGGGACTATACCCTTGGACTTCAAAAACACATAGCAGAAACACTATCTGCACTTCTATGTTAATTGCAGCACTATTCACAATAGCCTGAATCTGGAAACAATCCGAGTGTCCCAACACAGAGGCTGGTCAAAGAAACTATGGTATATCTACACAGTATAATACTACATAGCTGTTAGGAAGAACTAAGTCCTGAAATTCGTTTATGATGGACATGGAGAGTATCACGCACAGTAAAATGAGTGAGAAGGAGAGGGACAGAGAGAATGATTACACTAATTTGTGGGGTGTAAAATCTATAATATGAAACAAATATCCAAGGTAAGTAGTAAGAAGGGCCAAGAAGTCTGGTCCACGATTGGAAGCCTGCTTCAACCTGAGGAAAAGACAGATGGTATAGGGAAGGGACGACTCTGACAAAGATAGTGGTAAATGCCATTGTATAAAAACTACATGAAATTTTATACAATGTATAAAAACTACAGAACAGGTAAGGAAAAGACCTGGTAGCCTTTCAGTGTCTATACTGCAGACCAAGGTGTCCAATGGGAGAGAGAGAAAGAGAGCGAGAGAGGAGGGAGAGAGAGGGAGGGAGAAAGAAAGAGCCTGCCATGGAGACAGGCTATGGAGGAGTTGCAGGAGGGTAAAGGGACACATTTGTGGCAGGAAATATGCACTGGTGGAGATACAGATGCTGGAAAATTGTGTGACCAAAACCTGATCAGTATCAGCCTTCTAACTGTATGGTACAGTGACCCAATAAAATAAGAAAAGAAGACTGGCCCAAAGTAAGTCAGGATATGGACAAAAAGTGTATGTGACCTCTGATAAATGTTGCCGACTAGGTATGCAAGTGCCTCAAAAAACGTACATATAGTTGCTTTCCTGATTATGTTACAGCCTGATGTGTTTCCTTCTGTGAGAAACAACTACCAGCATGTTTCTATCACTACAAAATAAAATTCATAAATGTTAATCAATGACTCGCCATTTCTCCCTTATCATACCTCTGCCAATTCCCACTGTACATTTAGTTTTAGGGACTCAAATGTTGTGCTTGCCTTTTTTGGTAATCACAGTTTTGAGTTTCATATATTACTATATAGATCAATAGCTTGTTCCTTTGATGGATGTATAGTCTATTATTTATATACACATTATATATATACATACACAAACACACACAATAGTGGGAGCTGGTGGGTCATATGCTAGGCCTATGTTTAATATTTTGTGGAACTGCCAAATGTTCTGCCTAGTGATTGAGGTATTTTATATCCACAGTGTAAAGGCCTATAAATACTAATTCCTCAAGTGTTTCAAAACACTTGTTTGTTGCTGTCTTCACTGCAGCTATTCTCACTTGTATAAAGTGGTAACTAAATGAGATTTTTGTTTGCTGTTTGTCTTGACTTTTGGACCACACCCAATGGTGTCAAGGGGATATGCAGTGCTGGAAGGATTGAATCTTGGCCTCCTATAGCAAATCACGAACTCTAGTCATTTGAGCTATTTCTGTGACGCCTTGATGTGGTTTTGATGTGCATTTTCCTACTGAATAATGATGAACTTTTTATATGCTGAACATAAATATACAATTTTTTCGTCATACCTGGCCATGTTCAGAGCCTTTGTGATTAACAGAAGTCACTCCCAAAAGTGATTGTTTGGGGATGGAAATCATACGATCCCAGGGACTGAACTGGGATCAACCTCATGGGAGGCAAAAACATTAATTTCAACCCCAATAATTTTGAGGCAATTTTCAAGTCCTGTATCCATTTTAGTTATTTTTCATGATTCTTTAAGTTTGGAATTTAGTATATATTTTGTCTACTACTTACAAATTATACACACTAGAAATATTTGTGTAAATTCTTTAAGTTGACTTTAAATGTTTTCAATATTGATAAAACTTAATTTTGCTCTTATTTCTGTTCAATATTTTGTAATCATATCTAAAAATCAACTGCAACCATAATTTCATGAATATTTATTCCTTTCTTAATTTTATTTTTTTCTGTGCTCAAGGGTTACTCTGTCTAGGTGCTGAGGAGATGCTCCTGGTGATATTTGGGGGACCATTTAATGTTGGGGACAGAACCCAAAGCTCCTGTTCATAAAACATGCTAATTAGCCTTTGGGCTATCTATCTGCCTCTTCTTTTAAAAAATATTTTTACCCTTTTGATTTTAACAAAAGGGCATTTTAACTTTTTTTGTGTGTCCTTCTAAAGCATTTTCATTTTTTTTAGTAACAGAGTAATTGTAGTGCATGATCTTGCCAAAGAATTTGTCTCAACTGTCTGCAGTATAGAATAATAAACTCCCACAGATAGCTAAAGCAATCATTGGGAACAAGAAGATGGGAGATATCACCTTTCCCAATGTCAAACTATACTACAAAGCAGTAGTAATTAAAATAGCATGGCATTGGAGTAAAATAAGACCTGTATACCTATGGAATAGAGTTGAGTAACCTGACACACCTGATCATGTGTCCTCAAACATATGATCATTTAATCTTTGATAAAGGACCAAAAAGTACAAAATGGAGTAAGAAAAGCCTTTCCACCAGTGGTGCTGGGAAAACTGGACATATAATCATCTGACAAGTATCCCATCACATTTCATATAAACACAAATGTGTGGACACAATGTGTGGTCTGTTGTAACATATCAAAAATTTCCTATACAGTGGGCTCTTCAGGTGGCACAAAAGATATTTAAGAATTTCCACTGACTTCTGTCTAAGACCATATTCATCAACTGTATTTAGAGATGTGGCCCCAACAAGCAATATAGAATAGATCATTTCAGTGTAAGTGTAGGACAAGCTCAAATAGAGGTTGAGACAAATGTGAAATAGAGGTTGAGACAAATGTGAAATAGGTGTTGTCCATAGGTACAGTGGTGGTGAGTCTGGGATTGACAGTAGAAAACCACTGTGTTCTGGAAACCCAGAAAGTGATCCAAGAACAGAATCTGCTAGACTCCCACACAACAACCCTGAAAAAAGAGCCATAACTTTGTCAATACCATTCCCTCATATGGGCTGTAATAATCAGCATAATTGATGCTGGCTAAGAGCTCAGGCAAGGGGATGGGAATGGTGGGATGGTAAATGTGGGTCTCTGGTGGTTGTGGGGACACACTGATGGTGGGATTGGTTCTGAACAATGAGTATTTCTAACAACTTAATTGCAAAAAGTCTTGTACTTTGTAAATCATGGTGTTTAAATAAATAAAAGAAGGGGAAAAAGACAGTCCATAGAGGGGAAAGAATATTCACCCCATGCCTATCTGATAAGGGGTTAATATCCAGGATATATCAGGCACTGGTAGAACTTTACCAGAAGAAAACAGCCAATCCCATCAAAAATGGGGAGAAGAAATGAACAGAAATATCAAAAAGAAGAAATTCAAGCGGCCGGAAGGTATATGAAAAAATGCTCATCATCACTAATCATCAGGGAAATGAAAATCAAAACAACAATGAGATATCATATCACACCACAGAGACTGGCCCATATCCAAAAGAGCAAGAACAACAAGTGCTTGTATGGATGCCGGGAGAAAGGGACTCTCATCCACTGTTGGTGATAATGTCAACTGCTACAGCCTTTTTGGAAAACAATATGAACATTCCTCCAAAAACTAGAAATTGATCTCCCATTTGACCCAGCCACACCACTCCTGGGAATATTTTCAGGGAGGCCAAAACACACAACAGAAACACCATCTACACTTCTGTGTTCATAGCAACACTATTCACAATACCCAGAATCTAGAAATAACCAGAGTGCCCCGAGAAAAAAACAACTGGATAAAGAAACTGTGATTAATCTACATAATGGAATACTATGCAGCTGTTAGGAAAAACAAAGTTATGAAATTTGTCTATAAATGGTTGGACATGGATTGGTTCATGCTGAGTGAAATTAGCAGAGGGAAAAGGACAGATATATAATGACTGCATTTATTTGTGAAATATAAAAAGTAATAATATGATACCAATATCCAAGGCCAGGAAAAACATGGATCTGGAAGAATTGTCAGTGGGTAGAATCTACCGCAACTCTGTGGGACTCAGAGGTTATGTAAGAAAGAGAAGGTAATAAAGTGCTAATAATTGTTGGAAATGATAAACCAGCCCTAGAACTGAGCATTGAATGAAGGCAAAAGGATATACATGATAACCTCTAAATGTATGAATTGCAAGACAAAAGTGTAAGAGAAGGGAGGGGAGAGAGACAGTGAGTGAGTGAGAGAGAGAGAGAAAGAGAGAGAGAAGAGGCAAAGTGCCTGCCGTAGAGGCAGGCTGGGGGAAGGATGGGGAATCAGGGGGTCATTGGTGGTGGTAAATGAGCACTGGTTGAGGGTTCGCTGTGGGAACACCACATGACTGAAACCCAAAAATGAACAAGTTTTTAATTGTATATCTCACGGTGGTATATTAAAAATTAAAAAATAAAAAATAAGTGCTAAAAAAGGAGGTGCAAATAATGATGCGAAGAAAGAAGATGGGAAACAAATATAAAAAACAAGTATATGAGTAGTAATTCACAAATATGCACATCTGTTCAGAGGCTGTATTTATCTAAAGGTGGTAAAAAGACACTTACACTTTTGTCTACATTGTGAAAGAGAATAATAAGGAAGTACATGCAAATATGGAATGAAAGAACAAGATAAATAGTTTTTGGTTAGTTGGTGGGAAGACAATAGTTAAGATTGAGAAATATGCAGAGTATTCTCTGCTAAAAACTGAGGGTGAGCATCACCCAGATCCCATGACTCCTCAGGCTATTGCGGCTAATGTTTATTGAGGCTCCATGGTGATTCCCAATGGTGGGTACAAAAGGTTATGACTGTCCTTGGCACTTGAATTTTGGATCATTAACCATCCCACAGATCTTACAAGATATTTGCAAGTTCCCTACTCTAGATTGCTTTCCACTGTTGTTTGAGCTTTCTCCAAGACATGATGCACATGGGTAACTTTCTAATGGCTTAACAATTAGTTTTCAGCAGGTAGGAAGATTTTTCCAATTTAGCAGTTCTTGGTGAGTGAGGCATGAGGTGATTTTTATGTAGTAAAAGATGATGAGTTCTTCTGAGTACTTATAGATATTTATGTATATGTGTGTTAAATCTAATTCATAAGTGAAACAGTGTCATAAACCTAAACTTTCAGTTCATGATTTGATAAAAACATTCAAGGAGGCTTTACAAAATTTCATTTGGATCTATTTATCTTGGAATGGTTTGATAAAGATGATGTCTGTCTAGAGATGATGCTGTTGTGTCATAATTCAGAAACTCTTAGCTCTGTTCTAGTCTCAACAACCTTCAATCCCTGCACATCATGTTTGAAGTATGAAAGCGTGGGATGACACACGCTATTTCTGGGGATGCAATTAAGCAATAAGGACTAAAAGAGTAGGAGCATTTTAACAGAGGTATCTGATATTGATGATGGAGCTAAAATAACCATTAATGACTAAAATACTGAAGCAATTATATTTATCAATCTTATAGTTTGTACAATGCAATGAAAATGAAATCAATAAACTATATTTTCTTATCTTGAGATTGGAATATAGAATTTCAATAATAACAAGCCCTGTGGTTTAGATTTGTTGAAGTCATCCGAATATTAAATTTATATACTTTCAATAAGTAAAACAATACACTTAGAATGAAAACCAGGATACCTCTATTTTTTCAAATTTTCCTTTGCTCTCTGAGGTATTCATATTTTGGTATTGCACCCCAGCAGAGCCTCACAATAAGCCAGACGACCCCGACTCCATGGGGCCACCATCTTCCCACATCTGGTCTTCCCTCTCCTCACAACTCCACCCAGCAGACCAGACTATCACAGCCCGGCTCGCACGGCCACTAAGCGCCACACAGTTCATCAACAAATACTTTATTCAGAGGTGACAAGAGTATGCCACCACACGGCAAGCCTGGCAAGCTGCTCGTGTTGTATCTGATATGCCAAATACCAGTGACATTTATACTAGGTTATTCCTGTGACCTAATATAATGGTTTGAGGCTCTTTATGTTCCTGGAGCAAGCAGATGCCTTTGGGTTCTACTAGCATGAGACAGGACATATGGAGATATTACTGGTACCTGCTCTAGCAAATAGATGATGAACGGGAAGATAGTGATAGTGATCCACAGAGTCAAATATTACACTTATAGCCCAATTTATTTTTCTATGGGGGCACATACAATAGTACTCAGGGTCTCCTCTGGGTTCAGTTCCTGGCAATAGAGTCAAGGTACCAAGTGTGCATGCAAGACATGCCTTCCAGCTGCTTGAGCTATTTCTCCAATCCTAACCAAATTTAATTTTCTGCTTTATTTTGTTTTGGTGGCCACACCTGGCATGACTCAGAGATTAATCACTGCAGGAGCCTTGGGACTGTCTGGTGTTCCAGGATAGAGTCAGGTTTGGCTGTGTGGAAACCAAGCACCCTACCCACGTATTATAACTTAGCCCTTCACCAAACTTCTTAACCCTTCAACTGTGGTCATTATCTATTTATTCTCTATTATAGAAAGTGAGGGCCTCAGCAGTTTCTCACCCCAAATTACTACTTCCTTGTGAGTAAAAGTGATTTCTCTGGAACTCTTTTACCCCAATACTACTACTTCCTTGTGTGTAACCTCAACAATTAAAAATCCCTAAATCAAACATAAGCAAATTACAGGACACATTTCCATGAAGATAAAAAATTTTCAACATCATTAGACATTAGGCTAATGCAAATTAAAACCATCATGAGATATAACTACCTACCTATTAGAAAAGCTAAAATGAAAAATGCATTGGCAATACCAAATGTTGATGAAGATGCAGAGAATGGAAGCATTGAACACTGCAGGTGAGATACAAAATGTAAAATCATATAATCACCTGGAAGACAGTTTGGCAGATTCTTTAACAACTAAACACACATTTACCATATGGCCCAGTAATTTTGCTCCTGGGCACTGGTTCAGAAAAATGAAAAATCACATTCTCAAAAGTCTTTATACATATGTTCATAGAAGCATATTTTTGATAGTTTAAAACTGCAAGTAGCTTCAATGTTCCTTAAGGTGAACATAATTTTAAATAAGATTTTTTTTGAAAACTCCAGATCAAATATTACTACTTAACAGTAAGAGAGAATGAACTATCATCTCACAGGACAACTTGGACATATGCTCTCTTACTGAAAAAGTAATCTTGAAGGTACATAAATTCTGTAATGGCATAATATTCTAAAAATGACAAGATTAGAAAGAAGATAAACTGTTTAGTTGTTGCTAGAAAAATGGAAAGATAGCGGTATCAAAGGGGTTGGATAGCATGAGGAGATATTTTCAGGGATGAAATAGTTACTTTCCTTTATTTTAGTGGTTACAAAGATTTACATATATAGCAAAAAAGGGCAAAATGCACATATCCACAACATATTTTGATAGTGGACTATAAGTTATGGAAAAATGATGTTAGGGGGAATTGGGTGAAGGCAACACAGAATCTCTGTAGTAGTTTTGCTATATATCTATAATTATTTTAATAAATCAATATGTGGGTTTCATTATATTATGATTCATTGTTTACTGTTTAGCCAACCTTTTTTAACAACAGTTATATTTCATTTCTTAGAATTTCTGTTCTTCCTGGAATATCTAATTTTGTTTGCTTAGTTTTAATGTATGATATGTGTCTTTCTCTTCTTAATATTTCAAGAAATCATACAAACCAAACAAAACAATAAATTTGTAATTTGACAACAGAATTGAAGTTATCAAATGGGAATTAAATGGGAATGGGCAAAAGATAGGGGAGTTTAATTGGCTATTATAGAGGGTTACTAGTACTTAGTGGTTGTGGTACATCAACATCACTTAAAATTTTTCATTCAATATGTCTTCCTATTTATCATACTGAGACAGACATGGGGCAGAGCTGCTACTTGCTCTCCCTGTGCCCAGCCACTCACGAGGCCCAGGAGAGATGGCGGGTTCTAGCCCTGGCCCGCCAGCCCAGCAGAGCCTTCGCAACGGAGCCAGACGACCCCCACTCCATGAGGGCCTCCATTTTTCCACATCGGACTTCTCTCTCGTCAGAACTCCACCCAGCAGACCAGCCTATCACCTCCGGCTCACTTAGAGACGACTGCAAGAGTATGCTACCTGCATGGCAGAGCCTGGCAAGATACCCGTGTTGTATTTGATATGCCATATACCAGTAACAATTATAGACCTAATTCCGGAATGGATTGTGGCTCTTTATGTTCCTGGAGCAAGCAGATGCCCTTGGACTCTACTAGCATGAGACAGGACATATGGAGATGTTACTGGGGCCCACTCGAGCAAATCGATGAACAGCGGGAAGACAGTGATACAGTGATGTCTTCCTATTTACTTTCAGATAATTTTCAAGCACCATTATGGTGTTTTACTATGTGCATTACAACAATTATTTTTTGTTCCCAATCTCTCCTTATCTCCTGCAACCTCTTTCAAAATGTTTTTGAAGAGCCAAAGAGCTCCATTCAGAAAAGAGAGTTGTACTTCTCTGTTCATGGCAACATTTTTACAATACGCAAAAACTGAAACCTTCCAAATATCCAAGAATAGATGAATAGCTAAAGAAATTATGCTCACATACTCAGTAGAATACTAGTATGTTTTGAGGAATGATTAAATAATGAATTTTACTGCTATGTGGATAGACCTGGAGAGTATCATACTGAGAGAATTTAGTCAGAAGAGAAATAGACACAGAATGATGTTTCTCATGTGTGAGATATGAAGAAATATAGAACATTAAATATTCCAAAAGGCAAGAGAAACTGAGAAGTGAGCTTCAGTAGGAAGCTTACTACAGGGGGTAGAAATGGGCAGAAAAAAGATAATCTGGTGCTGAACTACTTGACTTACGAAATCCTCCATTAAAAGTTTTGTAAACCACAGTAGCTTCTACGAAGCACATATCATTTTGATACCCAAAGCAGACAGAGGCATCACAAAAAAAGAAAATTATAGACAAATTTCCCTGGTGAAAACAGATGCAAAAATCTTCAACAAAATACTAGCAAATTGAATTAAAAGACTAACCAAAATGATTATAGACCATGACCAAGTAGGATTCATACCAGGGATGCAAGGATAGTTCAATATTCGCAAGTCAACAAACATAATACATCATATCAGTAAGAGAGGAAATCATATGATCATATAAATAGATGAAGAGAAAGCATTTGAGAAGATACAACACCCATTCATGACAAAAACAAATTGTCCATAAAATGGGAATTGAAGGAACTTTCCTCAATATGGTCAAAAGCCATCTACCACATGCCCCAGCAAGTATCATACTCAATGGGGTAAAACCTGAAGGACTTCCCCCCTAAGATCAGGGACAAGACAAGGTTTCCACTCTCACCACGTCTACTCAATATCTACTGGAAGTACTTGGCATAGCATTCAGGGTAGAAAAGGACATTAAGGGCATCCAGATAGAAAAAGAAGAAGCCAAGCTATCATTTTTTTGCAGATGACATGGTATTATACATAGAGAACCCTAAACGTTCTACAAAAAGCTCCTAGAACAATAGATTCTTATAGTAGAGTGTCAGGGTACAAAATCAATACTCAAAAGTCAATGGCTTTCCCTAAATGCAAATAGTGAAAGAGAAGAAAGGTGTATTAAAAAAATCCCATATACAATTGTGCCACAGAAAATAAAACACCTAGGAATCAGTTCATCTAAGACTGTAAAAGGATCTTTATAAAGAAAAAAAATTTAAAAAAAACGCTGCTTCAAGAAATAGAAAAGGATATGAGGAAATGGACACATTCCCTTCTCATGGATTTGAGAATTCACCTGTATCACTTATATCCTTGTCTTCCCGTTGTTCATCGGTTTGCTCGAGTGGGCACCAGTAACATCTCCATTTGTTGGGAATGAGGTAGACTATTGTTTACTGTTTTTGGCATATCGAATACACCTTGGGTAGCTTGCCAGGTTCTGCCATGGCTCTGGGTTAATCCCATAGGGTCCAGGCTTTTCCTATGTCAAACCATCAACTATCCAGGGTTCACAGGGCAGAGCCCTGGGTGTAGAACAAGCCTGTCTCCTGTCTGCCACATGCTGACGCAGCGAGGCACTGCAGCCATACCTGTACCACCTCAACGGGTAGGTGGCAGGGCTTTGGAGAATTAACATTGTCAAAATTTCAATACTCCCAAGACCTTTATGCAGACTCAATGCGGAACCGTGACATTCTTCAAAGAAATTGATCAAATACACTTCAAATTCATATGGAATAATAAACCCCCACAAATAGCTAAAGCTTGGGGAAGAGAATATAGCTTGCATCAGCTTCCCAGTCTTCAAATAGTACTACAAAGTGATACTAATTAAAATGACATGGTATTGGAATAGAGACAGACCTGTAGATCTAATAACTAGAAATGAATATCCTGTCACAGACTGTCAAATATATAATCATTTAATCTTCGATCAAAAGGAGCAAAAAATATTAAGTGGAGCAAAGAAAGCCTCTTCAACAGTGTTGTTGGGAAAACTGGGAAACTACATGATTAAAATGTACTTAGACCGTTCTCTAAGACCATGCATAGCAGTCATATCAAAATGGATTAAAGATCTGAATATCAGACTTTAATCTATTTTATTATGACACTATCATGGTGTCATAATAAAATATTTTTAAAAAGCTTTGTAAACCACAGTGGTGACTGACATTTTTAAAATAATATTATTTTGAGAGGTCCCAATCTTTATACTATAAGTATTTGTTATTTTATTTTTATTGAATCACCATGAGACATACAGTTTCAGTCTTACATTGTTCCAAACCCTTCCTTGCATCAGTGTACATTTCGAACTACCAATATCCCCAGTTTCTCTCCTACCAACCCCCTTCCCCCAGTCTGGCTCTGTGGCAAGGCTCTCTCTCTCTGCTTTCTCTCTCCCTCTCTGTCTCTTCTCTCTTTCTCTCCTTTTGGGCATTATGGTTCGCAGTATAGGTAATGAAAGGTTACCATGTTTGTCCCTTTACCTACTTTCATCATTCATTTCTTCTCTAGAGTGATCATTTCCTGCTACAATTTTTACCAATTGTTTCCTGGAAAAGTGGTTTCATTTTATCCCAGATACTAAATAATATTTCAGTAGCATATAATAGTCTATACAACAGTTAAACTACATCTACTAGTCTTCTCTTGTCACTGTTGGAAGTCTGATATTGTTTCTTTGTACGAAATCTTTTCTTTCAAAGGGAAATACTGAGACACTCTTATCATTAGTGTTTGGCAATTCCATTGCAATATATCTAGGGGATTGTTCTTTGTATTTACTTGGACTTATTAGCATACAGATTCTAAAGCTCTGTTGCTTAGCATATGGGGAAACATTTATATCATTAACTCTTGAATACTGCCTTTTTAACTTTTCCAACTCTACAACTAAGCTGTCTTTATAATCTATTTTGGATATTTTAAGTTTTATTTAATTTTTATTTTTTGGGATTCCAAACAGTGGTGCATATGGATAACTTCTGAGGTACTTATGGGTACATGTGGATGCCAGATATTGAACGAAGGTCAACTTCATGTAAGGCCATATATATACCCATATATATATATGTATATGTATATATATATATATATATATGTAGCTGGGTACTAAACCCAGGTTCGTCATGTACAAGGTAAGTAGCCTACCCACTGTACTATACTATCTCTTCAACCCCCTATAATACACACAGTTGAGCAGGTCTTTGTTCTGGCCATTTTCCCTTGCTGATAGAGAGAAATCGTTTCCCTCACTACTAACCTCTTTGAAGAACATGAAGCTTTTCATTATGTATGGCATTCTGGGGAATTTATGGAGTTTTGGAGTTCAGGGGACCCAGTATGATGGTGCCTGGGATCAAAATGATTAGTCACATGCAAGGCAAACCCTATGGAGATCTCAATTATAATTTGGATCCTGGTCTTTCTTTCTAACCCTGAGAGGTTATGGAAACCTGACTACATATTTATCAGTAAAATAACGGGAATGAGAATTTCGGCTCCTGTTTCAATTGCTCCTAGTTATTTTCTTTAATTTCTATTGACTTCAACTCAGTTTAAGTTGATGTATGCTGGGGGCACCCTGGAGTAGGGTTGGTGAGCCCAACCCCTACCCAAACAGAGCCTCAGCAGCCCAAAGCCTCTAAGCTCCACAATCACCCCCATGCTCAAGACTGGATATCACTAATGTAGATGCTTGAATGAATAATTCAAGTAAAATGCTATTTCCCTTATAATTAGAAAGATACTCATCATTTAGCTTCTGTTTTCAAGCACTGCTATCATGTGGTTGACCAGATATCATTCTGATATTCAATCCTCTGTTGTTGGTATGGCTTAATTTGTCAATCTGTATCTCTCTGGAACGTTTGAGGTATTTATTGATGTTCTGAAATATCATGTGATAACTTACGTGTTTCTTTTCCTCCTTATATGTGTTTGGACACATGTAGTACTTGTGCCTTTGGTTTTGAAAGCTAACTAGCACAAAAGCTTGGTGCACATGCTTTGCATTCAGGAGACTGGAGTTCAATGTACCCACAGGAAAGTGGAAACAACCACCATGCACTGATCTGGGAGTAACCACTGAGTATTGCTGGATGTTGCTCCCAAACAGACAAATAAAGAACCAAATACACCAAAACTTCAGATATTTAGTTTCTGGGAAGAGATATTATGTTTTTATATTCTTCCCTGTATTTTCTCCAGAATTCTTTTTGTCTTATATGTCTTGCATTGATCCTTTAATCTTCCCAACTATACTTTTTTCATTGTTCATATCTTAGCTTCTACTTCCTTATCTTTCTTGAGATTTATCTTCTATTTTAAATTTATTTTTATACCTTAGTTATAATTTCATTTGCCAGAGGAATATCAATGCTTTCTTCAGTTTTTACTTTTTAATAAAATTTTATTTTAGTTTCGTGGATCCAATGTTTACTTGGACCTCTCTAGGATAGTTATTCTATACGTCTCTTTCCCTTTTATCTTGTCATGCTTTTATATTTTGGTATCATTTCCTCAACTGTCTGATAAGCTTTAGTGCTCTATCCATATTTATTATTTCAGTACCAAATAACTATAACTTTGTAAGCCTTCTCAGTATGTGAATTTCTTTCTGTGTATATGGACATGTAAGTATATCAAATGGTCTTCTCTCTAAATAAAATATTATTTCCCTATAGAAAAATATACATTCTTTCTGGGAGTCTCTGGGAGTCTGCTGTGATTATTCCTGATGACATCAGGACTTAACCCTGGGGACCATGGGTCATCTTATTCAGCAGTTGCTATTTTATTAAATTTCTGCTTTCAGTATAGAAACTCCGCTAACTTCTCTGTCTGATGGCCCTAACTGTTGGACTTTTCTATGAAATCTGAGGACAAAACCCCAGTCTCCTTGCAGAATAATGAAGAGCTCATAACTTGTACTTCACAGAAGTAGATAATAAATTTGGAGATATAATTGTTTCTTAGAAACAACTTTCAGTCCATGTTCATCCTTCTGTGGCAGCTGGCATCTCCGATGCCTAAGGCTTTCTTGATTTTAGGTACTTAGTATTCAGTTTTCACAGATACACAATAATTTGTTACCTTATATTTTATTGTTTCCATTTCCATATTGATTTTTTGGGAACACTATACATGGCAATGCTTGGTAACTACACCAGATGGGCTTAAGGGACCGTGCAGTGCTAGGGATTGAAGTTGGGACTCACATGCAAAGAAAGTGTGGCCTCAGTACTGAGTAATCTGATAGGCCCTCTATTTCTCTTTTTCCACATTATTTCTGCGTGTGACTAAGTATTTTAATTATCATATTCTCATTTTAGTGAAGGCTCCTTTCCCTTCCCTCACCTCCTTGCCCATCCCCTGCCCTTCCCCACACCCCTCCTCCTCCCTTCCCTTTCCTTTCTTTCCATGAGGGATCATTTCTGGTAGTACTCAAGAGACCATAGGGAATGTTGGAGATCAAACACACATCAGGTGTGCCCAGAGCAAGAGCCTCAGAAGGTGTACTACATCCTCAAGCCATTCATATATCAGAAATCCCTGTAAATGATCTATGGAGAGAAAGCATTGCTAACAGATTTGGCTAAATGTATGGTTCAGCAGTGATGTAAAGGAGTAAGCATGACTTATAAAAATTTTAATTTGGGAAAGAGAGAGAGAGAGAGGGTACAGTAGATATAGATAGGATGCTTGTCTTACAAGTGGCCAACTAGAGTTTGATTCCCTGCACCTGATGTGGTCCACTGAGTCCTCCAGGACTAATTTCTAAAGTACAAAGTCAGGAGAAACCCATAAGCACCAGTTGGTGTGCCCAAAAGGAAAAAAAACAACTTGGCCACTGGTACTTTTCAAATAAAAATTGCTCTGTAGGTAAGCTCAATTATTTCTGATCTTGAATTTCCCAAGTTTAATATATGAATATTTCTCTAATTGCTTTTACTGGATGGATATTTGGAAAACATTTGTAATGTTAAGTGACATGATATTTTTAAGTATTTGACTGAAACACACAATAAGACCTTAATTTTGGAGCTGTAAAACATCTAAATATTGTTAATACTATATAGTTTATGCTAAGGTTTCAACATATTGCTTATAGGCCTTCTAGAAATAGCATTGCATATGCTAAATTCCAGAAAGGGGTCTGGATTATCCTAGTCTGTGTACTTCTGGGTCTTTCTCAGGCTGAGTGAAAATATAAATACAGGGGCTGGAGCGATAGCCCAGTGGGTAGGACGTTTCCCTTGCACGCGTCGACCTGTGCTGGTCTGGGTTCGATCCCTGGCATCCCATATGGTCCTCCGAGCACCGCCAGGAGTGATTCCTGAGTGCAGAGCCAGGAGTAGCCCCCTGAGCATTGCCAGGTGTAACCCCCTCAAAAAAAAGCAAAAAAAAAAAGAAAATATAAATACAAGGTTTTATTTTGGCAATAATTTGTTAATTAAAAATATGATGAGACTGGGGTACCTGCTATTAAGGCAGCATGGGGGGTAGGCAGGAGGGTGGGGGTACATTGGTGGTGGAAATGGGGCACTGGTGGAGGGATGGGTGCTGGTATACTGTATTACCAAGAACCAATTATGATCACCTTTGTAATTGTATGTTTCACTGTGGTATAATAAAAAAAAAAAATATGATGAGACTCTAGAATATCTGAGTCAGCTAAAGTGACTGAGCAAAGATTTATTTCTCTGGGCTGCACTTACTTTAATTCAGGCTTTGTAACAATCACATGAAACATTAAAAATAAAACATAACAGAGTGATTTGTAAACAATAAAATATAAATATGTGGCTTATTACTGTATTTATAATGCACAATCACATATAAAATGCCTTTAAGTCTATGTTTACTGTAAGACAAAAAAGAACTGAACCAACTCCCCACCAACCAGTTTGTTTCTATTAATAACGACAGTGAGAATGATTAAATAAAGCTACTAATAATAGCAGGCATTCCCAATCTGCAAGGCACTGGGTAAGTGCTTAATATAAGTTATTTCATCTAAGCTTCACAATATGAAATTTTATTCCCAACCTCCTTTCAGAAATGAGGTCCAGAGAGGTAAAGAAGCTTGTAAGAAGATCACATATTGAGCTAGTAAAAGTACAGAGCCAGGGTTCAGACAGAGGTTTAGACTTTCATAAGCGTGTTCCACTGCAGGATAATTTCAGTGCAAAGGACGGTCTCTGAATGCAACATAGTCATGTGGATCTAAAAGGCAGCTACAAATCTTTGGTCAACCAGCAAGAAATCAACTGTTCTTCAATGCAGGGTTATTTGTGTATCAATCCCAGACAATGGGGGCAGAGCCTGTAAGGGCTCATAGTTGCAGGAATTTTACCAAATCAAAGGGAATGGCTCCTTGGGAAGTCAGCAGCTCTGCTTTTTCCCCAGTTTAATTAAATGGGGACCTGTTAACTGGCAGCAATCTATGTAATTTTTATTTCTCATCTTCTACAAATTGCACACCATATTTGGTTTTATCAGACTAGTAAGTCTAATTCACTTCAAGGAGATAAAAGAACATGATTTTATTAGGAAAGTGTATTTCTCTTGATTTGATGTAAATGTCCCATTTATATAAAAATCTCCAGGCTCACTGAGGTATGGAACATTCCCCAGTTCCTAGACAATTGCAAAATTTACATTCAGTATCAAGATAAATAAGGAATATGCTAATTAGTCTACAGTTGCTAAAGTTAGACTATTAGAATGCAAGATTGCCGAGGATCACAAGAAATATTCTTCCCCTTTTTTTACTTTTATTATACTTGTGGTTTTCGTACAACATACAATGATACTCAGAGTTTACTGGGGAGTGAACCACATTGGCTACATGCAAGGCAAGCACTGTAACTCCTGTACTATCTCTCTGGCTCTTCTTTGTCCTTAAAAGTATCTAGTGTGGGCCTGAAATGTGACTCAGTGGCAGAGCATATGCCTCACCCATATGAGGCCCAGTGCTTGATCTCCAGGTTCCATATATAACAGAGTAAAATCATTGTTAAAAAGATTCAAATAAATTAAATGTCTGATAGTGCATGCATACATATCTGACATTCAGTAACATATTTAGAAATTTTTTTCTTATTTTTTAATTCTATTTTGTTTTGTTGATAAATAACAAAACTAGTTGACATAATTTCAATGAAACTCAGTTTAATCTTCATTCACATAAAATAGATGCTACAAAACTAATATCCAGACTCTGTGCTCTCAGCTGTTCAACACGGAAGTTATCTATGAACTCTTAAGAGGGTTTCACAAAAGAAAGTCACTACCTGCACTATGTCAAGCTTAACTCTACAATTTAACTTTAAGACTACTAAAATAAAACAATAATCATTGCCGCAGGAACTAGATCAGACTGGTACAACTGTTGGATTTGTTGTTAGATTTTATTCACTTATAAAGCTGTCCTGAAAGGAAAGAAAAACACGTCAGGAATTTGGCAGCATGTTTTAGAATTTTTTTTGCTACAGGGCTAAAATTAAAATAAAATGTGACTGGCTTGTTTGAAAATAAGTTCAGGGACAAGAGGGATATTAGAGTGGGTGGTGTGCTCCCTTGGAAGCGGCAGACCCAGGTTTGATCCCTGGAACCCCATATGTATCCCTGAATCTGACAGAAGAGATCCCTAATCACAGAGCCAGGCCATGAATACCACTGGGTGTGGCTCAAAAAAAAAAAAAAAAAAACAAAGATGAATAAATCTGAAACCACCTGTAAGGCATTTGGAATCTTGGCACTAACTTTTGAACTTCAGTTAAAGTATTTGCCTATGTTCATTTTTTAATAACTGGTGTAGTTTCCCTACATAGTCTTTTTAAAAACATTTTATTATACCACCGTGAGATATACAATTACAACGATGCTCATGTTTGGAGGTTTCGGTCACATAGTGTCAAAGCACCCCACCCTCCACCAGTGCCCATTTCCCACCACCAATGTCCCCAATTCCCTCCCCCTCTCACAGCCTGCATAAATGTCAGGTGCTTTATCTCTTTGCTCTCTACCTCTCTCTCGTTTCCTTCTCTTACACATTGGGGTTGCAGTACATACGCTTAGAAGCCATCATGTGCATTTTTTGCCTGTATTTAATGCTCAGTTCTATGTTGGTATCAGCCCTTTCAACATTATTCACACATGTTCCCTTCTCTGTCTTATCTAACCTCCTGACTCCCTCACGTTTGTGGTAATTTCCACTTTTGGTAAGACGACCTGATATATTTATGTCATGCAAATAAATGCAGTCATTCTATATATCTCTCTTTCCTTCTGACTAATTTCACTCAACATGATCCTTTCCATGTCCATCCATTTATAGGCAAATTTCATAACTTTATTTTTCCTAACATCTACATAGTATTTCATTGTGTTTATTTGTACAACAGTTTCTTTATCCAGTCATCAGTTCTCGGGCATACTGGTTGTTTCCAGGTTCTGGCTATTGTGAATAGTGCTGCTATGAAAATAAAAGTGTGAGAACCTGCCATGGAGGAGGGCTGGGGGAGGGGGAAGGAACGGAACGTTGGTGGTGGGAGATGGGCACTGGTAGCTGGATGGGTGCTAAAACACTGTATGACCAAAACCCAAATATGAACTTTTTAATTGTATATCTTTGTAATTGTAAAATAAAAAAAAAATTTTTTAAAAAAGAAAATAAAAGTGTGGATTGTGTTTCCGCTGTGTGTTTTTGGCTTCCCAGGGTATATTCCGAGGAGTGGTATGGCTGGGTCAAAAGGGAGATCAATTTCTAGTCTTTGGAGGAATGTCCATATTGTTTTCCAGAAAGGTTGTACAAGTCGACATTCCCACCAACAATGTATGAGAGTCCCCTTTTCCCGCATCCACGCCAGCACTTGTTGCTTTTACCCTTTTGGATATGGGCCAGTCTCTGTGGTGTGAGGTGACATCTCATTGTTGTTTTGATTTGCATTTCTCTGATGATTAGCGATGATGAGCATTTTTTCATATGCCTTTTGGCCATTCAAATTTCTTCCTTGTCAAGTTTCTGTTCATCTCTTCTCCCCATTTTTAATGGGTTGGCTGTTTTCTTCTTATAGAGCTGTACCAGTGCCTGATATATCCTGGATATTAACCCCTTATCAGATGGGTATTGGGTGAATATTCTTTCCCATTCTCAACTGTCTTTCTATCTTGGTCACTGTTTCTTTCGAGGTGCAGAAGCTCTTTAGTTTCATGTAGTCCCATATGCTTATCTTTTCTTTTTAGTGGCTTTTTAATGGTGTTTCACCTTTTTTTTAAAGTATTTTATTATACCACCGTGAGATATACAAATAAAAAAGATATACAATTAAAAAGTTCATGTTTGGGTTTTGGTCATACAGTGTTTCAGCACCCGTCCCTCCACCAGTGCCCATCTCCCACTAACAACATCCCCGGTTCCCTCCCCTAACCCAGCCCTGCTCCATGGCAGGTTCTTTATTTCTTTGCCTTTCTCTCTCTTTCTCTTTTCCTTCCCTTCTAGACTATGGATTACAGAACATACATTAAAAGGTTGTCATGTGAATCCCTTTTGCCTCTATTTCATGCTCAGTTCTAGGTTGGCATTAGTACCCTCGACAATTATTAGCACCCTGTTCCATTTTCTGTCTCTCCTAAACTCCTGACTCCCCACGCGTTTGTGATAATTTAATGGTGTTTCACCTTTGAAGATGCCTTTAGCTTCAATGTCGTGGAGGTTTTTCCTATTTTCTTCAACGTACTTTATGGATTCAGGTCTGATATCGAGATCTTTAATTCATTTTTATCTGAATTTTGTACAAGGTGTTACACACAGGTCCAAATTAATTTTTTTTACATGCAGCTGTCCAGTTTTCCCAGCACCACTTGTTGAAGAGGCTTTCCTTACTCCAGTCTGGACTCTTTGCACCTTTATCAAAGATTAACTGATCATGTCTTTGAGGGTGGGTGTCAGGATACTCAACTCTTTTCCATAGGTCCACAGGTCTGTTTTTATTCCAGTCCCACACTGTTTTAATTACTGCTGCTTTGTAGTACAGTTTGAGGTTGGGAAAGGTGATGCCTCCCATCTTCTTTTCCCAAGGATTGCTTTAGCTATCCGTGGGGGTTTATTATTCCATCCGAATTTCAGGAGTGTTTGGTCAATTTCTTTAAAGAATGTCATGGGAATCCTTATAGGAACTGCATTGAATCTGTACAAAGCTCTAGGGAGTATTACCATCATGACAATATTAATTCTCCCATCCATGAGCAGGGGATGTGTTTCCATTTCCTCGTGTCCTCTTTTATTTCTTGAAGCAGTGTCTTGTAGTTCTCTTTGTATAGGTCCTTTACACACTTGGTTAAGGTGATTCCTACATAGTCTTAAACAAATTCACTGCAACATGCGAAGAAATTAGCTTCTGCCACATTATCTTCTATAGTTACATGTTCTATGACATATGTTTGTATATTTATTTTCTAATCCACAAATCAGTTAGTCCAGCTCAGAAATATCATTAAGTAGTTCACACTAGTCTCTACTACTATTTGTAATGGAACTGTTGCCAAAATTAATAGAGAAAAACAGTGTTTCTAAAGGTGTATGCTACTATTAACTATATTTCCTTTGATATGGCTTAAGACCCACCTTACCACTTTTGTCACTTGTCTTCCCTTTGTTCTTCAATTTGCTCAACCAGGCACTAGTAACATATCCATTCGTTTGGAATGGGGTCCATTATTATTACTGGTTTTGGCATATCAAATACACTAAGTGTAGCTTGCCAGGCTCTGCTGTGGCTCTGGGTTCATCCCAAGGGGCCCAGTTTTTTCTATGTCAGACCATCAACCATCTAGGGCTCACGGGGCAGAGCTCTGGGTGTAGACAAGCCTGTTTCTTGTCTGCCACCTGCTGATGCAGCTGGGCACCACAGCCATACCTGCAAGACTTCGAGCGGCAGAAAGACCCACCAAAAGGTACAAATACAATACAGACAGTTCCTATACACTCATCATCTAGTTTCTCCCAATGGCTATATGTAAAATAACCACTGTAATTAAAAAACCCTAGAAAGTGACATTGCTACCATGTTTTTAACTCAAATAGAGATCTCATTTAGATTCTACATGTGTTTCTACATACTCTTTTATAGAAATCATTAAAGTGTTAACTCAAGTTAGACAAGTATGCTTTATACCTATTTTAATATAATTATCAATAGTCCTAAATAATATTCAAGACAACAAAGTGAACAGAATGAAATTATGATTATTTAATTAATCACCAAATCCTAACTGTTTGCTATGGAATTGTTACCATACTCAAGTTTTAAAAATAAATAATGCACCCTAATGAGAAACCCAACCCCGACCCAGCCTTGATAGGTGTATGCTCAATTACTCCTTAGAAATTATATATAAACACTTTAGTTCTGCTTCTCTACTCAAAGACTCAGCTCTGACTATTATGTTCTTAACATATGGTTCAACATTCATAGTACATCAGCCTTTAAATACATTTTTTAAAACAGAAATTAATCAATTCTACAGACATCATTTAGATTCCTTTTTAGAATATTCTACTGGAAAAGAGTAAAACTGGTGGAAACAAAACTATATACTTCCAAATAAAAGATATGAATTAATGTTGTATCACACTTGGGAGTTTTCTTCACCATCTTTAAGCTAATTAGTACTTCAATAAAGTTAAATAGCTGACATAGTTATTTAACAAAAACAAACAAGCATTTGCTTACTAACTATTTTAAATGAATAGTCATTAATTTCATAAAATATATTGCAATCACATTAATCTCAATAGCTAAATATATTTGTAATACTGTTATAAGTAATTCAATAGGAGTTCATTGTGATTTTACATTAATTAATACTTTATTGTAAAGTATTACTTGCCTTTTGATAGTTTGCCTTTAATGAATATGCCTCTTTTGGTGAATGCCAGATCATTATTAATTCCTTCTGTATTCATTATAACAACATCAATCAGGGAAAACTCATTTGCTATTAATGTGCATATAACAGGTAATTCCATTCTAATTTAGTACTGATTAATGTTCACTTGATAAGTAATTACAATATCACATTTCAAAGTGTTAGCATTGAATAATACTTATTTTGTGTGTGTTCTCATAGAAACATAGCAATTTTCTGGACTTAAAATTGAAAAGGTTCAAGAAATTAAATCAAAGTAAGAGAGAACTTGTACCTAAATGGAGCTATTAAACATTTGCCTTATCCAATTTATGAATGTATCAGAATCAAAGTTGTCTATTCAATTTTGAACCAAAATGATTTTTGTATTAAAATGTAATTCCACTGAAACATTTAATGAATGTGTTAATAAAAACTGGAAGCATTCAGATAACTCTACAGTATTATAAGTTATCTATACACATCTAAGATTAGAGGCTCTATGGGGTAATGAGAAGAACACATATAAACCTCAAAAGAACCTTTGAAATAAAAGCAAGACAGGTATCATTAATCTTGTTTCACAGATGAAGAGACCGATGTGGAAAGAAGTTAAGAAACTTGCCCCAAATCCCTCAATGGAGCTTTTACTGGAACTCAGGGCATCGAACTCTGTTTTATGTTCTTTTCGCTAGAGCCTAGTCCCATACTGACTCCACTCACTTGTGACAGTTTCAAAAGAACAGCTGTAAGTAAAATCACCAAGGATTTTGTAGGATCAAAATAACTAAAATAACTGGTCCAGGAGGGAAGCTAGGGGAGAAAGCAAGAAAGAAACTCAGGAATGTCACATCTTCCAACCCATTTGGGACTTCTAGTTCCATTCTGAATATACTGAATGTTAAGAGTATAAGTCACAGAATTTTAAGCAAAAATCCCACCAGAGAACAAGTTCTGATTTCTGATGCGTGAGCACAGCCACTTATACTAATTCAGAAACTTAGATGGGCCTGACCTATAAATGTAGTCTACTAGTAGATATATCTATCACCGGTGGGTCGTGAAATAAAAAGAGGTAAACATTTGTATACGTTTGACCACAGAGGAGTCATTTGCCAAAAATTCAATCTTTCTTGCAAACAACACATCTCAATAGCTACCATGTGTCATGTTATCCATCTAGAAAACTAGGACAAAAGCATTCTTTCCAAGAAGTTTGAAGTTGACAAATGCTCTAGGACAGAATTTTTTATTGTTGACCAAATAACATGTTGTGCCTGGGTTACAGGTATTTAAGATAATGAATTGGCTCTGTAGTCCTGGAATATACAAGGAGGGATTGCAGAGATCGTGGAGGCCCTCCCAGCCAGAAGTCACCTTAGCCGTATACGATGATCTCAAAAGGACTAAGGAACACTGACAAATGTTAGGACCTTTTAAAGAGAAATAGTCTATATCTTGTCTAGGAGAGAGTTAGAATTTAAAAATACGTTTTTGAAGAAATGTGATAAAGCTAAGCTGTACCCAGAAAAAATCCTGTGAGTCTATCAGCAGTGGGAAGAAGAATAAGACATCATTAAGGTACATCCAACTTTGAGGAAGCTTGTACAAAAATTCTTGATATAAATACAAATAATATACTAGAGCCATATTAGGTCATTTGCTTCTCCTCTATACACTATCTGTCAAAAATAGGACCTACCAAGAGAGTCCCTGTCCTACATCCACACTTGACAACTGCTGCCATGCCAATAGCCCAACTCCACTGCTTCAAGAGTAACCCTCTGCAGAGATGCCAAACCAAAAGACATTCCAAGTACACTGGAATTTCCAAACTGAAAATTCTGGGGTCTTCTCAGAGTTGGGGCAGCCTCGTGCACACAATTCTACTCTTGGAAGCTCTGACAGACACACCCACATGCCATAGCCACCATCATGTAAACACATCCAGTGGGCTAGTTCTACACATAGTGGAGTAGAACTGCGGAACTCTACAATAGTGGCATCCCAGTAGAGGTACCACCAAATTAGATAGGAGAACAACATGTGAGCCAACTAATTTCAATAAACAAAAATAGTAACATAGAAGACTCTGCTAGCAACGAACAGCTTAGCAACTCCTAGACTCTTAATGACCCCATGTTGAGATAGAACATTTTTTCAGAAATTTTATTTACTGAAGAATTTTTTTAATTTCTTCAGCAATTTAGTTGTGACATGGAATAGAAAATCCATATCAGTCCTTTTCCTCTCCAGCGGGTCCTGGGTGACAGAGATGCCTGGAGAGAAACCGACCATCTCTCTCCCCTTCCCACCTCACATAAGCCACTTGCAGGGCCCACCTACATAATTTTGGTGACCAAGATGGAACTTTGCAGTAAATAGTTTCCCCAGAAGGATGTAATCTGTGAAAAAATCTGATGAGAATAATTTGGAATTCTATAGATGCAATTTTAAATGATTTCTGAATAATTCCTAATATGAAGTGAACTTTTTGCCAAGTGTATATTTCATATCAGACACCACAGCTTGTCAGAGTTCCACCAAAGAGAAAAGCTGATGTTAAGCTCTGCTCATCAGAGTCCCACCCTACAGCAAAGCCTATTTCGAGCCCAGGTATGCTTGAACCAGAGACACAGATACATGGGACAGAGCTGCTACCTCCTCTCCCTGTGCTTGGATGATCATGAGGCATCTGGGAGGGAAGGTGGGTTCTATCCCTGGCCTGCCATCTCAACAGAGTCTCACAAGAAGCCAGAGGAACCCCCCGCAGCATGAGGCAGCTATTTCCACCATCCGGATTCCACAGTTCTTCAGAGTTCCACCAAGAGAAAACCTGATCTCTTCCAGTTGTGGTTCATCAGTAAATGCACGAACTGAGAGCCTACTACTGACCGTATCCCACCTGCACGGCAGAGCCTCGCAAGCTACCCCTGTCATATTTTATATGACAAAAACCAGTAACAATTATAGACCTCATTCCCCATGACCAGAATGAATGGTTTGAGGCTCTTCAGGTTCCTGGAGCGAGCAGATGCCCTTGGGCTACACTAGCACATGACAGGGTGTATGGAGATGTTACTGGTGCCTGCTTGAGCAAATCAACGAACAATGGAAAGACAAGTGATACAAGTGACAGAATAGAAAATAAATTATTTTGTGCCTACTAAGGTGGCAGCCTTGGTGAGTGATTGGAACAATGGGAACAATACTGGAGGGAAGGTTACACTGCTGGTGGGATTGGTGTTGGAACACTGAATGCTCATAACAACCATATTATGAACAACTTTGTAAAACATGGTGTTTAAATTGTTTTAAAAGTGAAAAAGTACACTCATTGACTACTTCCTACTCTCAGAAAGTCACTTTTTGCATAATATCTTATATTTTCAAACCATTTATATCCATGTTTCCTAGAATGTGATCTGTAGGAGGTTAAGGGGTTGGGAATTGTTTGTGGCCTTTCACAAATGAATAGCTTATATTTCAAAGGTTTGGGTGGAACTTGGATATAAACCTGTGGGGAGTGCAATTTTCTGCTTTATCCCTGAGAGAGACCAAAATCATAATTGTTCTGGTAAAAAGGAATTTTGCAGGTTTGACAGAAGCAGAGGCTGTAAAAATTGTGTTTAACCCTGCCCTTCTACCTCTCCCATCAACAAGAGACATGTGCTTGAGCTAGTATACGGGAAGAATGAGCTGGATATGAACAGCACTTGGAACTGATCCAGCATGCTTACACACAGTTTTGATTATTTTTTTTACCTCTTTTAAAATTTTTCAAATTTTTATTATACCACTGTGAGATAAACAATTACAAAAGCGTCCATATTTGGGTGTTCCAGCACCCATCCCTCCACCAGTGCACATTTCCCACCATCAATATCCCATGACTCCCTCCACTTCCCCCAGACTGCCTCTATTGCAGATACTTTTTCTCTCTCTCTCTCTCACACACTTTCTCTCTCTCTCCCCTTCTCTTACTCATTGTGTATATATACACATATAGCTAGGGGGTATCACATACCGTCCTTACACACTTGAGGCCACACTTCGAGATTTGTGAGTGAGAACAGACTAACTACCCAATTTACTATAGTATAAAATAATTATTTTATTGACTTATCATTTTTATAAAACAATAAACTTCACACTTCACTATTTGTAAAAAAGTCACAGCACCCAAGGTCTAGTACCATCACATTGACAAAATGACATGCTCTACTTAGTCCTCCATCATTTTACTCTTTCCCTCTAGTAACTATCATATTTCTCATTGTTATAAATGAACAACATTTTTGTTACTGTCATCTACAAGCTGTTTACACGAGTTATCCTGAACAGGATTAGCAGAACACTAGATGAAGGTCAACCATGCGAGCAAGCAGGTTTCCGGAAAGGATTCAGCACAATTGACCATATCCACACAGTAACCAAGCTCATTGAGGTTTGTAGGGGAGTACAAGATGCCGCTCTGTCTCACGTTCATTGATTTACAGAAAGCCTTTGATTCTGTGGAAACTGAAGCAGTCATCGAAGCCCTAGTCAAACAGGGTGTTCAAACCCAATACATCAAGATCCTTCGTGAGCTGTATTATGGATTCACCACCAGGATCTCACCATTCTACAAAGAAGTGATCATTGATGTCAAAAGAGGGGTTCGACAGGGTGATACCATCTCACCAAAACTCTTCAGTGCCACCCTCGAGAACATCATGAGACAATTAGAATGGGAAGGAATGGGAGTGAAGATAGATGGTCGGCAACTACACCACCTCCGCTTCGCTGATGACATCGTTCTAATAACACCAAACATTAGCCGAGCGGCACAAATGCTGGCTGACTTTGACCGAGAATGTGGAAAGGTAGGTCTACAGCTGAATCTGAAGAAAACTATGTTCATGAGAAATGAAATAGTTCCAGGAGGCCCCATTCTCTCTCTCAATGGAACAAACATCTCTGAATGTAGCAGTTATGTGTACCTAGGTCGAGAAGTCAACATGATGAATGACCTAAAACCTGAGCTGCGCAGGAGGAAGAGAGCGGCATGGAATGCCTTCAAAGGCATCGAAGAAATAGCTAAAAGGACAAAGAACCTCCGGCTCCGGGCACATCTCTTCGACTCCACAGTTCTCCCTGCATTAACATACGCCTCAGAGACCTGGGCCCTATGAAAGCAGGATGAGAATGCTATTCGGGTCTCCCAGAGAGGCATCGAAAGAGCTATGCTTGGAATATCACGTCTCACTCAAGTGAGAGAAGGAATCTGGAGTTCTGACCTCCGTCGCTATTCCAGAATCAGGGACGCTGTCTCGTTTGCCAAGGCATCGAAAATCAGAAAATCAGATGGGCTGGACATGTAATGCGATTTGGAGACAACCGCTGGACTAGAGCCGTTACCGACTGGATCCCACGGGATGTCAAAAGATCACGTGGCCGCCCACCTACAAGATGGTCAGACTTCCTTGTTAAGACCCTGAAGGAACGGTTTGAGGCTCTTCATATTCCTGAATCAACCAGATGCCATTGGGCTACATTGGCACGTGATAGGGTCCAATGGAAATGTTACTGGCGCCTGCTCGAGCAAATCGATGAGTAACGGATTCAAGTGATCAAGTGATCAAGTGATAAATGAACAACCCAGTTTTAGTCACCAAGCCAAAAACA
>JAJIBD010022396.1:0-74259 GCA_021461705.1 Cryptotis parvus
TTCATTGATTTACAGAAAGCCTTTGATTCTGTGGAGACTGAAGCAGTCATCGAAGCCCTAGTCAAACAGGGTGTTCAAACCCAATACATCAAGATCCTTCGTGAGCTGTATTACGGATTCACCACCAGGATCTCACCATTCTACAAAGAAGTGATCATTGATGTCAAAGAGGGGTTCGACAGGGTGATACCATCTCACCAAAACTCTTCAAGTGCCACCCTCAAGAACATCATGCAACAATTATAATGGGAAGGAATGGGAGTGAAGATAGATGGTCGGCAATTACACCACCTCCGCTTCGCTGATGACATCGTTCTAACACCAAACATTAGCCAAGCGGCACAAATGCTGGCTGACTTTGACCGAGAATGTGGAAAGGTAGGTCTACAGCTGAATCTGAAGAAAACTATGTTCATGAGAAATGAACTAGTTCCTGAGGCCCCATTCACTCTTAATGGAATAAACATCTCTGAATGCAGCAGTTATGTGTACCTAGGTCGAAAAGTAGAACATGATGAACGAACTAAAACCTGAGCTGCGCAGGAGGAAGAGAGCGGCATGGAATGCCTTCAAAGGTATCGAAGAAATAGCTAAAGGACAAAGAACCCCCCGGCTCCGGGCACATCTCTTCGACTCCACTGTTCTCCTTGCATTAACATACGCCTCAGAGACCTGGGCCCTACGAAAGCAGGATGAGGAATGCTATTCGGGTCTCCCAGAGAGGCATCGAAAGGGCTATGCTTGGAATATCACATCTCACTCAAATGAGTGAAGGAATCCGGTGTTCTGACCTCCATCGCTATTCCAGAATCAGGGACGCTGTCTCGTTTGCCAAGGCATCGAAAATCAGATGGGCTGGACATGTAATGCGATTTGGAGACAACCGCTAGACTAGAGCCATTAACGACAGGATCCCACGGGATGTCAAAGATCATGTGGCTGCCCACCTACAAGATGGTCAGAGTTCCTTGTTAAGACCCTGAAGGAACGGTTTGAGGCTCTTCATATTCCTGAATCAACCAGATGCCATTGGGCTACATTGGCACGTGATAGGGTCCAATGGAAATGTTACTGGAGCCCGCTCGAAGCAAATCGATGAATAACGGGATTCAAGTGATCAAGTGATCAAGTGGATTAAAATTTCTTACTCTTTTTGCATTGTGGATCTCTGTTTTTCCCCTTATTAAAAACATTATTTTTAACCAACTACAGTTGATCTTAGGTAAAAAAAAAGAAGCTTAAACATGGAGTGTTTTATTTTTTTTAAAAAAAACTGAGTAATATTAAATTGTATTAATAATGATTTATGAAAATAAATGGGAAAAGTATAGGAGTGATACTTAAAAACAATAATTTCTTTTTTTTGTTACCTTGCAGCAACTGGTAAATCTCTTTGCTCGTTTGGCTACAGATATTATAGGGTACATAGACTAGGATCCATATGTACCAAAGGTAATTAAGAACACTTTGAACATATAACGGCACTGACATTGGTTTTATTTTTGTTTTTGGGGGCCATATTTGGTGGTGCTTGAGGCTTACTCCTGACTTTGCAGTCAGGGATAACTCCTGATGGTGCGGGGATACGGCAGTCATCTGGGATGCGGGGGGTCGAGCTGGGGTGACTGTGTAGAGCAAGCCCTGCTGTACTGTTACTATGTCCCTTAAATATTATGATTAAAAAACTGCTCTACTTTTCAAAACCTGCTGTACTATTCCTTTGGCCCTTAAATTATAGTCTTGATTAAAACTGGATCTGATGAAAGATACCAACACTATGAACTAAATTATTTAAGAGTGATTGATACCTGTATGTACATATTCATACTTAATTCCTTTTTTTACAAGATATTTACCAGTAACAGTTATAGACCTAATTCCCATGACCTGCTGGAATGGTTTGAGGCTCTTTGTAGTTCCTGGAGCAAGTAGCTGCCCTTGAGCTCTACTTGCATGAGACAGGTCATATGGGGATGTTACTGGTGCCCGCTCGAGCAAATCGATGATGAACAGGAAGATAGTGATACTGTGATACAGTGATTTACAAGAATTCTGAAAAGCTTGAACCTCCCAGTGGGAAGCAGATCAAGTGTTGGTTCCAAGATTTTTAACAAATGGTATATTTGTTACTTTCAGTTTTGTTTTATTACTGGTATAAAGTAATACATCTTAATTTCATGGGCTTCATGTAATCTAGAATCTAGGATGCTACCCCCCAAGGTCCTTGTTATTTATTATCTGCACCAGGATGATTCTGAGTATCTGTTCTCTGTATACTGAAAGGGTCATACTTGCCTGCTTGAGGAGCAAACTACTATGTATCACTTCATTTGTCTTCCTGTTGTACATCAATTTGCTCCAGCTGGCATCAGTAACATCTCCATTTATCCCTGTGTGCTAGTGTAGCCCAAGGGCATCTGCTCACTACAGGAACATGAAGAGCCTCAAACCATTAATTCAGGTCATGGGAATGTGGTCTATTATAGTTACTGTTTTTGGCATATTGACTATGACACGGGTAGCTTGCCAGGCTCTGCCATGCGGGATGGGATACTCTTTCTTCAGTAGGTAGGCTCTCAGTTCAATCATTTACTGATTAACCCTGTGGATGTTTTGAGGCCTGTCAGGGGAGCCCCTAGAAGTGCCCAGCAGTATCAGGACAGAATTTCGCCAGAGAACTGATGAAAATCATGAGTCCAGCGCAGTTCCAAAAGGCTTCTAATAGTACAAAAGCTCTACTACCACAATCCAATATAATGAAAGAACTCTATCAGAACTTAGACCATACAAGAGAGCCCAAGTCTCCCACCAAAGAGAGAGGATCTCACCCAAGATAAGTCCCACCAAAAGAGAGATCTACCCAAAAGAAGGGCTGTGTGCCTCAAGTCAGTCCCCTTATACACCAAAGTAATCCTAACTGTTGACAGGAAGGTCCTGTCAACAAAGAACACTAAACAACTTCTAGATAGAAGAGTGTAGAAGGGTGGTGCCACACCCTATTACAGATATAAATAAAAGGTTACGCCAGGACTAATCCCTACTTCTGAGATTATATCTTATGTAAAACACTGGAGAGTGAGAGGGGGCTGGTCTAAAGTATTACATCTTAATTACATGGGTTTCATGTAATCTAGATGGTACTCACAAGGTCTTTTATTTACTGTCTGCACCAGGGTGATTCTGAGTATCTCAATCTCTGTATACTGAAAGGGTCCTCACCTGCATGAGGGCAAACTAGTATGATCCTTCCTATAATCTTAAACAATAGTCTAAAAGTAGCCAGAGTGACAGTCCCCTGGTAAATTCTAACCTCCCAACGAGGGGTGCAGTGGGTATAAAGAGAGCAGTGCCCAATATAGATAACATAGAAGTCCTAGTAGATGTATAAAAAGTCAGAACTTATTCAGAGTCAAGGTGACTTCTGTAACTGCCACACCCTCTACCAGATTTTACATAGAAGAGAGATCTCATTAGAATGAACCTTGGTTTAAGAACACGTAAAGAGATTAATCTGCAGAGCAAAGCTCCCAAGTTAGCTAAGCCTGTCATCCAACAGAGGCCACATGCAGCAGGGAGGCCAGCACCAGCTCTTACGTTGTGTATCTGTGTCTCTGGTTCAACATACCTGGGCTTGAAATTGGCTTCTTTATAGGGTGGGGCTCTGATGAGTTGAGCTTGAGATCAGGTTTTCTCTTGATTGGAGCTCTGATGAACTGTGGAGTCTGGATGATGAAAATGGCTACCATGATGGGGTGCAGGAGGTTCCTCTGGCTTCATCTGAGGCTCTATTGGGATGGCGGGCCAGGACAGAACCCGCCCTCCCTCCCAGACACCTCCTGATCAGCCAGGCACAGGAGAGTTGATAGCAGCTCTGTCTCATGTATCTCTGTTCTAATATGATCCTTCGTATAATATTAAATGATAATCTCAATGTAGCCAGGGTGGTAGTCTCCTGGTAAACTCTAACTGTCCCACCCTGGGACCAGTGGGTCTAAAGAGGAGCTGTGCCCACTCTAGAAAACATAGAAGTCATAGTAGATGTATGATAATTCAGAAGTTACTCAGGCAGGGTCAAGGGGACTTCTCTAACTTGCCACACCCTCCATCAGTGTTTACACAGAAGAGAGATCTCATTACATGAACCCGAGCAAGAACATGTAAGTAAACTGTGAGTGGATAGATGAGATTAGATTAAACAGCAAAGCTCCCAAGCTAGCTAGGCCTGTCATCCAACAAGCTCTAGCTTTGTGATTTTTCCATTATTATATTGCAAATTCTGAAACTTCTGCTTTTCCTTATAAACTATAGAATTAGTTTTGCAAGTATCCATAAAATAACTGCTGGGATTTTTTTTTTGAGAATGCAGTGAATCTACAGATCAAGGTTGGAAGATATAATGTCTTGAAAGACCAGCTTGAAACAGCTTTACTTTTTTGTTTCAATCAAGAATTGTATTTTCCTCAAATAGTTTATACATATTTGTTAGTTATAATTAATATTTAATGTGGGATTTGTAATGTTGTGCAGTGTTATATGTCTTACTTCAAAATCCTCTCATTTATTGATGACATGAAGAAAAATTATCCCCTTTTACACACACTAATGTATGTATAATACAACCTTACTATAATTTCTGATTAGCTGGAGGCAGGCTCCTTTTTTTCATGTGTATGCATGTGTGCTTGTGTTTCTTTTTCATTTCTTTACAGGCTATCACCACCTGTGAACAAATCTATTGTTTCATACTATCTTTATTCCAAGTCTGAATACCTGTTTTTATTTTTGAGTCACAATCACCACCATACTAAGGCTATTCTCGGATCTGTACTCAAGAGTGACTCTAGCGGGGCTCAAAAAGCTGGGGCTCAAGCAGTTGGACTGCATACACAACGGTATTGCTTAACTAACCCTTACATGCTCTCTTGGGCCCTAAGCAGCATCGCTTTTTGAAGGCAGGGAAGGTGAAGCCCTACTTCCGAACTGGGACTACTACTGACTTTGTGCGTAGGAGGTTCAACAATGCTGGAGTGCAAAGAATCAACCCAGGATGGTCACATGCAAAATAACTTCCTTTGCATACATTTTGGTTGTTTGAGAGTCACTACCCACTGGTGATGTTATCACTTACTCCTAGCTCTGCATTTGGGGATTACTACAGGCAGTACTCAGGGAGGATTGTTCCAGAGATGGACTCAGGGATAGCTTATACAAGACAAGCACCCATTTGAACTATATCTTTAAACTCATTTGTATACCATTCTATTGACGTATTGATATGTACCTTTATTCCCTTTTTTTTATTTTTACTTACATTAGTAAGGACTTCCAGGATGTGTGAAGAAGGCGTTATTCTATACTGTACCTGACTTTGCATTTCTCATCATTGAGTAAATTTAAACTGTAGCTCTTTTTGTCGATAATAATCTTATTGAGGAATACCTATTCAATCTCATTTGCTGAGAATTTGAATCAAAACAATTGTAGAATTTTGACTAATTTTCCCACATCTATTTAAAGGTGTTTATTTTTTTTTTTGATTGTTGATGTCATATATTACATCTGTTGACTTTAAAATATTAACTTGTCATATACCTGAAGTAACCACCACTTGTTTAATAATGATACTATATATATATATATATATATATATATATATATATATATATATATATATAATTGTATCACTTAGTCTTTCTGCTGTTCATTGATTTTGTTTGAGGCTGGGAAACAGTAACATATATATATATATACATACATATATATATGTACAATCACATTGTAATACATGTTTAACCACCATACATAAGGTTGATTAAATAGACATACATATAATTTGCTAATGTTCGTCAAGATTTTGGATCTGATATTTTATGGTCTATAGTTTTCTTCATCATTCTTACTCTTTCTCCTCATCCCTTCTTTTCCCCCTCCTCCACCTCATTCTTTTGGTTACTTCTCCTATTCTGGGGATACTCCCAGCATTGCCTGAGAATCATGTGGTTCTGAGAAATTAACTCATACCTCTTGCAGGCAGAACATGGACACAGCACTTTGAGCTATTTACCTTGGACCTAGTCTGTGTGTGTCTTTTTTAAAAATATTTTATTATACTACCGTGAGATATATAATCTACAAAGATATTCATGTATGGGTTTGGTCATACGCTTTTAGCGCCCATCCCTCCACCAGAGCCCATTTTCCATGACCAATGTCCCCAGTCCCCTCCCCCCCCCCCATCCACCATTAATGGCAGTTTTTTTTCTTTTCTCTCTCTCTCTCTCTCTCTCTTTCTCTCTTCCTTCTCTTATACACTGTGGATTGCAATACATACATTTGGAAGGTGTCATATGTATCTTTTTTTGCTATATTCAATGGTCAGTTCTAGTCTGGTATCACTTTCAGCAATTATTAGCACACTTTTCCCTTCTCTGTCTTACTAACCTCTGACTCCCACCCTTTGTGGTAGCTTCCACCTTTAACAAGACCTCCTGATCCCCATTTTGCCTGACCTTGGATATTGGGATCATATATGTGTATATATACATATGTTATATATACATACTATATGTGTATATATATATGTATCATGCAAATTAATGCAGTTCTATAGCTGTCTTTTCTTTCTGGCTAATTTCACTTAACATGATCCTCCCATGTCCATCCTTTTATAGGCAAATTTCATAACTTAATTTTCCTAACAACTGCATAGTATTCCATTGTGTAACTATCAAAGTTTCTTTATCCAGTCATCAGTTCTCAGACACTCTAGTTGTTTCCAGATCCTGGCTATTGTGAATAATGCTGCTATGAAATAAAAGTGCAGATGATGTTTTGCTGTGTGTTTTTGGCTTCGCAGGGTATATTCTCAGGAGTGGTATGACTGGGTCGAATAGGAGATCAATTTCTAGTCTTTGAGGAATGTTCATATTGTTTTCCCAAAGGCTGGACCAGTGGGCATACCACAAGCAATCAATGAAATCCCCCTTCCCCCTCTTATTCGCACCACACTTTTGTTGTTCTTGCTCTTTGGGTATGTGCCAGTTCTCTGTGGTGTGAGATGATACTCAGTGTTGTTTTGATTTGCATCTCTCTGATGATTAATGGTGATGAGCATTTTTCATTTGTCTTTTGGCCATCCAAATTTCTTCCTTGTCAAGAGTTTCGTTCATTTTTCCCCCCCCTTTTTCGATGGTGTTGTTTGTTTTCTTCTTGTAAAGTTTTACCAGTGCCTGAGATATCCTGGATATTAACCCACTTATCACATGGGCATTTGATGAATATTCTTTCCATTCTGTGGACTGTCTTTGTATCTTGGTCACTGCTTCTTTGAGGTGCAGAAGCTTTTTATTGTACCTCATATAGTCCCACAAGTTTATCTTTGCTTCTAGTTGCTTCCTCATTGTGTTTCATCTTTGAAGATGCCTTTAGCTTCAATGTCGTGGAGGGTTTTTCCTGTATTTTCTTTGATGCACCTGATGGATTCAGGTCTGATATTGAGATATTTAATCCATTTTGATCTGAGTGTTTTGCATTGTGTTAGACAGAGGTCCAAATTCATTTTTACAATTAGCTGCCCAGTTTTTACAGCATCACTTTTGAAGAGGGTTTCCTTGCTCCATTTCCATACTTTCTGCTTTCACCTTTATCAAAGATTAAATACTCATGTATTTGAGGCTGAGTGTCCGATTACTCAACTCTATTCCATAGCCCACAGGTCTGTTTTTATTCCAATACCAGGCTGTTTTAATTGCTACTGCTTTTGTAGTACAGTTTTAAAGTTTGGAAAGATGATGCCTCCCATCTCTTTTCTCAGAGAAGCTTTAGTTATTCTTGCGTTATTATTTTATAATTTCAAGAGTGTTTGGTTAATTTCTTTTTAGAAGAATATCTTAGTGGCGATTCTTTATAGGGACTGCATTGAATCTATATAAAGTGCTAGGGAGTATTACCATTTTGACAATGCTCGATTCTCCCAATGTTTTTTTTTTAATGACTTGCCTGGCTTGAGATTTTAGGATAGAGGATATGCTTGTCTCATGTATATAGGAGTTAAGAATATTCCTCTCACGTCTATCTTATGAAAGAGAAAAGCAGAGAGTTGGTACAATTTCTTTATTAATATCTATAAGAATACCCTCTCACACAGATTTGTCTATTGATTATTGGTTTTGAAAGTTTTTTAGTGAAATATTCAATTCCAATTCTGTTTTGTATGGGTTGTATCTTTTAGAGAATTGGTCCATTTTTTGTCTAGGTATTAAATTTTCATTTTCCATGTCTTGGCATAATAGTTATATTTTTAAAGAATAATGATTGCTCTTGAGTTTTCAATAAATACAATTAATTTAAGTCTTTCAAGTAGTAATAAATGCTACTTCAAATATTACAGGAACATATTACAGCAAAAAATTCAAAAATTAATTTGGCTTGAGAAAATGTTTTATGTTTTTCTTTATTAAAGATAATTATAGAGGGCCAGAACAATAGCCCAGAGCACAGGCGTTGCCTTGCACGCCCGGCCAGCCCATGCCGCCGCCCGGGTTTGATCCCGGCATCCCATATGGTCCCCCCAAGCACCGCCAGGAGTTATTCATGAGTGCAGAGCCAGGAGAAACCCCTGAGCATTGCCGGTTTGACCCCCAAAGCAAAAAAAAAAAAGATAATTTTAGAATATAGAATTCTAGGTTGGTGGGTTGCTTTTGTTTGTTTGTTTGTTTGTTTTGAAATTCTACTTATTTCACTCTCTAGTTACAAGCTTCTGAAGAAAAGCTAGATGTAATTCTCTGTTTCATTATAAGTGATGTGTATTTTCACTATGGATTCTTAAAAGATTATTAATTTTTTTCTCTGAAGTTCGAGGATTCAATGACAAGGTGTGATTATTTGATGTATATGTTTGGCTTTGGTCTCCTGTTGGTTTCTGTCACCATTTGGGGGAATTCTCAGTCATTAACTGTTCCAAATACATTTTTGTTTCCTTCTACCTTTTATTAAACCTATACTACCATGACATTGATTTTATATTTTTTTATTGTCACATACTCTTAGGATATTTGTTTCATTCATTTTAACTCCTTGTCCTATTTGCCTTCATTTTAAAGACTTTGGTGTATTTCCTTGCTCTAGGATTTCTTTCCTCAGATGTCTTGTATATTTACAAACCCAGTAAAAAAAGCATTTTTAATTTTGGTTGCATTGTTTGGATATTTAGCATCAATTTTTTTTAATAATATTCACAACTGTCTGCTTACACTGACCATCTGTTCTTTATGATGTGTATTTTGTCCAGGAGTCCCTTTAGCATATTAATCATAGTTGTTCTAAATCCCTGTTCTAATCATTCAAAACGCCCCCTTCCATTTTTGTTTTTTTTTTAATTCTTATTCTGTATTGTAAACTTGTGATTTTTTACCTTATTTTCACCCTATGATTTGTTTCTTGGATATAACTGGATAGGAATTCCTATTATTCCGATACCTAGAATAGGTCTTTATAAAGTGGTAATGATGTGTGGAAGGGGGAAGCATTCCATAATGCGATTACTTCTTTCTTTTTCAAATCTATGTCGTTGAAACACAAATTTCTCTGTCTTTATGTCCTTTCACCTCATCTCTTAGGTGGGACAATTTACCTGGCTACAGATAGCAGATAGTTTCCCCACTTCTCCCACATGAAGAGGTGATATCAGCCTGGATTAGATATTTTTCTTTTCCGAGCCAGTTAGGCTCTGGTATACCCCCCAGCATGTCAGAACCCAAAGGGAGTCCTGACAAAGAACTCTAAACTTCTCAAGCATATTTCAAATTGGTTCTTTGTCCTTCTGCTGGAAGCCAGCAGTGTTTGTCCTTCACTGTTCACTCTGGGGATCTGATTGAGCTCCAAAGGTAAATTTCACAATATCGCATAGGGATCCTTTGTGGGTACCCACTGTAGGATTTTTTAACTCTCAGCCTTTTCTGAGCTGAGCCTCCAGAAATGTGTCAATTATAGCTCTGCTTTCCTACTCAAGCCCTGGCTTCTTTCTCGCTTCTACTCATATTATTATCCTCTTAGTAGATTTTTCACCAGTACAGTTGCTGGTGAAACCAGACACCCTATATTTGCAGGACTGTCGCTCCAATTTTGGGGCCAATTTTCCTTGTCCTCCCTTCTTCTGTAGATTTAAGATGGGTTCTTGGTTTTATTTATTTATTTCCAGTCAATTCAGTTTTTCTTTTTTTTCCTTAAACAATAACGAAAATCACACACACACTTTATTTAGGGAATTTATCTTCTCAGTCTGTGCTTAGGAGGCCCAGGATCCCACCCAAGGATTCTCAGAAAGCCTGGCCAGTAGTTCAATGCAAGAAACCAAGACTCTCAGGCCCTGCAGCTCAGGGATTATCTGGGTCACTTCTAGTGGTTCTCAGGGGCCCCCTCCATAGTTGCACCTAGTGATGCTTGGAGCACTATGTGGTTCATATGGAGCTTACTCCTCTTGGGGGTTGGTTACTTGTAAGACATGCCCCCTTAATGCTTATACCCTTTTGACCTCCATTCTACTCAACTGTTTAATTGAGAAAGTGAATTATTGTTTTACTAGAAGTGGTGACTTCCAAGCTCCTTATCTGATACTGGAAACTGGAATCTCAATTTATTTTTACTTAAAATTAATTATTTAAGCTTAATTGTACTGTTTTGATTTCTCAAACTTTTAAGTAAAAGTCTAATTTTTGTCACTATAAGAATTCTTGCTGTATAAGGAAAAAAAAAAAGATGGGAAACAGCCCAGCCACGCTTACATTATAAAGTCTAATTGTAACAAATGTAACTAAATATCACACACACAAAAAAAGATAATTATAGATACATCTTGCATAAAAAATAGATTTTAAATCTCTAAATACTATCCACAAAATTTAACAATATTCTGAAGAAACATTGAGTTCTGAAAAAATAAAAAGACCAACTGTAATGTGAAAATAATTTTATATTGGGAAAATCTTTTAATAGGATATCTGAAATCAATTGGCCAAATAAGAAAAATTATTGCATCCCATTAATGAAGAAAACAACTGCTAATATATAAAATTTATTTTTCAATTTAAAATCCTTAAAATAATTAAATCCTTAAAATAATTACTAGAAGGTTAATTTCGTTATTTTAATTATTATAGGCTCAAAAATTAACAAATAAAGGGATTAACAGAAGAAATATTTGTAGTGAAAAATAAGTTTTTTATTTCTAACTATAGCTTAGTCTTCTCCTAAGAGATTAGCACTAACAGAATTCAGCTGAATTCTTCCAGTACTCTTTAATACAATATAAGTGAAGAGATATGAAGACAAAAATGCTTATAATATAATTTTATGCTAAAAACATGCAGTTATAAAGAGAGAAACCAATTATTAAATCACAAGTCAAACACATTAAAATAATGGCATAGAATAGAAATGCCCTTAACATTGTTTATTTAATTAACCATAATTTAGAAAGTCATTGAAAGATTGTTTAAGATTAGGTATATAATGCTCTATCACTGATCCCATCAGTGATAGATGGGATGTCAACTTCTGGTTACCAGAGTTTCCGTAATCCTCTCTCCCTTCAGACCTGCCACCATGACAAGTCCATTTTGAAGTTTGGTGATTGTGATGCTGATGTTGTTGATTCCGTGCTGTGGTTAGTGCATACTTGAGACCCTGGACCCCATTATCAGCATACTTGAGACCTTGGACCCATGTTCTCCTGTTAGCTTCCCTTTTCGTCTTCTTCCCCCACCCCCACCTTGTTTGCTTTCCTTCTTTTTCTCCTCAAAATTTTCTAGGGTCAAGAGTGATCTAGGTACCCCACCTTTTTACTGCATTTCCTTATCTAACTAACTTTTGTATACCATAGAGATGTGGAATTATCCTGTGTCTGTTCTTCTTCTGTCCTATTTCACTTCATGTATATTGCAGATCCATTCATGTTGCAGCAAATTTCATCTTTCCTTGCAGCTGCATAGTAATTTGTTGTGTATATATAACACATCTTTATAATCCATTAATCTGTGTTGAGCACCTAGATTGATTCCATAACTTAGCTATGTGCTGAAATGAATAATGGTGTGCATAAGTTCTTTTGAATGAATGTTTTAGTGTTGTGGGGGCATATACCAAAAAGTGGAATTTCTGGGTCAACTTAATTTATGGCAGCTTAATTTTAAGTTGAATGAGAATTCTTCATAATATTTTCCACAGGAGCTGATTCAGAAAGCATCACACCAACACTGATGAGTACCTTTTTCTAAATTCCCACCAACACAAATTGTTACCTCAGTATTAGATATGCACCATTCTCACTGGTGTGAGACATATCAGTGTCCTCTTGATTTAGATATCCCCTAATGATAAGTGATTGTGAGCATTTTTTCATACTCCTATTTGCCTGCTTAATCCTAAAAATGTTTGTTCATTAACTCATCCCATTTTTTTGATGTGGTTTGGAAATTTTTGTTGTTAATGATGATCTTTGTAAGTACTTTTATATATACTGAATGTTTTAATCTGATGTTTCCTTTATCTGATGTGCAAGATGTTATTTTCTCCCTTTCAGTTAGCTGTCTTTTACTTTTAACCAGTTTTGCTTTTCTATGCATAAATTCTTTAATTTGATATAGTCCCATTGTTTATTTCTATGTAGTTACCTTTCCAGTGGCATAGTATCACTGAAGATCCCTTTGAGGTCCAAAATTGTTGCATTTTGCTTATTCTCTCCCTCATTGTTCTTTATAGTTTCCAATCAGATCTCAAGGCCTTTGCTTCACTTTGAATTGACTTCTATGTAAGGTGTGTAATACAAAAATAACTTTTTAATTTTTACACATGATTATCTACTTTTCCTAGCACCAATTTAAAAGGCGATCTTTTAGTCCATTTCATGGTCTGAGCTCCTTTGTTGAAAATTAGCTGTCCATATATATGAAGCTTTTTCCTTGGTTCTATAATTCTGACCTTTTGATTAGAGAGTTGTCTTTATTCCAGTACCATGCTGTTTCTATCACTCTAGTTTTATAGCACAGTTCAATTGTAAGGAGATACTAACAGTATGGTTTGACTATTTTGGGATATCTTAGGATTCCATGAAACTTTATTATTTCATGAAGGTCCATGAAGAATGTCTTTACCTGGAAGAGAAACTCAACCACACAAGACCCACAGCTCCTTTGCAACCCTGGAAGAGATTCAGACACATCTATTCCAGACCCACAGATGCACTGCTCGGCCGGCCCCACGTGGAAGCAACCCTTGGAGCTGACCTCCCAGTAAGGGGCTCGGCCAGCCCCTGGCTTAGTCCAACACTGCTCCAAGGGTTCGCTCACATGTGCAGGGGAGGGACCATGTTGGCCGAACTCAGATTGGAGATTTGGGCTCTGCCTTTTCCTCCCACCTCCATGCCAGCTACCCTGGAAGAGAGACTCACCCATGCCAAGACCCACAGTTCTGTTGGTGCTCAGCTAAAGCAGCCACGCAATATTCTTAGATGATACTGATTGTAGGATAAGGTCCTTCCCAGGATCTTTCACATTTATACACTGTATACAGTTCTAGACAGGTTCTAACTGATATCTGTCATCCCAGTAAGCTTAGCAAGAAGCCAGAGCAACCCACACATCATGCCTCAACATCCAGACTCCATAGTTCCTCAGAGCTCCATCCAAGAGAAAACCTGATCTTTCCCCTTTAAATTTCATCAGTAAATGCTCGAGATGAGAGCCTTCTACTGAGAGTATACGACCTACAAGGCAGAGCCTGGCAAACTACCCATGTTTTATTTGTTATGCCAAAAACTAGTAACAATTATGGACCCCAATTCCATGACCATGGTTTGAGGCTATTCTTGTTCCTGGAGCAAGCAGATGCCCTTGGGCTACACTTGCTTGTGACAGGACATATAGAGATGTTACTGGTGCCCACTCAAGCAAATCGATGAACAATGGGAAGACAGTTACAGTAATAACAGTGATGAAGACTATCATCTGAATTTGGATATGGATAGAGTTGAGTCTGTATAATGGCTTAAATAGGATTGTTATTTTAACAATATTGAATCTTTCCATCGATAAGCATGGCATTTTTTACATTTCCTAAGGTATTCTTCTGTCTCTTAAGTTATTTAAAATTTTCATGTTATAAATCTCCCATGTGTTTTGTTGAGTCCTAGATTATTCATGATTTTAGACCCTATTTTAAATGGGATATACTACTTGATCACTTTCTCCTCTGATTCATTCTTTGTATAATAGAAAGAAACCAATTTTAGTGTATTTTGTAATATCAGAATTAATTGACTGTAAAATATTAACTCCTGGGAATCCATCACATGTACCTGACTTAAACCTTAGCTGTCCTTGTATCCCAAATGGCCCCGCCACGGGACTTGGATGAACCCACGGCAACTGTGAGTAAGGCTATACTGGCCTTGGCATGGGACAAGCTAAGTGCCATAAATTAGAGTATAATCATGAAACAGACTCTGAAATGACCCATAAAGAAGTGACTGAGGAAGGACCCTGTTGGGGTTAGGGAAAATTAACGTGGCATGAACCTGTAGTCTGGGACATTTGGTGAGATGCCTCCAGGGAAAAACTACCCTTTGCTTTGAATTCATAGAGACCATGCTAAGACTTTCCAGGTTGTAAATAAAAGTCTATATCTCCTACAGTGTTAATATAAAATTACTAGAAATAATATTGAAAAGCAAATTTAATATGATTGTTTATGTGTTTCTGACTAAGAAAATGAGGAAGGGATAATCTCCTGGTCCAGCCCTTCTGCAGATCTCCCAGAAGGAATCTAAAGTGCTGTACTCTAGATGGAATTGTCCCTTAGGTGGATCCTCTAGAATATTGACCTATAATGGGACCTCTACATCTGTTCATTGTTTACCATCTATCTGTAACTCCCTATCTCAAGCCCTTCATGATAGCTTTATAAACAGTGGACTTGACTTGAATTAAACTGTCACTGATTACCAACAAGCTTGTGGTTCTTTTCCTTTGTCCATTGGTCTAGGGGACAGTATAGGCCCCGAACACACCAAAGGACCTGACTGAACTACAATGTATCTCAGCACTATAGACATTTGGGGCTGTATAACTGTTTCATGGGGTGGTGGAATTAATGAGTACAGCTGAATTAGAGATGTGCCCTGTCAAAAATTTAGCATCATCCTTTGAGTCAAGCTACCCAGACCCATCCAACCCAATAATGCTATGAAATATGTTACCTGAAGGTGACTGTTTCCATCAGGTTGGTAAAGTGGGTAGAGAGCAAAAACATCCAGGCTAAAAACTTCTTGTGAAGACTGATAAAGAATCACAAAAACATATGAAACCCTTCTCAAAACTAAAAAGAGGGATAATTTTTGATAAACGCTAATCTTGATGTTTCTCCTTTTTTTTTGTCTTGATGCACATAGCAGTGGGAAGGCCTATACCTACCACCAATGTTAGTGGTGACTATTATTATTGTATTCACTTCTTCATGTTATTTTAATATGTTTATATATTGTTCAGTTTTAAAAAAGTAGTAAACACTACATATATGTTATCCATTTATCTGATTTCCTTCTATATTCCAGATAGAATAATGAGGGTAGAAACAGATGTTGAGAATTCCAGGAAGCGAATGAAGTAGTAAACAACTTGAACAATTAAAAGCATATTTAAAACTTGTTATTAAATTTTAAATAATATATATAAATATAGACTCACACACATGGGGAAGAGCTGCTATTTGTTCTCCCTGTGCCCAGCTGATCAAGAGGCGTCCGGGAGGGATGACGGGTTCTGGCCCTAACCCACCACCCCAGCAGAGCCTCGCAAGAAGCCAGAGGAACCCCCACACCATGAGGGCCGCCATTTTCCACATCCAGACTCCCTCTCGTCAGAACTCCACCCAGCAGAAGAGCTGATTGCAGCCTGATCGCCATTAATCCACCCTGTAGCAGTTTTACCAAGCCCAGACCAGGTATGCCAATTCAGAGATTCACACACATGGGGCAGAGCTGCTACTTGCTCTCCCTGTGCCCAGCTGATCACGAGGCGTCTGGGAGGGGATGGCGGGTTCTAGCCCTAGCCCACCACCTCAGCAGAGCCTCTCAAGAAGCCAGAACCCCACAACAGGAGGGCTGCCATTTTACACATCTGGACTCCCTCTTGTCAGAACTCCACCCAGCAGAGGAGCTGTTGCAGCCCAGCTCGGCTGCATGGTTCATCAATAAATGCTCGAGTCTTGAGGTGACTAGAAGATTGTCCCACCTGCAAGGCAAAACCTGGCAAGCTACCCATGTCATATTTGACATGCCAAATGCCAGTAACAATTATAGACCTCATTCCCATGACCTGATGGAATGGTTTGAGGCTCTTTATGTTCCTGGAGTGGGCAGATGCCCCTTGGGCTCTCTCGCATGTGAGAGAACATATTGAGATGTTACTGGTGCCCTCTCATGTAATCGATGATTTACTGGAAGTCAAGTGATGTATGTACACATATTGTATACATAATATATGTACATATATTATGTACATGATACAGACAAACAGATAGATAAACAAATGATAGATAGACAGACAGACAGACGGATGGACAGACAGATAGATAGATAGATAGATAGATAGATAGATAGATAGATAGATAGATAGATAGATAGATAGATAGATAGATAGATAGATAGATAGATAGATAGATAGATAGATAGATAGATGAGATATAGATAGATGAGAGATAGAGGGATAGATAGATAGATAGATAGATAGATAGATAGATAGATGAGATATAGATAGATGAGAGATAGAGGGATAGATAGATAGATAGATAGATAGATAGATAGATAGATAGATAGATAGATAGATAGATAGATAGATAGATAGATAGATAGATAGATAGATAGATAGATAGATAGATAGATGGATAGATAGATAGATAGATAGATAGATAGATAGATAGATAGATAGATAGATAGATAGATAGATAGATAGATAGATAGATAGATAGATAGATAGATAGATAGATAGATAGATAGATAGATAGATAGATAGATAGATAGATAGATAGATAGATAGATAGATAGATAGATAGATAGATAGATAGATAGATAGATAGATAGATAGATAGATAGATAAAGAGAGAGAGGGAGAGATAGATAGACAGACAGATAGATATAGATACACACATATACACATACACACATATGTCTGTGCTACTGCTGGAAGCAGTCTAATGTTGCCCATGGTGTACTCCCAACCCAGTGTTCAGTTGCTCTAGGTGGTTCTCAGGCGACCATATGGTACCACGGATCAAACCTGGGCTTCCTGCCCTCAGAGTTTGCATTCAATCCATTAAGCTATTTTTATCAATCATAAGGAAATATATTTTTTAAAGGAGTAGAAAGGTTATTCTTTAAATAGTTCTTAAAACACGCAAGACATGTCAAAGTGAAGCATCCATCCTTCACCACCACTTTACCATCTATTTGCTATTCTTGAGTGCTACTGACCTTTCTGACAAAATGACCTTTCATGGATTCAGGCAGTTTGTTTTTTGTCTTGCCCCTAAAGGCCTCAGGAGTCAAATGGAGATTTTGCTTTATGATAATAATCGGCTTCAAACAGCTTTATCAATAGCCTTTGCAGCCATTAGAATAGACACTAACATCTATTTTCCAAAAGCCTTTATAGTTCTCATGCCCATTCTATTACCTAAGGCACAAATTTGCTTGCAACTTCTGGCATGGTAGATGGAGTAAAGCTGCATAATGCCCTTCAGGAGGACTTGTGTGAGGGGTCTCATCCTGGTTTGAGCCGTTAACAGCCCCGTGAGTTGTGACTGCCAGCTGGTTGCAAGCTAACTTGCTGAGAACAGGAGTTATTAAGTAACTCATTTAAATCTGAGCCAAACACCAAATAAATGGATAATGTATTCAAATGGACTGGAGCAAAGGAGTAGATGATATGTTTGTTTCTGTCTTAGTAATTAGGGGGTCTCAGGTCTTAGGTAAATAAGATATGTTAGTATGTGCAGGCTTTAGAAAAACAACACACCTCTACAGCATGTACCAGAGAAGGAGCTGTTATGCTTCAGTTAACTAAATTCTATCATCTAGATTAGCCTTTTCCATGACCCCAGGAAAAAAAATAATTTGGAGAAAGTTAGAGTAATCTAATTGTTTTATGATCATCCTTTGCCAAAAAATGACATGATACCCTCTTCAAAATCTACCCAAAGAACTTCCATTGAAAATACTAGTAAACTATTTCTATGGATGCCCCATTTGAAAAAAAAAAGCCTTAATTTGAGGTTTGACTTCATTGCTATCCTTGCTGAAAATGATTTTCCCCTAAGTGGTTTCAAGTACATTTGCAAACCTCAGAGAGGCCAAGTGTAAGCTGTAGACAGCAAGGTCTATTTTGCAGTAGACAGCAAGGTCCTCATAAGCATGAAGATGTCTTGTTTCTGGTAAACTCTATTTTGAAAACACACACACACACATACACACACACGCACAGAGACACAGATGACTTTACTTTGAAGACTTTGCATCAGTCTCTGGAGGCAAACAGGGCAGCAGTCCAGAATTGTCTTGGCCGCCAGCACAAAGAGGCCGCACATCAGTAACAAGGAGAAATGGCAAACTTCAGCAGAAACAAAGACCTGTCCCACGTTTCAAAGAAAAATAGAAAGAAAGAAAAACAGGACATATGATCACCTTAGTTGACTGCCAAGTATATGAAGTAGCTCCAAAAAAGAGTGTAATGTTCCATTGTAAATCAGAAACTCTAATTACAAGCTAGAAAATCTGGAGAGATAAATTCCACAGAACCCCTGAGCGCTAATTGCAGATGGGCAGGAGGCCTTTGAGTGAAGACAGACCTAGAGAAACAGCCAATGGCGGTCCTGTCAGCATCCTTCTCAGGACGAAGCCATCCTTTTTGTGAGCTCTGCAAGATGGGATACCACAGAGTACTGAAAACTAGGGCTTCCCAGGAGGATGAAAGCAGGAAAGGAAGCCAGTATGATTGTCTGATGTCTCAGAATCCATTTATCGTACTTTATTTTCCTCTAACAGCTCACTCTGGTTTCAAGGAAAGACCAAATAGCTGTTCCTCTGATTGCTCAGGCACCTATATCAAAACAGGCAGTAGGTCTGTCCAGCAGAAGCGGGGAAGGAGAGTTCTTAGTCTTGCTCCAAAGGCACATAAAATCCACATGCACTGGAGCAGGATTAGATTATAACATAAACTTCCCAGATTTAGTACCCAGTCCAGCAAAAAGGCAATAAAAATTCACTCTATTTCATATTTTTGTTGCATTTCCACTCTTCCTATATCCTTGCTCTTTTTTAAGAAATTAAATTTTCATCGGGATGGAGTTGGGAACTGAAATTTAACTTAAGAATATGTCTATTGGTTCTGCTATAAAGTAAGGGTTTATAAAGTAAGTTGGATGGGATATCAACTTTATCCTATAATAGTAGGCAAGAACAAAGCTTCAAAGAATTATCTTTACAGCCTTTGTTGTTGTTCTATTGAAGAATCAAATATGTTTCTGTGACTGTAGGGTCATACCAGTGCTGCTAGGGGGCCCATGCTCAGCACCACCAGAGCCACACCTAGGAGTGTAGAGGTTAAAAACCAGGATCCTGTGAACACAAAGCGTATGCACTCACACAAAAGCTCACTCATTTCATTGACCATTTATGAACCATTGGGAAGACCTTTCAGCATACTCTTTATTCTGGGAAGAAAGGTAAGAGAGCAAACTCTACCTATTTCTATTGGCTATGAAAACTTATATTAATGTGATGATAATGACGATATTGTTGTTGTTAGAATATTGTAGGACTTAGAGAATTATAATATGCTCCTTTACAAATGTCTTTATGCCTTAATGTCCCTGTCTTAGCTTGTACAAAATAATGTACACATAGAAATCTCAGAGTGACAGGACAGCACAGCAGGTAGGGTGTTTGTCTTGCATGTGGCCAACCCGGGTAGATCCCTGGCATCCCGTATGGTTCCCTGAGCACCACCAGGAGTAATTTCTGAGTGTAGAGCCAGGAGTAACCCCTAGCATTGCCGGGTGTGACCCAAAAAAGCAAGAAAAAAAAAGAAAAGAAATCTCAGAGAACTTTTAAATGTGCAAAGTGAAGTCATGATTCAGACCAGGAAACTCCATGTTTGAAATGGGTATGTTTGAACTGTCTTGGAAATAGCTGGGTCTACTGATCAAAATAATTTTTATAGGTGTGGCTAAGGAGATAATTTAGTTATCAGGAGTGCATGCGAGTGCAACAAGCCAGGGTTAAAATGCAGAACCACATGGCCTTTCAAGCATTTCTAGGGTTAGCCCTAGTGACACCTGAGCATTGTTGGGATTGCCTAGTAGCCTTTGATATCAGGACTGAGCAGTCTGGAACACAGCTTCTCCTAATCCTAGGAGTGAACCTCTTGGCCCAGTTGGCTGAGTATGAATGCTTATAACCCTCCGGACACCCAGAGCTGCTTGGAAGCCCACCCCTAAAATAACAGACTTTTGATTATATTCATAATAAGCCCAATAAAATCATAGGAATATAGACAAACATGCAATAGTCAGACCTGTGGGGAGAATTATCAGAGACTCTCAGTAATCATTTGCTTCTTTAAGAATTTTGATTGGTACACAAGAAATATGGGAACATCACAGATACTGCCACTTCTCCACTCACAAAATGTTATTACTAAATAAAAATAAAAAAGGAAAAGTTAAACTTAATGAACTTCAGTACCACATATTATCACTTCTCAAAATCAACTTCCTTACATTATCCAACTCAGGTTATATCTATGTAGGGACACAGAAGTAACTCAATGAGGATAACATCTGTCTTACAAATATGAAGTCTCGAGTTTGATCCCTGCATCTTCCTATATACCTGTTGACTATATCTCAGCACTGTCCCAACACTTCTGCTGTTTGGGACTCCCAGTATCACAACAAAGTATACAATCCTTTGGTCCACCACAGCCAGCACTGAAACTGAAACACATGTCCCCTACTGGATACTGCAACTAAACCATCTACAAGCACTGTAGCCAGGAACTTGCAATTCAGCTAGCAAAAGTGTGAACACCACTGTGATCTCCCAGGAGCACTACAGCCAGGACACTGTAACCATCACAATCACCACAATGAAGAGCATGCACGCATCAAAGAGCTCGCCTGAGAATACCCCAGCTAAAAGGAACCAGTCACTGGTGAGCACTACAACCAAGTGTGTATCACAACCCTGTGTCATCACAACCATAAAAAAGCAATTAAAAAAGCCTGTTACAAGGGAATAAGAATGGCTATTTTGTGGCCATAAATATTTTGAAAATGCCATTTGAATTTGTTTACAAAGAAGTTTATGCTTGAATCAATACCTATAAACTAAAGAGACTGCACTAGGGCTGTGCTGGAAATCACTATACTCTCCTTGGTCCTTGTATCTTACGGAGAAGTCTGGCAGGGCCAGAACACAGGCATCTCAGAGAGCATAAACTTTACCTTTAGGTTTTTCCCTGAGGCACCTCATAAGTTAATCATTAAATGAAAATAGGCATAAGGGGACAATGAACACATTTGGGAGAGTAGGTATGACTGATTTGAGTTGCTATGAAGATATCTATAGGGAAATGTCTATCAGACAGGCAAAACCCAAGAAGGCTTTCACATTCTGACTCACTTCCTATTCTACAATGTCTCCTCTCTAGCTTCCATGCTGATGATCCACCTTAGAAATGTACAAGTTTCACAGCATTAATTTGGGGACTTTGTTTAACCTATATTTGAAGTCATAATTTACATATAGGTGCGGAATTGCTGAAGATCTTGCTCATTGTTATCCAATGCACTCAAAAATGAGAAAATTAGGGCCAGAGAGAGATAATACAGGGGTACTGGCTGCTAACAAGGGTTGGCACCTCAGCACCATATATGATCCCCTGAACTCACTAAGAGTGAGCCCTACACAGAGAATTAGGAGGAAGTCTTGAGCACCAAGTGTGGGCAAAATTTTAAAAATCAAAAGAGAGAGAGCCAGACTGATAGTAAATTAGATAGGATACTTGCCTTGCGTGTGCCCAATCTAAATTAGATCCCCGGAACAACATATGCTTCCATGAGCCAGCACAGGAGTGATCCCTGAGCACAGAGGAAGGAGCAAGCCCTGGGTGTGGTCTAAGTATGCAATCTCTGAGCACCACTGGGTGTGGCTCAAAAACAAGTTTATGAAACAAAAAATAAGGAAAGAGGAAGAAATTTGGTCTTATTTATTCAGTTTATATCAGGTAAAGTTGGTCTTTTAATAAGATTACCCATGTTTTATATACTTCTCAACTCATGGAAAAACAGCTATTAAGTCAATGACTCACAAGATGAAATTTTATTTGTGCATAAATATAATTCTGTTTAAAATTCTACTTTGCTCTATCTCTGTTTTTGCCCTTTTCCCTCGCTCCCCTGGCCTGCTTCCTGGCCTTTCTTCTGTTTTTCCAATGCATCTTTATGTATGCCTCTATCTACCTATGAATCTATTGATATATAACACTGACAGTATCTGAATAAGTTCTTACAAATACTATTTAAATCAATATCAACAGCCTTTCTTATTAAAATTTTAAACTACCATTTTCAGAAAAAAGAACTAGCTTCTTTGGAAGTAGGTCTACTTAAAAATGAAAGGAAATTCAGGTAGTAGCTCTAGGAAGTTGAAAGTAGCAGATTTGTCTTGGGATTGAGTTGAATTTCTTTTTTAGGCAAAACTATTTTCATTTTATAACAAAATTCCTTATTGGGTTCTATAGACTAATCTGCAATTTCACTTCCTGGATGAGAATAGCTCAACTTTGAAAATTAACATACAAAATATGTGACACAAAGCACACTCTATGTAATCTAAGCAAATTTGAGCTGTAACAAAGGCTTCATTATGTTGGCTGATTTTAGAGGATTTTTAGCTCCAGGGGACATTAGAGATTTTGAGTACTTTTAAGCTATGTGGCATCATTGTCCTCAAATTTAATTTTCCTAGAGTCATAGACCTGAAAGGAATTCACTAATTCACCTTTACTAATTATAGTTGGGCCATATTCCTTTGTTGTGGATATTTAGATTTCATCATATGAATATGATAAATTGACAAATACACCAATGCAAGATCTTTCAGAGTGAGCCATTTCTTTTTGCTTGCTCTTTCAGAATCTTACTCATTGCTTCATTTTTTAAATATATACATTCCTGTTACCATTGCATCACTATAACATTCTCCTGGTTACAAAGTTGTAGCCTAGCAAACTGCACAAAAGTCTACTTTTCTTTGTATTTTAGAAGATTTTAGTGTAATTGTACTCAACATAGAAATAAAGAATTAAAAATAAAATAATACAAAACTCCAGTCATGTATACCCTTTTGAGGTTCCTAGGTCCACATTCCCTGCAATATCCACAGGACGTGGTCTAGTATCCCTGTAAATTGTCCGATACTCCCATCCATTCCCTTGGGTCTCTACTTCTGGTTCTGTTATATCGCTTAACACCCTTTACTCTTCAAAAACTTCCTCTGACATTCAGCCCAAATGTGCTTTAGTCTCACTCACAATTAAGACTCCCCAGGACTGACCTTTGTGGGAAGTACAATAAACCATCCCTTTCTCTCCTGAGTGCTAACACTCTTTACACCCTGTGATCCCTCCCCTAACTCTTAGATGTCAGTGAAAATATTAAAGAGCACTCAGGATACACATTTCATTGCAGCTCAGATCTTTGATGATAATAGGTCTTCACCTTCAGAAACCAATTCGATCACTGATCCATTTGTTCAACAAATATTTCTTAGGCACCTACTGTGTACCCAGCATTGTGCTGAGCTCTGAACCTGTGGTCCCTCCTCATTTACACTTTTCAGCAACCACTATTGTTGTCAGCCACATTTGGGCTCAGCGTGAATTTATATTTTTTCCTTAAAACTTCATGTCTTTCTACAGCAAATATTTTCTCTCAAATTGTGAGGGATAACCAGACAATTTAATTCATTTGGTTGCAAGGTTAGAACATTTTGAATATTTCATTTAAGAGGTCAAAATGCCTTTTGTTTTCTTATCTGACTATCAGCTGCAGCATTCTTTATTTTTAGCATATGAAGACTAATTGTTTGGCATAGCTTTCATTATGAGGGAAAGAGAAAGTCAGAATAAATTCCTTCAAAATCATCATTATCATTTCTCTGACTGCCTTTACATAATAAATGTAATTAAAGTCCTTAAATTCAATTTAAGCTAAATTTCTAAATTAGAAGCCCCCAAACGCAGAAAATGAATCAGCATATGAAGACACAGTAAATATTCTTACCACTGTGTTATTCTTTGGATTTCCCCAGATCTTTCACCTCATTTGCTACAAATTCACATTAGGGGACTTTGATACCACACATCTCATTGTAAGAGGAAACATTGTACCTTGGCAATCTCTAACCCCTTTAGCTTTGTTTATGGTCTCAGTTTCCTTGGTTTAGTGGCTCTGAACTTAATTATCCCTCTTTTTTTTTTTTGCAATTTTACCATTACTAAAATTGTTACAGTAAAAGAAGAGAGGAACATAGGGGTGCCATATAAATTAGTTAACTTAATAGGTCATTTTAATTTAAGCCTGCTGAAAAGGTATTCAGTAAATAGGTAATGAGTTGACGGAGTGGGAGGCAGCAGAAAATAAAAGGAAGCCCCCTGCTAGGCAAATCTTATTTTTTTTCACCCCTGAGTTTGCCCAGACAGATGGCAGGACAGAAGAGGTTCCTAGCCCTGTGCACATGGTTGTGACTAGAAGCCAAGGAAAGTAAGAGGGAGAGGAAGTCCCTTGGTTATAGCTCTAGCGAGGTCCAGAGACAGGCTGCAGAGCAGCAAGCACCAGCATGAGTCAGGCTACAGGATTCCACTTGCAGATTTCCAGCTGCAAATGTATCACTGAACAGAGGACAGCTTAGATGTAGGGAAGAAACCAAGCCACTGTGTGTACACTGGAGACAGGCAGGCAGGGAAGGAGAGGACTGGAACATCATTATATGGACCCAACATCTTGGGATGTAATGAGTGACATTATACACTTATAAAAGGCATGGCCCGAACAATGGGGTGTACCCCAGATCATCTGCTTAAACTGTAAATAAACCATACCTTCATTTTTTATCTAAGTTTTGTATGCCAAATTTGTATCCTACAAATCTCAAGAACCCAGAAGCTGAGGAATAAATCCACTGTTGTGATAATACAATGTGTCATACATAACTAATGGCAACCTACCGCTACGTGCTGCTTTGGTACAGTCTCCCTGATCAGGAAGCAGACCCCTCCTCTCAGGACCCAGATTCAAGCTCACTGGGTACTCACTGGTATCACACCGACGCATTAAGTTTGATCAGACATCAGGTAGGCTTATATAGAATCAAGGAATTTTGACTTTCAGGTAAAGAAGAGAGACCTAGTAGAATTTCATTATGGAAGCAAAAGTACTACAGCTTATATAGCTGAGCTCAGGCCTGAATGCATGGATCATGTTTCATTTGACTGGATTCTAATTATCCTTCCATGTTAGCAACCACTCCTTTATTTAAAAACAGTGTCTCATGATCAAATAAACTTGTAAATGCTAGATTAAAAACATATTTATTTTTATTGTGGCTAAATATACATCACAAGAAAATTGCCATCTTAAACATTTAAACCAATTTAGAGAGGTTAATCGCATACATGTTGTCAACCATCGATACTAACCATCTCAGAGCCTTTTCATCTTTGTAAACTAAAAATCTGAACTCATTAAATAAATTGAAACTACTTCCATCCTCTAAAACCTGGAAACCACCATTTTCTATGAATTTAACTACTCTAAGTAAAAATAATCTTATATTTGTTCTCTATGATAACTTATTTCATTAAGCCTAAAGTTTTCAAATAACATCCAGCCTATGACATGCTTCACACGTCCTTCATTATTAAGGAGTGTGAATATATCTTATTTGTGAATATATCTTATTTGTGAATATATCTTATTTGTGAATATATCTTATTTGCCTATTTATTTGTCAATGAACACTTGCATTGCTTCTACCTTTAGTTTTCATCAATATGTTTGTTTCTCTAAAACTTAGCATGCAAATATATTTCAATTCTTATTTTCTATTCTTCTAGGCAAATATGCATGCAAATATATTTCCTTTCTTACTTTCTATTCTTCTAGGCAAATAACCATTTGTATACTTGCTAGATCTTTCGGCAATTTTAAGTTGGTTTTTTTTTTGCTTGTTTTTTGAGGAAAATCATACAATAAACAGACTTCTTCATTGTAGAATCATTTAATAAGCTAACATGCACTATGGTTTTCCAAAAGGAAATCTCTCTTGGTAGTGTTTTTCCAACTTCACTTGACTCTGAAACTTTTTCAATTATAGGTACAAAGAAATTAAAAGAATAAATATTCATAAAACACTTAAGAAAGTTTCTGTTTTCTTAGAACTTCTGTATTTATGTTCTTTAAATAGTAAAGGAAAACAAACATTTTTCAGGAAGATATATTTTTTTAAAGGACATACGAGGAGGGACCACATATACTTAAGTCTCCTGCGTTTTAGGATAGAGAGGGCTTGTGTCTTTCTAGTCCTGAAAAGCCATTAAAAAAAAAGGAATAATACTCACTAGAACTTCTCAGAACTTGGAAGCATTGGAATTATTTTTTGATGAATGCCCAGTGTCTGGTAAGTTAAAGTATTTTATTCACGGTTCTGCAGAATTTTACTAGTGTGTAAGATTAAAATGGGGGGAAGGAAATGTTGGAATTTTAATTAGGTGCTTCATCCTCCTCAATATGGCAGGAATTAAAGCTGCATCGGTAACATGATTATGTATTTCTATTGTAACTTTTACTGACCTAAAAGCAACCATCTGAGTTATAATTCTTTCTGTATTCTGTAAACAAATTCACTTGTTTTGGTTCATTAATCAAAACTGCCTGGTAATATAAAACAAATTGGGCAATTAAAGAAATGCTACAAAGTCATATGCATTGAGACCAGAGCACATGCTACCTAAAGATGACTTGTTTCTCTGTCTCTCCACCAGTGTGCTGGGAGGAGACTGTCAGAATAAAACAGCGTGTTCCTTATTAGCATCTGTTATTATAATACTTAATCAAACTAGTGTTCCGTTTTATAGACAAAATTAAAGATTAAAGACAGCGTCAGGCAGCACCTTTAGAAGTTGGTACATTCTACAAAATGATAGTGTTAAAAAATTTGTGTGTTGTTTGTGGGTATATATATATGTATATATATGTATATATATATTCACACACAAATATACATTAACCAATATTAGAGTAAATATATATATATATATATATATATATATATATATATCCCTGGTACTTAGTTACTGAAAATATTACTCCTCTGGAATGAATATTTGAACATTTATAATGAAGATACACAGAAGACTCATATAAATTCACATAAAACTTCCAACACATGTTGTCAATTATTGGAAATATACTTAACAAAAACATACTGCAAATAAAATGCCATAAAAGAAACATGTTTTCTGAATAACCACATTTGTTTTACAAATCAGAAATTCCCTTACAACCTGACCAAATGATGCTAAATTATCAATTGAAAGGAATGGAAAGACTAATGTGGTCACAAAAAGCAACATTCTAGGAGAGAGGAAGCGAATTCTGTAAGTGAGGTTTTATTGTGCAGTAGCAAAAAGGCAGGCAAAGCCTGAGATCATAGGAGTCAAGATGGTTAGAGCTAGGACATAATGAGAAACTATTACTGTCTCTCTAATGTTAAATCTTATTTTTCATAAAAGCCACAACATTAGGCTATTGATGCTTAAGTGCCCACATCAACAGTGGTTTCTTTAGTTTCAAGTCTCCACATCAAAACTTGGGTCCTTTGAGAAGAACTGACAGATTTCTTTCTCAGGGTAACTTAGGGAATCCTCTCAATAGATGGAAACGTCTACTCCAGATCAGAGTCACACATGAAACACGCCACCTGCCTCTGCGTCGAAGTGAACAAAGTCATTAGATTTCCTAGAATTTCCAAGTATAATATAAATTGGCTAGAGTTAAGGACAAGAATCTTATCATGATGGTAACACTGTGCTACCTTTAATAATACATTGAGGGGTTTTCCTAATTAATATTAAATATGTATGAGGCAACTGTTGTGTGCTAGACACAAGTATAGGTGCTGAGACTATGCTAGTGATGGTGTGAGGGAGATGGGGATAACACAATAAAATCACTGATTAATAAATGATTCAGACTGCAGACTACAGGTGGAAGGCATAGGAGGAAGGTGAAAATCTAAGACAAATGACATTTTACATCTGAAATAGTGAAAAAGGAAAAGGACAGAAAACATTGTAGGGAGAGCTGCAGTGGTAAACAAGATGGCTAACATCAAATGTAAAGTCAGTCTGGACGAGTATATTTGTTCCAGATTACTGCAAAAAGACGCACAATGCTGGAATGCAAAGACAGAAGTAGGTGAAGGCAAAAGGAGAGGATAGTAAATGTTCTGGGGGTGGATAGTCACTACATTCTCATTTTGACCCTCTGCACAGCAATTGAATACAAACAGGACATGACTGAAATCACTGATTCTTAGAAACCCATGGTTTTGCCAATTGTTATAAAATCTTTTTTATACATATAGGTGACTTCTTAAAAATTTATTTATTTATTTATTTATTTATTTTATTATACCACCTTGAGATATAATAACAAAGATGGTCATGTTTGGGGGTTTCGGTCATACAGTGTTCCAGCACCCATCCCTCCACCAGCGCCCATTTCCCACCACCAATGTCCCTGATTCCCTTCCCCTCCCCTAGCCTGCCTCTATGGCAGTTTCTTTATCTCTTTTCTCTCTCTCTCTCTCTCTCTCTCACTCTCTCTCTCTCTCTCTCTCTCTTCTCTCTCTTCCTTCTCTAACATATTGTGAATTGTAATACATGCACTTAGAGGTTATCATGTGTATCTTTTTGCCTGTATTTAATGCTCAGTTCTAGGTTGGTATTAGCCCTTTCTACACTAATTAGCACAGTGTTCCCTTCTCTTACCTAACCTCTGACTCCCACACGTTTGTGGTAATTTCCCCCTTTGACAAGACACCCTGATCCACACTTCGCCTACTTGGATTTTGGTATCATAATATGTATAATATATATATATATATATATATATATATATATATGTCATGCAAATAAATGCAGTCATTCTATATCTGTCTTTTTTCCTTCTGACTAATTTCACTCAACATGATCCTCTCCATGTCCATCCATTTATAGGCAAATTTCATAACTTTATTTTTCCTAATAGCTGCATAGTATTCCATTGTGTAGATATGCCAAAGTTTCTTTATCCAGTCATCAGTTCTCAGGCACATGGTTGTTTACAGATTCTGGCTATTGTGAATAAAGCTACTATGAAAATAAAAGTGTGGATGGTGTTTCCTCTGTGTGCTTTTGCTTCCCCAGGGTATAATCCCAGGAGTGGTATGGCTGGGTCAAATGGGAGCTCACTTTCCAGTCTTTGGAGGAATGTCCTTATTGTTTTCCAGAAAGGCTGTACCAGTCAATATTCCCACCAACAATGGATAAGACTCCCTTTTCCCCACATCCATGCCAACACTTGTTGTTCTTGCCCTTTTGGATATGTGCCAGTCTCTATGGTATGAGATGATATCTTATTGTTGTTTTGGTTTGCACTTCTCTGATGATTAGTGATGATGAGCATTTTCTTCAAGTGCCATTGGCCATTCAAATTTCTTCCTTGTCAAAGTTTCTGTTCATTTCTACGTGCACTTTTTAATAGTAGAAAATTAAGTGATTGTGATCTTGTACGCCTGTGGAAACACATTTAACATTGCAAATTGAAAATAAAATTTCACTTCATACTCAAAAAATGTCACAATTCACATTCTAGTCTGAAACTGTCATTATGATGCAAAGTGCCCCATCTCTAAATTATATAAAGGACACTTAAAATAGCAGGTTGGTTTTGGAAAGGTGGATTTGGGGGCACAGCCTGCTGGGACCAAGGATATTCCTGGCTCTGTGCTCAGGAGTGACAATTGGCAGTACTTGGGGAACCATATTTGATGCCAGGGATCACCTCAGAGTCAGCAGGATGAAAGGCAAGTACCTTATCTCCGGGACTCTCTCACCTGTCCCTCAAAATAGCAGCTTTAGTCACTTCTGCTTTCATTTCAGTTTCAGTGTGGCTATCAAAGTAAAAAATAATTTTGTTATTTTAGCTATACATAAACATAACCAGTTTAAACACCCAAGTTTCCTCTCTCAAAATTGAAAGGACTATTTAATGCAGAACGCCATTAAGAGGTGTGTGGATCAGACAATTTTGTCAACAGTGATAAACAATGAAGTTGAGACTTCCTGCTGGCACAGTTGGGGAAATATCTTGCACAAACAAGGTCATGCAAACCCCATAGTCTTTTGCCAATGCACGTGGCCACAGTAAATCAGGCCAAGAACCATCTCATTCTGGCACTTTCCCAACCCCATGATGAATCTGTTTCTCAAAATCACTGTCAGATAAATGTTGTAAGACCTTGAGCAGGATATTCCTTAAATGTCAGGAGATGGAACCCTTTGTAATGTATTTTCAAATTGAAAGCCACTTATCCTCTTAGCACCCAGGAAGGTTTATGAGCCAAATGCATGCTAAGAAATACTTTGAAAGGAATCAGTTAGCACTCAGAAGGAAAGTTTCAATGTAGGAGACTTTAGTATATTCCAATCAGTTTCCAGAATTAAGTTTGGGATCTTATTTACTTAGGGAAAAAAAATTAAAAAGGAAAGCTAAAATACCGGAAATGGGATGCAGTAAAAGTCTAGGATCTCATCCAACTATTGCTTGGAAATGAAAATTCCCTAATGGGAATAGGTCTTTGAAATAGGACATCTGGGTTTTACTAAGTGGGTAATTAAAAGTTTGAAATCTTGCCTAGAAAATGGGACAAAAGCTCACATTACCAAGATAGGTGAGACATTCCCCACTGCCTTTATCATAGGAATGGCAAGAGTCCAGACTGTAACAAAGCAAAGCAGAGAATGTGTAGAGTATTAAGTCACCCAAGGATAACGGAGACTTTGGAATCTGATGTCTAGGGGATAGCCATTAGAAAACATGCTAGAATTCACACAATTAATGAGACATCCCTATTCCAAGTCCGCCATGGACTGATTAATACTCAGCCAGGTAAGTCATCATTTGCCAGCCTTCTTTATTCTTTCCGACTCATAATCAGGACCCAGAATTTCCAGGGGAATAGCCAGACACCATTCCAGGGTAAAAGTCACAATTCAGCTGCTCAGGTGGATCACCTCTGAAACTTATCAATGAACCACAAAGGCTCCCATGCTAGTAGAAGCAGTTTGAGCATGCTTCATTTGAGAATGAAAAAGACTACAGGGTAGGTAACTGAGCTTTGGTAAGATTCTATTTTGGTGATCAATTTTGCTCATTGTTTTGGGCAGTCTTCCCAAGCTACCTTATATAAAACTGTTCTCCATATTACACATAATTTGTTTAAATTTTCTGTGACATTTTGTTTAAATAACATTATGCAGAGTAACCTGGTTGAAGAATTAATAATAGACATAGAAGACTGTACTGAAAAATAATTGTTACTGCCTCAATGTGTTTCTGGATATGCCTCACACTGATGAAATTCTGCTCAGGAAGCTATGCCAACCACTGGGGTAGTTTGTAATACCATCCAACAATCAATATTAGTATCTGTAGGGTCTTCTCATCACAATTCTCCAGGAAGTCATGGAGAATCATGATTCAAAGTCCCAAATAGCTCATTCCTAGCTCAACTGTCTAAAATAGGAGGAGTATAAAGTATAAGATTATGGTAGCAATGTGAGCATGTGTCATGCTAAGAAAATGTTTAGTTAGTTACTAAGTGTAAATTAGTTTAATTTGGCACCCAAAGTAAGAATTTCCCCAGGCTAAGTGCTAATGCACAACATTAGTGCTTCACAATTAGAATTTAGGAATGTTCAGCATTTGTTCTGAAGTTAAAATCTAGGGAAAAAATATTGTAGACAATCAAGTCTATTTAGTTCAAGCAGCAATTGATTCTTTTCCCAAACAGTAAAAGGGATGTATGTTGTCTGAGAGAATGGAATGAAAAGCGAGGCAAGCGAGATTTCCAGGTTTGATCTTGTAAATTCTGCCATAGAGACATTGAGAAACATGTGGTAGCTCTCTGAGCTCCAACTTTCCCTTGTTCAGGAATAGTAATGTGGCTACTTTTTTGAATAATGCTAAAATCTGGAGTAGAGGTTGCTTAATATTTTGCAAAAGGGTAAATGAACAGACCATATCACTGGGCCAAGGCCACAATACCATTCATGCTCAACCATAAGCCTATTTTTGTCAGTGTTCTAACATTTCTTCTTTCCTTTTATGTCTATCAATACACTCCCAACCTCCACCAGAGCATGTATTACGTGACAGTTCACTGAACCACCCTTGAACTCAGTCCCTTACCAGGTGCATTTATATAAAGGACAGAGCAACAGAAAGGTGGCTTTTGTATCTGCTTTCCAAAAATGCCAGTCAAGGAAACACATCTGGAATCTGTTGGCCTACACACTTTCTCATGGACAATATGTTTCAATAAACTACCACTTCATCAGTAATCCCAGAGGCATTGTATCTTGTGAGTTTTATGTCCATTATCTCAGTACAGACACCATTAATACCAGCACTGGCCTCTAATCTATTACTCTATAGGGTTGTACCATTCTTTAAGGAGCCTGATCGTTTACAACTAGTTCAGCTAGATGAACTCTTAAAACTTACAATGAAACTCAAAAGATCACTTATAACTAGAAACACTATGACTGTACTTGATTCTAACAACAAAAAAAAGTAGAAAACTGATTCTATATAAAAATCAATTGGCGGAAAAAAATTTGGAAGGTCTTTGCAACTGGTTTATATGAAAATACTTTCCATATTATAAATATTTTCTTGGAGTTTTTTCCTGTGATATTTTTCTTTAAAGAACACTGTATAAAGTACCTAGCCTGATTTGAACCCGGAGCAGAGAAGCTGGAAAAACTTGACTTAAAAGATATTGATGTCCCAAGATCATACTCATTTTATATACTCTTGGTACCAATTTTGACTCTCTTTGCTCTATGCCTATACTTGTCTTAAAGTGAAACAGCAGAAAATAAAATATAAGAAGCAGAAAAGAAGAACTTATATTTTCAAATTCAAATATTTCCATGGCATGCCTTAGCCAGAACTTCAGATAGATATCAAATATATCAATATATCTATCTACCAATCACTTGATCACTGAATCCCATTATTCATCAATTTGCTCAAGCGGGTGCCAGTAACATTTCCATTGGACCCAATCATGTGCCAATGTAGCCCAATGGCATCTGGTTGATTCAGGAATATGAAGAGCCTCAAACCATTCCTTCAGGGTCTTGACAAGGAAGTCTGACCATCTTGTAGGTGGGCGGCCACGTGATCTTTTGACATCCCATGGGATCCAGTCAGTAACGACTCTAGTCCTGAGGTTGTCTCCAAATTGCATTACATGTCCAGCCCATCTGATTTTCGATGCCTTGACAAACGGGACAGTGTCCCTGATTCTGGAATAGTGACAGAGGTCAGAACTCCGGATTCCTTCTCTCACTTGAGTGAGGCGTGATACTCCAAGCATAGCTCTTTTGATTCCTCTCTGGGAGACCCGAATAGCATTCTCATCCTGCTTTCTTAGGGCCCAGGTCTCTGAGGCGTATGTTAATGCAGGAGAACGGTGGAGTCAAAGAGATGTGCCCGGAGTCGGAAGTTCTTTGTCCTTTTAGCTATTTCTTTGTTGCCTTTGAAGGCATTCCATGCCGCTCTCTTCTTCCTGCACAGCTCAGGTTTTAGGTTGCTCATCATGTTGATTTCTCGACCTAGGTACACATAACTGCTGCATTCAGAGATGTTTGTTCCATTGAGAGTGAATGGGGCCTCTGGAACTAGTTCATTTTTCATAAATATGGTTTTCTTTAAATTCAGCTGTAGACCTATCTTTCCACATTCTCGGTCGAAGTCAGTCAGCATTTGTGCCGCTTGGCTAATGTTTGGTGTTATTAGAACAATGTCATCAGTGAAGCGGAGGTGGTCTAGTTGCCGACCATCTATCTTCACTCCCATTCCTTCCCATTCTAATTGTCTCATGATGTTCTCGAGGGTGGCGCTGAAGAGTTTTGGTGAAATGGTATCACCCTGCCGAACCCCTCTTTTGACATCAATGATCACTTCTTTGTAGAATGGTGAGATCCTGGTGGTGAATCCGTAATACAGCTCACGAAGGATCTTGATGTATTGGGTTTGAACACCCTGTTTGACTAGGGCTTCAATGACTGCTTCAGTCTCCACAGAATCAAAGGTTTTCTGTAAATCAAGGAACGTGAGACAGAGTGGCATCTTGTACTCCCTACAAACCTCAAAGAGCTTGGTTACCGTGTGGATATGGTCGATTGTGCTGAATCCTTTCCGGAAACCTGCTTGCTCGCATGGTTGTCCTTCATCTAGTGTTCTGGTAATCCTGTTCAGGATGACTCGTGTAAACAGCTTGTAGATGACAGACAACAGGCAGATGGGGCGATAGTTGCCGATGTCGTGAATGTCTCCTTCTTGAACAGTAGAACTGTCCTGCTGGTTTTCCATTGGGAGGGCACCTTGCTTTCAGACAGGTAGCGTGTGAAGACCCGAGTTTGTGTATTGATGAGTACCGACGGCAGATTCTTCAGGTGTTCGAGTCTGACTTTGTCTGGGCCTGTTGCTGTTCCCTTCTTTACCAACGAGACGGCATGTCAGAATTTCAGAAAGGAGAACATTGGGAATGGCATATCCATCCTGTGGAATTTGCTATGAGGGCAGGTGGATGTGGCTATCAAACAGATTTGAGTAGAAGTCATGGATAACCTTCTCCATTGCCTTTCTGGAAGATGTGATAGATCCATCAGGGCGTCGGAGTGCAGTCATCTTGGTCTTATAGTTGGAGAAGGACAGGCGGGCAGTGCGAATGCTTTTCGCAGCTTCTGCTGCACCTTCCAGTATAATATCTATCAATATCAAAGCTAAAACCTAGACAGCTAGAATGAAAATGAATAAAAACTGTGAATCATGAAAGAAGTCAATTTCTTTGCTTATTCTGCCATTTGGCTTGAAGTAACCAACATGGTAATTTTGTACCAGCTTTTACAACTCTTGCATTTTCTTTCTAGTGTTAATTTATTTAAAGTCATTATTATTAAAACATTAATTCTGTAATATAAAAAAACTATGCTGCTGCTCCTTTCCTTCCACTGACATGACCCGAGGGGGAGAACACTTCTTTTTCTTTAAATTCAACTGAAGTTTGAACTTGAGAACTTGAGATAACTATTCCTATATATAAAACCACAATGTAATACATGGAAAAATTATGAAAACTCAGTAGTTTTCATAATTATAAGATGATTTTTCTCATTACCTTTAGTGCTAAATTCTAGACACTCTGCTTGAGTTTAAAGATTCCAGAATTGGCCACGCTACAAAATGCAGAAAAAGTAGAAATTAACCTAAAAGTTTTCCTCTTGTTGATCTTGCTGTTAAATTTGACAATAATAAATATTAAATTAAATAGTCATGAAACTCTAAAGCACAAAAATAGTGGTGGCAAGTAAATAATGTAAAAAGAAGTCTTGGAAACCTCCTTCCCTTCCTCTGATGAAATTCCTGGGGAGTCATAGCTGTAATTACCCTCAATCACAATTAAAAATGCTGGAGATATGTGATATTTGAGTTTATCATTTAAAGACTTGAGAACATTATTTAAGGCGGTTAAAACTCTATTGATCCCAATTCACAAATGGCTGTGCTTTTCCCTTACACTTGTTGAAGAGAAATTTCCAGAGAAATCCATGGCACTACACTTACGCATCCTTCTGTAGACTGTGTGACCCAAAGACCATGAAGTCTGTGGAAGTTCCCCAGGGATCCCCTTTGAACAGTTTGCCTAAGTTCACAAATTCTCTCTTGTGCTTCTGCAAATATCAGGAGGAGGTAAACATGGAGAAAGGAAAAAAGCCACTAGCATAGTAATGGAATGCTAATGAGGAAAAATAGACTGGAATTAAGAAGAGAGAAGTTTTAGACTAAATATCAAGGGGAGAAAAGAAATTAATGTTAATAAACCCACTGGATTAGAGTATTGAATGATTTTTAAAGAAATGATGATGGCTAATCAAATTTTAAACAGTGTATTTATTAAAACACAAACAGACACACACACACACACACACACACACACAGAAAATCTGAAAAAAGGTCAAGGCTATTATAGCTCCACAAGAAGATTATAGCTATTGATTCAACAGATAATTTTGTAAGTTAGCATGTCTGGCATATCCTTTGAAACTAAAAATTCTCTGTACTTGTATCATTCTTACTCTGCCACTCATTGTTCTGAACATTTTAGGTATATTATCTTTAGCTATATTTATAACAACATCATGGATGATTATTAACTTTGTTTTTATAGATGAGGAAATTGAGGTACCCAAAACCTCAGGGACTTGCTGAAAGTATCATAATTTTGCAAGCTTTGGAGAGACAGAAAGTAGGGTTATGGCTCCCATAAAAGTATTAATGCTTTTATTCAGCTATATTCCATAATAAAATCTTGTTTTAAAATAGCAAACTACTCAAAAAAGTCTAAATTAACCTGAGTACCCAATGACAGATAAGTGGATAAAAACAATATCGTACAAATATGTGATGAAATATACAGTTCAGCTACAAGGAAAAAAGGAAATTTCACCTTTTGAGACAGAGCTAAGACTGAGGGGGAACATGTTAAGCAAAACAAGTTCTGAAAGAGAAAACACAAATACCAGATGATATTCTTAATCGTGGAAAACAGAGAAGCAAAGAAAAAAAGAGAATAGACAAAGCCAAATAAAATCTCCAGAACTCTGATCTCAGAACTGAGGTTTCCAGTGTGGAAGGATTGAAAAGTGGATTTGATACCATAGTCCAGTGAACTATGGTGGAAGAATATGGGTTTGGTAACATAGTTGGAAGCAGTGTGAAGCTGTGTTATGTCAAAACACAGGTAGATCTTTAAACTGGTATCTCAATTAAAATATATATTATGTTGAGACCGGAGTGAAAATACAATGGGTAAAGTATATGCCTTGCATACAGCCAACCTGAGTTCGATGCAGGTAACACATAGAGTCCGCCAAGTCCATCACTAGTAATTCTTAAGCACAGAGTCAGGAGTTTCCCTTGAGCATTACTGGGTAGGCCCAGAAACCAAAAGCAAAGTTAAGTTATAGTTATAAGAATAGAAGATAAATGACCCTTCTTTTCATTGTTCAACAGGCTACCTGATGACTTTTTTGGCTTTGTTAGTGTATCTGCCCTTCTGAGTTCAGTTCCTGCTTAGAGAGCTCTTTTCACAGCTTTAGCAATAAGATCACTTCCTTCTCCCCCATTCCTCTGACAAATCTGCTGTCAGTTGGAAAAACTGATTGATAAAAGATATTCCAAGAAGGTCAAATCGCTAGAGCCTCCTAGTACACACCATGTAGTGTAGTCGTTACTCAATACAAATTGACAAGATGGTTATTTGGTGGTAAGGCATTGCATTGTCCCCAAAACAAACTACTGACTTTCTAGCACCAAACATTCTAAGATGCAACAGTGGATAACTTAAAGCCTTCACACAATGACTCGAGAAGACAGCTCCAGGGTCATGGCACCAGCTCTGGGGGCAGGACCCCCAGGCTTGATCCCTAATATCCCATGCTCCTGAGCATCTCCATCAGCATTGAGCTGTAAGTAACCCCCAATTACTCCTGGATGTGGCTTGAGAACAAATAACAAAAATCACTTCCACAAAAGTACCTATATAACTGCAATAGTAATTTAAGAGTTAAGTTGCACATTTTGTTAAGCTAATTTCACTAGTCTGTGCTTGAATGAGAGCTAAACATAAAGAGAGTGGAGGACATGGAGAAAGGACCTGGTAATACTGAAGAAGATTAAAGTAAAAGGTTATTGTAGTTTCAAATGACAGTCACAGGGAGGGAGCCAGTATCTAGAGCCATAGAGGAGGGAAGAAGGACAATTCTTCACTGAGATTCAACATCACAGCATTCAGGAAAACCAAGAGTCAGCTCAGCAGGGAACATCTGCCAGTTGCTTCCAAATGAAGGAGAATTATTCTTCTAATGAAAAAAACCGTGATGAAGGATCATATTAAAATAGAAATAAAATTAAATTTTTACTGTGTCAACATCAGGGTTTTTTTTTTTAATATTCCCTCAACATTTGTATACGCAGTGAGAGAATCAGGAATGTGATTCCTCAGAATTAAATTCATATTGAGAAAAAAAAATCTGTTCAATCCTGTGTTTAATTTCAAACACAGAAGTTTTAGTGGGGTGAACCATACAAAGCTGCCATTTTTGACAATGAACAATGGTCAGAGAGAGATAATTTAATAGGATGCAACCTACAATATTAGAAGTTGCACGGATCAATGTGTGTGTGAGTCACAATCATCCCCAGTATTCATAAGTTGTGTATTGGCTTTCGAAGTGGTCTTTCTTTCCCAAAAGGACTTTCCACACTGTTAGCAGATGCTAAGTTTTCTGACTGGTAAAATATCCTTTTATTACCCCATAAAACTGTTACCTAGACCTCTGATTTGTTCAGCAAACATATCCACACATTTACCATAATATACATGCCTGGCACTGGAGGCCAATCTCCAATGAGGAGCAATCACCTGCTGTTTCTTGCCTAGCTCTTGACCCCCAAGAGCAATCAAGAAGAGCAGAGTCTACTTGACATAGGTTACCTCACGTGGAAGGTGCACAGCAACGACAAAAATTGTAGGTAACAGAGAGTGATATCATTTCTTCCAAGGAAAAATGTGCATTTCAAATATCTAGATACATGTACAAGTCAGACTTCTCAGCAGCAGCGTTTAATATCTTATGCTATTGCAGCTTAACTCACACACACACACACACACACACACACACACGACACCCTGTGATGGGTAGTAAAACAAGATGGAAGCAGTCCATTACAGTTCTTTCTAGGTGCCTATACCTAATCAGAAATGCAAATTCTCAGGCCTGTGGAATCCTAAATTCTGAAGTGGTGCAAACAACCTGAGGTTTTTGTTTTTGTTTTGTTAGCCATACCCAAAGGTGCGCAGGCCTCACTCCTGGCTCTGTGCTCAGGGATCACTCCTGGCAAGGGTCAGGGAACATGCCAGGTTTGAGCCCAGGCTGGCTGCATGTAAGGCAAGCATTGAACTCACTGTACAATCGCTCCCATGCAACAACCTGAGTTTAAAGGAGCCTCCAGGGACTTGCTAGCACTAAAGGGGGAGGAAGAAGCTGTTTAAAGAAAAATGAATGAGTACCTAAAGATTAAGGAAGTTTGGGAATGTGAAAGGGAGTAAGAGTGTAGGCCAGAAATACTAATCCTGTTGGATTTCCTGTTTCATACAAAAGCATCAAGTTCTCTCCCGGTTGTTATAGACCAAGTAAAATGTAATATTATAAATAGTAGCAGCAAATAGTAGCAAATAGCAGCAAATAGCAAATAGCAAATAGCAGCAAATAGTAGCAGCATTTATTGAGGACTGGTTATTCTCCCACCCCAATTCCCCACCTTATTCGTTAAGTCCTTTATTTTCAGCTAGTAGAGGAGCCTTAATAGATAAACCAAGAAGTGAAATGACTGATAGCTTAAATAACTTGCCATTTTCCATGCATCTAACGTAACATAGAATCAATTCAAAGTGAGGCCATCTAATTCCACTAAGCAATCCCACTAAGCTACATTTCAGAAGTCATCCTGACACATCACAACTCTCTTTCCCAGTAGAAAAACATGAGCATTGGCCATAGCTTTTAAAATCAAAATGTAGTTTCCCTGGCAAGGTGAAAGGATGTAAACTCTCTTTCCTGAGTGACCACCCAAACCAAATACTGTTTAACATAGGGGAAAAGCATCATTCAAAGAACAAAGGATATAGCTCCACCTAGCGGAGAAATGCCCTCATTTATTTTAAAAGGTGTTCTGTTGTGCCAATAGCACAGAAAGGAAAATAGAAACTACTTCTGCCAAATTGCTATAAAACCAGCAAACCAGCAAGGAACAGAGACTGCTTCGAGAAACAAGTTTAGTCCTTTTCCTCTTCGAACATGATCCGAGCCCTTTAAGCTGTATGTGCACAAGACCATTATGAACTAACAAGAAGACATGCCAGTGAGGGGAAATGTTCTCTACCCCTAACTCTGTGCATCGCTTCCTGGCTCTTTAAATTCAGGGAATGCCAACGGATGTTTCCGTATCTTGCTGCAATAAAGAGCAAAGACGTCCAATGCTCATATATAGGAAAATGCTTATTCTTTTTGGAACAAACTCCAGCAGGCTTCCTTGAATGAGATTCACCTTTCATCTACCAAACAGGCTTTGAGGAAAGACATGAGAGAGGTAGGTAAGTCAGGGACCCCTGGACAATGAATCCTTTTGACTTGGTTTGGTTAGTAAGTAGGAGACTACAGTGACAGATTTGGGACCTGGAGCGATAGTACAGTGAAGTGGGTGCTTGCTTTGCATAACGACTAACCTAGGTTCAATTGATCTCCAGCATCCCATATCGCCCAACCCCAGGAGTAATTCCTGAGGATCAGGCTAGGAGTAAGCACTGAGCATATCCCGATGGGTCCCAATACAAAACAAAGCAATATAAAATGACAGATTTTACCAAGCCTCATCTGATTAAAATCCAGCTCCATCAAGTAAGAGGCCCCAGGATGCTCTAGAGCAGTTGTTCAGATTGTTCAGGGAGAATTGCAACTTCCTGCTATTCTGTGATCTACTCCAAAGAGGTAAAAATCGCCATCTTCTTTTCCAAGCCACCCACAGAGACAGCATTTTCCAAAGGATAGGATGTATTTGATCACTGCAAGGCACTGGGATGTTCTGTTTACTTATTTGGAAGACAGACACTGAGTTAAGCAAAACAAAGCTGATTAATTGAATCCAGAACTTTCTACCCTGTTGAGAAGACTTTCCAAAGAAAAGGTGAAGTTCCTTCCAGTCCTCAGGTCTTTGGGTGGCTTTTGCTTTCCTCTTTTGGGCTGGGGGTGGGTGGAGATGGGGGGGCGGAGGTGGAAGATGGGTGCATGAAGCCTGTTTAATATGTGGGCCTAAATTCTACACCTGACAGCAATGGACTCATATGGACCAGTGGGTCAGAAACCAATTCAAACTTCAGAAACCAATTGTGTAGGTCCTGAAGTACTGCTGTCAGGCCTTTGTAATAGCTTCAAGCTTCATCTCTTCAGAACATGTCTCCAAGTCTAAATGTTCTGCCTTTTGTCCCCTGTACCACCTAATTAACCCACCTGTCTCTGAGTCTTCCCTTCAGCAATTAAGGATGCCTGAGGTGGCCAGGAAGATGGTGATTCTGGGAATTTCAAGCGACTTACAACAATTGGACCCAAATGTTTTCTGTTATTGTTTCTGGTATTGCTTTCATTTGCACAACTGCTGATTTGAGTCTGACCATAAGAATCAAGATCCATTAGCAGGGTTCTCCTGCCTCCCAGAGCAGCATTTCAGGGGTGCTGTAGCAGTGCTGCCTGGATCTTTCCATTATTTTCTACCACATCAACCACAGTCACCTCCACCCCCACTTCTGTGCTAAGCAGGGGCGGGGACCAGACTTCGGGCTGATCTTGATTTTTACTAACGTTTGCCATTGCAGCTCTAGAGCAGAGTGACCCCTGCATGGAGATGGAGAAGCTGCTTCAACTTCTCAGAGTTTTAAGACAGAGTCCTCACCACGTGTATCTTTTCTCTTCAATCCAAAAAGCCAGAACAAAGGAACTATTGTCCTGAGCTCTTTGGTCCCTAGGGCCCTGCTGAGAGCTTCAGTCCAGACCTAACTGTAGCCCGAGGCAGTGCCCTCCTCTGCTCAGCTGAGGCCTAAAGAGGCCACAGTAGACTCAAAGGCCTTCTGGAGACCACCCTTTGAAAGCAGTGTCCTTCGCCCCGCCACTTTGCCTCTACCCACTTAGACAGGATTTTCTGTTATCGCTCTAATTTGACAAAAAGTACTCTTCTGAAATCTCACCTAGGAGAGGAGAAAGAAAATTCTTTTCCTCCTTTCCTTCCTTCTGGGTTATTGACTCCATTTCACAAGGCTCCGAAAACCAGATTGTTAATGCAATAGTGGACTTACCCGGGAAGAGATCTGCCTTTTATTTTGAAGCTCACATCACGGGCAAATGAGTACATCTAGAGTGTAGATTCAGGCACCCAGAGCACAAACCTTCACCCTATCTTCTGTTATATAAACATAGAAGTAAATGTTTATGAGTTGGAAACTTCTTTCATTTTGGAACTCACTGACGGATTCTCTAAACAGATCAGAAGGTCTAGATGGGGAAGGTCAGGCAACAGTTAGCTGAGAACCCAGGGCAGTGGGTACCGATGTGATCTCTGATATCCTAAGTAACTACCAATTTTGTCTTACCCCTTATCCCCTGTATGTCAAGAACAACTTCAGTCCAAGAGCACACCTTGACTGAAAGTGACGTAGGTATGTAGGAGGGAGGCCCCTCGACAATAAACAGTGGCAGAAGCCGTGAAATCAAGAAGTGTTTGAAGAAATAGGGAATGATTTGCACACATGCTATCCCGCTGCCAGCAGAATAGTCTAGACTCAAGACACCAGCTCAAGCCCAAAGTTGGTCAAGAGAAGACAAATCAGTAGAAACAATGTTCCTCATGAGACTGAATTGCCAGGAACCAGCCCAGGGTGATTGTGTCTATAGTAGGTGTACCACAAGGATTCAGAAACAAAACAGACATAAAAGAGAAAAGTATGGTGTCAGGGAACTTGCAGCCTCCTGGTCTGAGAGCCCTGATTCTCCATCACACTTCAATGTTTGCTCTTTTAGATCAACAATCATAGGAAGAACAAGGGAGAGCATTTACAGACATTTGCCTAAGTATGCTAACCTACTCAGGATAAGCTTTCACATATCAAAGATGACTGCTGGCTGTAGTGATAGAAGACTGAAGGAATCATCACTGGAGAGGTAACAGAGATAAGAATGATTACAGGACCCCAGAGTGATAGTAAAGTGGGTAGGGCATCTGCCTTGCATGCGCCCAGCCTGGATTTGGTCTTCAGCATCCCATATGGTCACCTGAGCACTGCCAGGAGTAATTCCTGAATGCCGAGCCAGGAGAACCCCCTGAGTATCAATGGATGTGACCCCCAAACTCCCAAAATAAGCAAAATAAAGAATGGTTACAGGACCCCCAACATGGGGTCTTGTAGGTTGTCTTTCCAGGATATAAATGACCCTTAAAACCACTTACCCAGTCTCTTAAATCTTTTCTAACTGGTCCTTTAAACTAAGTGTATCTATTTAAATAAGTTTATGCATGCCTAACAATGAATAAAAACTCTTATAGATCAATCAAAGTTTAAAATATTTTCCCATGATAATATCTTACTAATGATTGCACAGAGATATCCTTGCTAAGGAAGCTTGCAAAGAAGCCTATAAAAATAGCTTCCCAAAGCAACTAGGGACACTCCATTTTAAGGCTACCCACTTTTATTCTGGATATGAAATGTTCTTTACTGGACTCTCTGCTTTTTCATTTTTCCTTTAATAATGCACTTCTGCTTCACTGTCTGTCTCGTCTTAAAATTCTTTTAGAGACAAAGAACCTAGAACTGAGTACAGGTTGGGATTAACTTTTCCTTTTTCTAGAAGAATCTCACCTCAGTCTGACTCCCCAGATCCGGCTGGTAGGAAGTAACTCCCATGACCTAGATAAAGGAAATGGTTTCAGGTGCAGCCTGATTGCTGGTGTAGTGACGCTGGTACAACCTCAGCATCCGTAGTGTGGGAGCTTATATAGGCCTTTGCTAGTCCTCACTGCCCCAGAGACACTCACTTCACTGAGTACATGGCAAATCAGCCAGAATGAGGTCACTCTCATTGTGGTTATCTCCCCACTCTGTGATTTTCTTTCTCCATCTCTATGTACTCTCCACCAAACATAAAATGATGTTGGTTGTGTTACATGTTCAGGAAAAATAATGTCTGTATAAATTCTGGGGGGAAATCAGGGCAGAATTAGTTCTTAAAGAGGCCTAAAAATTGCCTAACACCTGCCTTGCCGCCTGACCAACTCCACATCAAGCTATGTAGGCACCACATAGCTCCCCTAAGCACTGACACAAGTGACTCCTCAGTACCAAGTCAGATGTAAGTCTTGAACACCACTGAGCAGGTCCTAAACCCAAAATGAATCAATAAGAATTCTTTGTACTATGTGAACCCTAAACTCCGTTACTTATTGTTTGGGTGTTTGCTTAGAACAAATGTAAGTGTAGATGAGTGGCCATGCAGCTTAGGAATTGACTTTTTGGCCTTTATATGCAGGTATTGGCTGAAACTCCTTGTCATGTAACATGACAAAAGAAGTGTCTACACATAATGTGGGAAAGGAGTAAGAATTTTGTTGAGAAAAAGTTTATATTGGCATTTTCTCATCTATCTTTACCACTCCTGATTCATCTCTGATCTGCCTATTGTGTCCTAATGAGAATGAGATCACAATGGGCATCATTATCTGTGGAATTGTTGTGAATGTAGTATGATACAGATACGTGTGTCCCTGCATATGTTTTCGTGTTACATACACATGCATATACATATATGAACAGTATATATAGATATATAGCTCCACTTATTTTTATGATCATTTATTTTTAATCACTCCCAACAATAATTTTGAATGCACATAATAATCCAATGTTCATTATTGTTACTGTTTTGGGCATATTGAATACACCACAGGTAGCTTGCCAGGGTCTGCCGTGGCTCTGGGTTCATCCCAGGAGGCCCAGTCTTTTTTCTCATTCCCAATGAATGGAGACATTACTGGTGCCTGCTTAAGCAAATTGATGAACAATGGGAAGACAAGTAATAATAATCCAAAGAATCCAATTTTTGATTTTGAAATCATCTAGACTTTGGATTCATCCTAAATGCTAATATTCAAATGCTTTCAGAGTCAACTACATCCATGAAAAAATATAGAATGTAAAATGAAAGAAGACAAAAAAGAGAAAATCAAGTGTTACATTTCTGAATTGATTGCTTCCTGAATAGTCAGATATATGAACAGAGCTCCCAATATAAAATGCCATTTAACCACCTTTCTCACAAATACATAACATAGATAAGTATAAATGCATACAATAAAGTGCAATAGGCCACATAATCAGAAAACTACACAAGCTGAAAAACAGTATTGAAGTGGCAGCCCAGCTACTTCAAAGAGGTCTCTGTAGGATTAATTGGGGTGTGATATGATCATATCAGTATGGATAAAGAAATGCATATCCATCTAGGAAAAGCCAAGCTCTCCGATGTCCTCAGTTCCTAAATCCCACTATTTGTATCCCTGCACAATTTCATATCTTTCCAGCTGCTCATAGTGGTTCAGATAGAAGGACAGAAACAAAGACCAGGCACACATTCGTTAATCAACATTTGCTTAAGTGCAGATTTGGCACCTGGTTCATTCACTTCCTCAAATGAAGGCTCGACCCAACAGTACAGCAAAAGAGCATTTGCTTTTATTTGTTTCTATTTACTTACCATACCATTTTAAGCGATTGTGCTCAGATTTCATCCTCAAGCTCCTGAAATAATTTATTACCTGAGACCCACAAAGAGACTCCATTTACTATTATTATAACCATGTCATTCTTCCAAAGCTTCATTCTGGAATATTATGTCAAAATAGCAAGAACATAATTTTAACATACATAAAATTATTACCTTGCAGCTGTGCAAAGTATTTCTTTCCTGTACTGAGATCCACAATCAATTCTATTTGTGCATACTACACAAAAGAGTAATAATTTAACACCCCTTGACTTTTTTTTATTTGCCTTTTCCTGAGATCTATTCAGGAGGTAGTAAAAGGTTTCCCAAATTAAAACTTTGTGCCAAATGTCTGCAACAGTCCTTCTGAAAAACTTAAACAAAATTAAGAAGCTGCTTAAGTCACCATTTGCCACAAACCAGACTGAAGGATTTGAAATAGGCAGAAATGTTTTTAAACAACCCCCAAAGGGGAAATTCTTACTAATAAGTGAGCTCTGCTATAGTTCCTGCCTTGGTTCTGCATCCTGAGAGCTCATGCAAGTAAATATAAACAGGTTCCAATATTTTTCATCTTCCCTGAGGTATGTGAAAGAAATACTGTGATTTTTAACTGCTACAAATCTGGGGCAGAACCTTTCCTAATAAGATTCCATAATCTTCACAGCACAATACTCACTGTGTTAGAGCAATCCCAGGACTCATAATTCCCCAGCAGTTAGTGTGCCAGGGGGTGAAGTTCTGAGTCTCAGATAACATTATGGATGTGGTTTATGCCCTGATTGATAACATAGTCAATGGAAGCAACCTGTCTCAGAGAAAGGATCCAAAAAGCTTTGCATAGTGTTTACAATACAGATAACCTCCTGGCTGACATCTGTGGCGGAAAACCTTTGATGAATGAAAGAAGCTGTAAGATCCTGTGCACCCAGATAACTCTGGAAAATTTCTCCTATATCACTCTTTAGACAATTATAGCACTTTAGTCATTTTATTTGGTCACAAATGTCTAACTGATTTTACAGCAATATGTTTTTTTGCAGGAAGCATATGATAAATATAATGAAATCATTTTATGCTAAACCCAGGAGGACAGAGGAGAGAGATGCTGTTATACGGCAATATTTCTTTGCTATACACCATATCGGGTCTGATGCTGTTATACAGCAATATTAATAGGAATTGTTAAGAGTCTCTAAAACCAGTAAAGCCTTGAACTCCTCACTTCCCTATGCATTCCACCCACTGACTTCAGTGCTAAGACCATTGGAAAGCTTGTTGGACATTCAAGAATCACAGCTCCACCACAGAGTTTCTAAAGCAGGATTTTTAAACAACAACCAAAAAACAAAAACAGGGTCTTCCTATGAGTGTGGAATTTTGAAAAGCACTCCTCTGAAACATCTTAGAGAAAATTCAGACCACAAAGGGAAGACAAAGAATACCAGGAGGGAAAGGAAGTAGCCAACATCAAGACATAACTAAGTTCTTGGCCACAACGTGCCATTCATCATCATTCCCTGGGAGTACGACATCAATTGGAAGTCTTAGACAGGAACTAAAATGATTCAAGTGTGCCATCAGTTACTTGTGAACTAGGAAACACACAGGAGTGGGGGTAAGGTTCATAAAGCGATAGAGAAGGCATTTCCAGAGAATCTTCTAAATGAATGGCTATGGATTAAGCTGAAATTCCTCAAATTGGCCCCAAAGCAACTTGATGTGTTAACTATGCTCAGCCAAGAACCTGTATGCTCTGAAATCTATCCATTTCTCAAGGGCAACTTAGCTACACTCACAATCTGAATCTCCCAACATTCAATTCATTTCTCATAGCCTTCACTAATCTCTTAGAGAACATCCCAACTAACAGAATTGGGTTATTGCACAAAAGGGTTAACTTAATGTGTTTTAAGCAAAAAAAAAAAAAGAGAAAAGAAGAAATAAAATATCGTTTGAACCTTGAGAAGTGCCTGGCAATAGAAAGTGTAATACTGGTTACTGAATATATCCTTCCTACAGGATTAATGGATGACTTGCAGAGCTTTTTAGCTCATTGATCCGAGCACTGGATTTCTACACTACTAAACGGACTTTCCAGGCCTAAAAAAAATTAATACCCAGTGTAATAGCGTACTGAAGAACCATGTCCCTTAAAATCCAATGTGGAATGCCATGTACATGATGTGAAGGTGAGGTTGACCTACACGGGTAGCAGGCATTTCCAGAAAGCCTGACAACAGAAACACTCTGTGCTGAAGGAGTCTTTAACCTCCAAGTGGCAGGTTGGGGTGGGGGCAGAAATTACTAGATTGTTTTCTCATTGACAAAAGGGACTATTCAACTTGACTGTTTTCTTGTAATAGCAAGAGAGTCCAAAACTTATAAGCTTTCATGTTTTGCAGTAACTGAAAAATAATAGAACTGAATTATTTCATTTTTGAAGACCTGGGGTCAATCAAGAACAGCTCTGGGGTCCTATCACTGTTTTATATTCTAGCCGGCCAGCTGGCGGCTGAACTGGATACAGCACAGTGCTTCTGTAAATGGATAGAAATGTCTAACATGAGTGATAGGGCTCTAATCTTTTCAAAGCTATTATATTAACATACAAAAGATCCTTCAACCAAAGTAGGTCATAGGGCCACAGGACGTTATCCCAAAGGAAATTGTTTATTGTTGTCTTTCTGTGTGTTTTATTCCCCTAACATTGTTGCACTTAATGAGATTGAATAATGATAGCTAAATTATATCTGTATGGTGTTTACACTTTACAAAGCATTGTCATATATAATTTACTTAATACTCAGAGCATCCCTGTGAGAAATGTTTTAGCATCCCTGTGTTACAGATGAAAACATTAAATTCCTAAGGTTCTGTCCAGTGTCTCATGGGGGATAAGAGAAAGGCTCACTGTTTTTTTAACAGAGGGAGATCAGTGTTTTCCTTAATGAAGAAGGCCATACATCTACAGTCTTGGTCCCTAATTCTACCAAAGAGATTTCGATTTTTATGAAAACTGTGGAGAGGTAAAGCGAGTGATAAGAATTTAGCCTTTTGTGCAGGGTCATTCGTAGCATAAATATACCACTGCAAAGGTCTTTATTCCCTCATCTTAACTTCTCTCTATACTACCTAGTCCGTTCATCAGTTAGAGTAAAATGCAAATCTCCCTCCTTGCATCCTTCCCTGAACACCAACTAAGGTGACTATTATTCCTTTAACTTGGCTGTCAGGAACATTCACTTCACATGGGTCACACCTTGTGTGATTGCAAGTCACAGCCACAGCTTGCTATTTTGAGTGCAGGGGAGATCCGTGGCTTATGGGTAGAGGTGCATATCCTCATGTGAAAAAAACTCTCTGAAGATGGATGCGTCTAGGTTTGAATCCCTATATACTCTCCTTGATAGCCATGGAAACCTCCTTGCAACTCTCTGAGACATTTTTATTACAGCTTCTAAGATTATCAGCATGAAGATTTGCAAGTGCCAAATCGTTTGTTTTCACTCTACACATGGGCAGCTAACATTCTCTTAGGAATCTAAGTCCAAGGGAGGTTAGTTCTCATTCTAACCTAAAGGGCAAAACTCCTGAAATAGCTATTGCCTTTTCTTTTACTGTTGCTAGTTTTATTAAAACAGATCTCTTGTTAGCTTATATACTAATCTTGGACTATTATCCAACAAAAGAACCTATAATGTTTACATCAGTTCAAAAAGTTTAGGTCAGTTCATGTACTTTACTGTCTGCACTGAAGACTTGCAGTCTTCCCTCTTGCCCCCAAATCCCCAGGATCTTCTTTCTCTCTTTATGCTTAGCTGATGAACTTGATTCTTGTTCTACTATGACAATGAAAGAAGCACAAACCAAATTATGCTCAATCATATCTACCACCCTGCTGCATCTGAATGCATGGAACATTACCAAGCTCAAACTTTTGTCCAAGGCAGGTCCCTTCACATAGTCTATACAACTCTGGATCTCTCTTTTACAGAAACTTCTCTCCTTAATATTCAGCTGTGCTTGTTTTTTTTTTTTTTTCGCTTTTTGGGTCACACCTGGCGATACTCAGGGGTTACTCATGGCTCTGCACTCAGGAATTACTCCTGGCAGTGCTCGGGGGACCATATGGGATGCCTGGGATCGAACCCAGTTGGCCGCGTGCAAGGCAAATGCCCTACCCGCTGGACTATCGCTCCGGCCCACTTTTTTTTTTTTTACTTGCCTAGTAAGGCTTAAAAATAACTATTGGAGAGGGGATGGTGGCTCCCTCCTCAGGAAGGTCCCAAGGCCCCCAGGCTCAAGGGACCTCCTGTGGATTCCATAGCCTTAACATTACTTGGGGAATCAGAGGTGACCATGCAGAAGAAGCTAGGGCCTACTTGCAGCAGTACTCACTGTCCGTTAGAGCCTCTGGCCTATATCACAACTGACACAGTTTCCCCAACCTGTCTACAGGAAAATGAGCAAGGCTAGAGGTTTCTGAAGGTTATTCTTTTTTTTTTTAAATTAAACATTTTATTATACCACCGTGAGATATACAATTACAACGTTGCTCATGTTTGGAGGTTTCAGTCACACAGTGTTACAGCACACTGCCCTCCACCAGTGCCCATTTCCCACCACCAATGTCCCCAATTCCCTCCCTCTCTCCCATAGCCTGTCTAAATGGCAGGCTCTTTATCTCTTTTCTCTCTCCCTCTATCTCTTTTCCTTCTCTTACACATTGTGGATTGCACTACATACACTTAGAAGCCATCATGTGCATTTTTTTGCCTGTATTTAATGCTCAGTTCTATGTTGGTATCAGCCCTTTTCGACATTTATTCACACATGGTCCCTGAAGGTTATTCTTTAATGCTGCTTTGTTTCATCTCTTGCTTGCTCTCTGAAGGAACCTCTTCTGGACCTCTGTCTCTCTCCCCACAGTTTCTCTGGCAGGCTGCTCTCTCTTTGGGGGTCTGTGCAGCTCCTCTTCTCAAGGCCTCTCACTACCAGATGCCTATGGTCAAGGCTTTATGCTTCTGGTCCTCTCCCAGACATCTCCTTTCAGGACCTTTTCCTTAGGTCCTTTGAGCTCAGGGCTTTTCTCTTCAGGGCTTTTTTTTCTCCGGACTGCTTGGCTATTTCCCTATTTCCTTAGTTACCTTGCTTCATCTTTTCCTATCATGTATTGTGTCACTGAATCCCTATCTAAGTCTTTGAGTTCCTCCATGATGCCCTGCTGCCGATGGCAATACTCAGAAGCCCTGAAGCTCTGTAGCCCTGTAGCTTTGATGCCAGCCCTTGGACTCAGACACCAGGCCTTGTGGCTCTGGTGCTGGTCGGGGCTTAGGCATCAGGAGCAGCTTCTCTTCCTGGCGTTGGCCATTCGGCTCGGGCACCAGGGGCCCCATGGCCTAGCTGCTGGCCAGGCACCAGAGACCACTGCTCTCTTAGTCTGGAAGCTTCCCCCAGGATGCTCTCCTGAGGCCCCTATTTATAGTCTCAACCAGGTTGAGAATCCTGGCCTCAAGTGTCTTAACAGACATTGGGAGGTACTGTGCCCTTAAGATCCCACACTTACCTCTGATATCATCCCCATCAATGCATCAGTGTACCCAAATTTCCCATAATTTAGTTTTTATTTAGTGACTAACAATATATTCACCTCAAAAAATACCTTATCCTGGAGTCACAGTGATGGTACAGTGGGTTAGTTCAATCCTGGGCATCCCATATGGTCTCCCAAGTGCTGCCAGGACTAATCCATGAGCAGAGAGCCAGGAATAAGTACTGGGTATGAACCCCCACAAAACAAAAAAAATCCATCATACAATTCTAGAATCAGTTTAATTTCCATTGATAACAAAGGAACTCAATTATATTCTCTGTCTCTGATAACTTAGCTCCCCATCTTAAAGCCATCAGTCAGGTTTTTTTTAATACCTAGTTCTCTGCCAAAATGCACTTTTCATGGTCATTTATGGTGTCTTAAATGCTAAAATAGCTAATTCTCAGGTACTAGAATTATAAAAGATGCATGATACAGCTTATCACTTATCATTTTCTAGCAATTTTTAAAGGAATTATACATTAAATTATATATATTTAAGTTACAAAATACAATGTTTTGATATAGGCATGCATTGTGAAAAGACTGTCCTAATCAAGTTCACTAATTACCCATCATTTCAGTTTACTTTTGGGATGGAAGGGGTGCAGGGTCATGCTCAACAGTGCTCAGGGCCTAGTTCTGGCTTTGCATTCTGAGATCACTCAGGGAGGGCTTGGAAGAACCAAATGGAGTGCCTGGGATTGAACTCAGGTCAGCCATGTGCAAGACAAGTCACTACCTACTATATTATCTACCCAGTTCTAATATTTTTGTTTTGAGAGGATCAATTAAACTTTCCTCTCTTAGAACATTTTAGCATATATTACAGATTTACTCCCAATGGTCAACATGCTTTGCATAAATATTTATCCTGTATAACTAAAACATTACCCTTAGGCAAGCATTTCTCCAGTTACCTTATTTCCCATAGCCTAGTAACTACCATTCTACTTGATAAAGTCTTAAAGGGTCCGACTTCTCTACTCATACACTACTTATTTATGTAAAAAGATACATATATAAACTCCCTCCCTTTCATCTTCTTACTGTCTTCCAATTTTATAAGATATTCTCCTGCAATATCTATTTAATGTTAAAACTTCCATATACAGGTGGGAAGGCAAGGAGCAAACACCAGACCCTCATTGAAGCTTATTATGTAGAAGCAAGAGATGCATATTGTTTATCCAGAAGTGTAACAAGGAACAGACCACCACTCTAAGAGCTATTCATTAAGTGACTGAGGTCACTTTGATTTCCTTGAGAAATTTCATTTTCCCCCTGAGTTTTATTCTTTCTTTCTTTCTTTCTTTCTTTCTTTCTTTCTTTCTTTCTTTCTTTCTTTCTTTCTTTCTTTCTTTCTTTCTTTCTTTCTTTCTTTCTTTCTTTCTTTCTTTCTTTCTTTCTTTTTCTTTCTTTCTTTCTTCTCTCTCTTTCTTTTTCTTCTCTCTCTCTCTTTCTTTCTCTCTCTCTTTCTTTCTTCTCTCTCTCTTTCTCTGTCTTTCCCCTTTCTCTTTTCTTTCTTTCTTTCTTTCTTTCTTCTCTCTCTTTCTTTCTTCTCTCTCTTTCTTCTCTCTCTCCTTTCTTTCCCCTTTCTCTTTTCTTTCTTTCTTTCTTTCTTTCTTTCTTTCTTTCTTTCTTTCTTTCTTTCTTTCTTTCTTTCTTTCTTTTCTTTCTTTCTTTCTTTCTTTCTTTCTTTCTTTCTTTCTTTCTTTCTTTCTTTCTTTCTTTCTTTCTTTCTTCTCTCTCTTTCTTTCTTCTCTCTCTTTCTTTCTTCTCTCTCTTTCTTTCTTCTCTCTCTTTCTTTCTTCTCTCTCTCTTTCTCTGTCTTTCCCCTTTCTCTTTTCTTTCTTTCTTTCTTTCTTCTCTCTTTCTTTCTTCTCTCTCTTTCTTCTCTCTCTCTTTCTTTCTCTGTCTTTCCCCTTTCTCTTTCTTTCTTTCTTTCTTTCTTTCTTTCTTTCTTTCTTTCTTTCTTTCTTTCTTTCTTTCTTTTTCTTTCTTTCTTTCTTTCTTTTTCTTTCTTTCTTTCTTTCTTTCTTTCTTTCTTTCTTTCTTTCTTTCTTTCTTTCTTTCTTTCTTTCTTTCTTTCATCTCTTTCTTTCTTTGCAGTGGGAGCACACCTAGCTGTGCTCAGGGCTTACTCCTGACTCTATTCAGGGGTCATTGCTGTTGGGACTCAGGGGCCGTGAGTGTATGCCAAGGATCTAAACTGGATCAGCTACATAAAATGCAAGCACCCTATCTGCTCTGCCTCCCCCACAATTTTATACTAACTTACTTTCCCAACCAGCCCTAGGTACAGCCCTAGGTACAGAATTACAATCTGAGAGTAAGATAGTTTTATGAGGGAACAAGTCCAACAACTTTCATGTTGCTAACATCTGAATAAACCTATTTATTTTCACACCGATCCCTGTTGGGTATCCGCTGGGGTCCCCCAACAGTATCAAGACAGAAGTTTTCTTCTATCTCCGAGGTCATCGGGGAACGGATGACAACTCACGAGTCCAGTGCAGTTCCAAAAAAGCTTTTAATAGTACATAAGCTCTACCACTGCAATCCAATATAATGAAAGAACTCTAACTCTGGTCAGAACTTAGACCATACACAAGAGCCCAAGTCTCCCACCAAAGAGAGAGGATCTCACCCGAGAGGAGTCTTACTCCAAAGAAGGGGGGGAGTGCCACAAGTCAGTCCCCTTATATACATCAAAGTAATCCTAACTGTTGACAGGGAGGGTCCTGCCCTAAATAGCTTTTAGATGGTAGAAGAGTGTAGAAGGGTGGTGCCACACCCTGTTGCAGGACTCCTAAGCCTCTACATCTGCTCTGGATTGCCTCCTGCAGGTCACTTCATAGATAGGGGGTAGTCTAAATGTGGCAGTTTATCTGACCATGTATTCTGTACTGGCTGGTATAAATATTCTCTCATGCTACCACAATCATCGTTGGACTAGCTAGATCTTACCAGCATATTTGCCTGACCACGCTGGATCTCTAAGTAATTAGACTAGAGAGAAATGCTGTTTGCCTCCAAGCAAGCAAGCATGGCTCCCTGATAACTCAAAGGCAACTAAAATACAAAACTACAGTGAATTAGAGGAGACTCTTGTGAAGGCTCGGAGAAATATTTAACTGGCATTAGTATAGTCTTTGGTACAGAGACACGCCATCTCAGAAACCCCCTTCTCTACCCTACAAAGGCATTTCCAGGCAGATCTTGGCTCAAGACATTAGGTGAGGTGCTGGGAGAAATTGCCTGAGGGATTTGACCCTCCCTTCCAGGGAAGTTACATTTAGCTTATAGCTCCTCCCAGCTCTGCTAGGAGGCTTTGAATTAGCTCTGGGTCCTTGTAAACAGCCAGAATGTCTCCTGAAGTTACTACATTTCTATAGAGCTATTTTCCTGTTTTCATCTCTAGATAGCCCAGCCCAGAATGGGCTGGGCTGAGAGTGTTTGGGCATATTTCTAGCTATAAAATAAGCTGCAAGAAGAAAGAAGCCTTTCTTTTTGCCATTTCGGGCTTCCCCTGGGCGTTTTGTTTCTCTGTCTTCTCCATTCTCTGTTGGGCCTCAACACGTGGTGGCAGCCATTTTGGCCTACACATGGCTGGGGCCTAGCTGGGAACCCAGAGTCCGGAGGTTTTCCCTACTCTTGGATTATATATCGGAACCTGTGATGGTAAAGCCCTTTTAAAAGTACATTGGATTCCTGAGTTTTCATCCATTCCTCACTGGCTTCGGAGGTAGAAGGGAACTTGCTTCCCAGCACTTTTGGGGACCCCAGCGGCGTCCCCAACAATACCCTATTATAGGTATAAACAAAGGGTTATGCCAAGGACTAATCCTTTCTTCCGAGATTATCTTTTATGTAAAAACACTGGAGAGAGGAGGTCTGGTATAAAGTAATACATCCTAATTTCATGGGTTTCATGTAATCTAGATGATACCCACAAGGTCCTTCTTATTTATTATCTGCACCAAGGTGATTCTGAGTATGTTTTTGTCCATATACTGAAAGGGTCACACTTGCTTACTTGAAGGCAAACTAGTATGATCCTTCCCATAATCTTAAACAATAGTCTCAACATAGTCAGGAGTCAGTCTCCTGGTAAATTCAAACTGTCCCACACTGGGTTCAGTGGGTATAAAGAGGAGCTGTGCCCAATCTAGATAACATAGAAATCTTAGTAGATGTAATATAAGTCATAAGTCATTCAGAGTTCGGTGACTTCTGTAATTGCCATACCCTCTAATAATGTTTACATAGAAGAGATATCTCATTAGAATGAACCTTGGCTTAACAACATTTAAATAGATTAAGCTGTGAGCAAAGCTCCCAAACTAGCTAAGCCGGTCGTCCAACAAATCCCCATCTTGAGTAATAATAAGCTTTCATACAATAAGCACCATCATTCGGGTTTGTGTCCAAGTATGGTTTCTGGAGATGCTAACTCACTGGAATTCAGGGTCATCACATTTCAAACAGCTCTTCTGCCAGATGCACCATATGGATGTAGAAATGGAGACACCTCCCACAGAAAGTTGTATGCCTCAGAAAGGTAAAAATTATGGAAAAATCTAAAGATCATGATAAGAATATGAAATTATCATTAACAGTACAAGGTTTTCCCTGTGACAACGTCCCGATTAGTTTATATGTATGTGGAGAACACCAGGCCAAGACTGTTTTGAGGAGTTATATAGAATCTCCTCCAAACACCTATTTGAGGATTCTTCCACTCTGGAGAAGTTTGGATTATCCTAATCACATATTCCTCTCTTTGTCACCCCCTCCACGTCTCTCTCTCAATCTCTCTGTTTTTCTCGATAAATATTACTTTATTTCAAAAAGTAAATAAACAAACAAAATAAATGAAACAGCTCTTGTACCTCACTGGACACACTAGTTCATATCCTTAGCTGATTATTCAACCCCCAGAACTTTGCAAACTCTGGTTCTGATTCAGCCACACAACTCTGCTGTGTCGTTTTGTCTAGATTTGGTCTCATACTACTTCTCTTCAAATAGACATGATATGCTGAGAAGTTCACTAGATTACATCTCCAACCATACCTTCTCCCTGGGACCCTAGCCTCATTTCAGCTATGTGCCTTGATATCTTCTTTTGGATATCTAGTGAATATTTCAGACATGCATTGAAAAGCAAACATTTTCCATTATTTCCCCTACTTTGATTTTACCAAATAGCAACCTTATCCTCCAGTTTAACACCCTTGACACTTAACTCTTCCATAGTCCATATCTATTCCAGCAGTAAAACAACTTGTTGAGGCATGCTTCAAAATTCTCTCATTTCTCTCTCCCTCTCTCTCTTTGTCTCTCTCCCTCTCTCTCTCCCCTTTGTCTCTCTCACACTATTATTCTATCATAAACTCTAGGCTGTTATGAAGCTTTACATGTGTCTCTCTGATTCCCTGCCTTGCTCCCTTGCCCCATGGAACTGTTTCTTTAGACATAAGGCACAATGATCCTGTCAAAAGCATAATTTGACCTTTTGTGACTTTGCTCAGACAGCCAAAATCCTATCAGTGACCTCTGCTGCCTTTCAATCTTACATTGTTGCCCTTCCACCCAGTTTCTCTGCCCTAATCGCCTTTCATTCATCTCTCTCCAGTTGTTGTGGACCTCTTGCTTTTCTGGCAAACTGAGCATGCTCTCACTACGTTCAGCTACCTATATACAGATTTATACCTTTTGTTGGAAAATGTCTTCTCCGAAATTTTGTCTTGGATTTCATTATTACTTTTCTGAGATGTCTGTTTCATTTGTCATATGATCTAAGAGGCCCTTCAAAACCCTCTTTTATAATAAATATCCCACAATATTCTGCATTCTATTTTTTAATTATCTCTACAAAAATTTTATCATTATTTATCAAAAAGAATATACTTACTCCCTTATTATTTCTTTTTATCCTCATTTGAATGAGAACTATAGAAGACCTCTCTGTCCAAGATCAGAAATAACTACTAATTAGGAAGACTAGAAGCTTCCTTATTACTCTGTAGGCATTCAATAAATATCTATTGAATGCTCAAATTGCAACAACTCTATTGACGTTATTGTTGCCATTATCAATATCACTATTTTCGTTCAAAACCACACAGAAATATGAATTATATGTGATTTATTGCCGATGGTATAACATGCCATAAATTACCAGTAACGAATACAAATAAGAACTTTATATTTTCCCATAAGAAATATATATATTCATTCAAACTTATATATTCATTATTCATACAGAAGCAGTACAGAGTAAATTTGAAATAAAAGACTTGCTTTTATTCAACAACTATTGAGGATGATTGACATCTTGATAATATTTAAGGCTAATATGGTGCAGTACTACACTCTGAATGAGACATAGGACAATGATTTTATCAGCTTTTAGCTATAAGAGATTATTTTTTACAACCTACATTGATGAGACAAAATTTAGGAACCCAAATATAATTGTCTAATATAATGGCCTCTTTTTATATTGTTCCCAGTAACAACAAAATAGTACATATGAGAATGGTTAATTTCTCTTTGCTCTGACTCCCAAGTACTGTTCCCAGCAATCCAAACCTAACATAAGAAATAAAGCAAACTTTTACTGTAAGTCAATAATTTAATTCACGATTTACTGGTCCAAGCTCTATTTTTAGCTATATTATGTCATCTTTGCATTTGCTTCATTTGCATAAAGTTCTACTTCATGATCCCAAATAACCATAACGATTAAGCACATAATAATTGTAAATTGAAAATCTACATATGGGATTAGCTCAATTACTCATTTTGTGAATAATTCAAGTCCCCAAGGAAAGTTGCATTTTATTGTTGTGTTATTTATTCTGGAATTGTAAATAAGCAAGACTTTATTCATGCAGGCTCAACCAATTTGGAATTTGAAGAAATTCAGATAGGGTGAAAGCTGAAGGTTATCTTTGATGAAGATGCTCTTCATAATACTTTGAATAGATTAACTTTGTAAACACAATAAAGGAGAAATAAACACTTGAGAAAAATAATTTTTCAGAGTCCTTGGATGCATTAAGAACATTTTGTTTTATCCATTTTTAAGGCGTAACAATTTTTTTTTTTTTTTTTTTTCGTTTTGGGTCACATCCAGGCAATGCTCAGAGGTTTCTCCTGGCTCTACACTCAGGAATTACCTCTGGCGGTGCTCGAGGGACCATATGGGATGCCAGCGATTGAAACCAGGCCGGCACAGGCGGGCCGCATGCAAGGCAAACGCGCTACCCACTGGGCTATCACTCCGGCCCCAAGCCGTAACATTCTTAACCTTATTCAGTTACTTTAGAATCACTGAGTACAATATAAAAACTAGTAATAGGAATCTTTCTCATTTTAAATGGCTATGTCATTTTTATTTAGTCTGTATGTTCTTCTAGTAGGCATCAACCCTGGAGCTTATACTGACCTATAATCATTGTATTAATTGTAGTAATAGTTTGGAAGTAACAAATGAACAATAATATTAGTACTATGAGTCATCCTACTTGCTCTTTCCCATCTAGTTTGAGTTAGTCATGTCTCAATACATAAGAATGCTGTATATACCCAGAAAATATTTTAAGGATCATACACATTTGTTGAATATAACAGTTAAGAACAGTTTCTGTTTGATGAAATTTATTTGCAATTTAAAGTAAGCATACTTTAGTGAATGTACTTTTTTGTCTCTAAGACATAAAACTGCTAAGAACATTCCTTACCCTCATGAAAAGTAGATTTCCTGCCTTTACCTGAAAAACTCACTAGCACTATATATATATATAAAATGGTGATATTTAGTGTGAGTATGACAAGAATAGACTTTCAAATCTGGCCAGTAACTTGAAAGACATTGGATCACCTTCATGTGTTAAAAAATATTGTAAGATATTTCTCCTTGTAGGGCACTGAATATTTATTAATTCACTATTCATTGGCTTACTTGTAGATTTTATTACTTGAAATGCCTCAAGGAGCCATTGCACTCACATATCAAATAATTTAGGCACAAATCATATGAATTAAAACTATCTTAGCAGACATAATATTGGTATACAAGAAAAAATTAGATTTTTTCACCTGATGGTCAACAAACTAGCAGTTTGCTTTTCCCAGAAGGGAAGGGAATTTTAATGGCAAGGGTCTTGTGAAACCTTCTGTGCCTGCTTCCCTGAGATTAAAAAAAATGGCTTTGCACATTCTCTCAGTCTCAAGACTTGAAAGTCATCCAAAAACCAGGGACCAATCTAAAGTAGATTGGCTTATACCCAAATTTAATGAAACTTCCTTAGAGGAAACTGATTTCCCTCATTATCCTTTATGTAGATAATATGTGGAATTAATTCTCCTTCACTAAGTTATCATTACATCGAGCAGACAAACACAGATATAATGTTATTAAAAGTAATGGAATGAGTTCATCCACTGTTAACTTTAATGGTTTGTATCTTCTCAAATGTCCCAGAAAAATGCCTCTGTTTCACCACTTTAGCAGATTAAAGGTCAGGGCTAAGGTGACCAAATTTCATGCTCACTAGAGAAGCAACATAATCATCATCATCATCCCTCTCTCTCTCTCTCTTTCTCTCTCTCTCTCTCTCTCTCTCTCTCTCTCTTTCCCTCTCACCCTCCCCTAAAGAACTAGACAAAACTGAGAGAAGTAGATGTAACTTTTCTGAAGTTTTCACTCCAGCTGTGATGGTAGCAAATATAGGTGTTTATTTTTACATATTTACTTTGCAAACTAATTGCAAAGTATAAACTGATTTCATGATAAAATTATAGAGTCACACATGAGATATTTGACTTTGACGTTTGTTATAGAATTTCCTTTCTGAGTCTTAGAGCTAGTATTTGTTTTTAATATTCAACAATCATACTAACATACTCATTAATATTCAGAGAGAGTAAGACTGAGCAAGTAACACCTTTATATTTTTAAGCATCAATCTTGTTGTTCATTTTAGTGAAGTGAAATCTAATCAAGCTTTCTTTGCTGCAACAAAAAGAACTAAATTTCACTAAACATCTCTCAGCTGTATGCAAAAGAGAACTGCAGAACCTAAGTGCAATGTAAGCGAAGCACATACATATACATAAGTATTCATATAAGCATACTTATATGTATAAAATGTGTATTATATTCAGTAAATATACAAAGTCTATTATATTCATTTAAAGTACATGTGCATATAATGTATATTTTGTACATATAAGTAAAACTCGTAGAAAGTCAACATAGAAACAAGTACAGGGCCCTAATTGTAGTTGCCCTTGTTCAATAAGCATTTATTGAACTCTGTGCACCATCACTGTATTAATAGAGAAAAAACTTTAAGTGAACCATAAAGTTTTTTGTGCTCTTAGGAAGTTCATATTTAAAGAGAAAAGGCAAAAAAAATATTAATAACTATGATTACATGAGAATTCAGCACAAAAGGAAATTGCTGGCACAAAAGAATATAAGAAAAAAGCAAACTTTTGGTGAAAATACATTAACAGGGACCAAAAATTATTCTTTTATTTGAACTAAAATATCAGACAAAATATATAAATGGTAGTTGTTAACACATTAAAAATGAAGGGGCGTGATCATCCAGGAGCATGAAAGGAATGAGGAGAGTCCTGTGATTTTCCAGCTAACTTCCTGGAAAGCACGCCCAGGCTCTGACACAGGAAAGTGGGAAGTAGGCCAAGCCCAATTAGTATCTTTAGGTGAGGAGCAAGAATAAGGAGTGTAGAAAAATCAAAACTAGTATTACAGAGTGACTACTGACAAGAAGGGGATGCAAAAAAGAGAAATCCAAGTATCTGCAGATGGTCCCTATTGAGCATTTAGTTAAGTACCAAAGTGAGCTACATACAGGGAAAGAAAAGCCTAAAATGAATAAAAGTAATAGTACCTAGTACAGGACCAGAAATTATGTCTATCACCAATCATTAGAATAGAAACTTCCAACGTATTGGCAGCAGTTTTTTTAAAAAAAGACAAGAGTATTGTCCCAAGAGTGGGAGTCAACATCCCTGTAGTTCCATATAATAGAGTTAAAAAAGACCCAAAGGATTAAATTATTTTCAAATAACTTAATGGACTATATCTCCATATACTCCAAAATCAATATTTTAGGTATAAAAATACATAGATTAGATAAATTTCACAATGTCTGGCATTCACCAAAATAAATATGCAAAAAAATAAATAAAATCTATTATGAGGAAAATGATAACAAACAGGAAATGAATACAACTGTGATATAAGTTGTTAAGTCATTATATTTGATTTCCCTGAATGCAAGAATCTAGATAAAGATCAAATATTTAAATGGAAGATATAAAAATAGACTACATTTGAATTTCTTCCAGAAATTCAATACTGTTTTGTTAAATACACAGGCAAGTAGATGACATATGATCTTTCAAAGAAAGAAGAAAGCAAACTTGAAGACATAATAGAAACTAGATTAAAAATGAAACAGAGATAAAAGACTGACAAAAATGAACAAAGCAGCAGTGAAATGTGGGGCAATTTTAAATGACCATTTGAAGTGACTGAAAGGGAAGGAACAGAAAGAAGCTTGAAAAAAAATAGACTGAAAATTTTCCAAAGTTTCAAATGAAAACTAGAAACCTACATAGCCAAGAAGTTCAACAGTCTTAGCACAAAAAGCATATAAGCTATAACATAGTAACATAGTACATAATAAACAAATTATTTAAAATCAATGATAAGAAAGAGACTTTAGAGGCTAAGAATTGAGATGACATATTCTCTGAGAAAAAGTAAACAACAAATTTTCTATCTTTAAGCTATTAAAGAAAAGTATATCTTGAAATCTCTATCCTACAAACATATTTTTCAGAAATAAAGGAAAGAACTTTAAAAAAAATTAAGACTACTTTTAGAGGAATATTAACAGAAGTTGAGAGTAAACTATAGATATTTTCCATATCCTCACAGTCCCAACACTTTCTTTGTTTACTCCATTACTATTGTCTTCCAACAGAATTGTACATTTGTTACAAATGATGATTATACAACCTTGACAAAGAATAATTACCCGAAGTTCCATAGTTTATACTGCAGTGCACTATAGGAGTGGTACATTCTGTGGTTTCAACAAATAATGACACAAATGCATCATCATAATATCATGCAAAGTACTTTTCACTGCCTTAAAATTTCTGTCTTGGGGTTGAGAGGAAAGTATAGTGGGTACGGCTCTTGAAATATACAGGGCCAACCCTGGTTTCATTCCTGGCATGCCATATGATTCCCCAAGTCCATCAGGTATGATCCCTGAGCTCAGGTGTAAAGCCTGAGCACAGACTGGTTGGTTCAAAAACAAAAAGCTAAAACACCTATTAAACCACTTCCCCCTCCCCCAGCCCTCCTTGCTACACTGCTTCTTCCTCCAACCTAAGCCATATTCACATTCAATCTCTGGCAGCTACTGATAACTTAATATTTAATAGCTAGTACTGCACTTTTCAGACATGCAGAATGAATTTGCTGCCAGAAAAACCAAACAAAAGATGGTGAAGAAAGTTCCTCAAGCAGAAGAAAATAATATAATATAGAAACCACTACTTATACAAAAAATAAAAAGGAAATAATAAATACACCAAGACATACAGACTCTTATTGCCTAAGTATCCTAAGAGGTGTTTGCTAGATTAAAGCAAAAATAGCAAAGTGTTGTAAGACTTATTTTAAAGTAAAATATATAATACTATCATATAATGAAGTTAATTTTCATAACACTTAAAGATGCACTTAAATGCAAAGAAAAGGACTAAAGAAAAGGAATTAAAGGTGATATAAGGTGACATTTTCTAATGTTATCTTAAATTAGATGACAAACCTCCGGATCCAGGCACATCTCTTTGACTCTACCATTCTCCCTGCATTAACATACGCCTCAGAGACCTGGGCCCTAAGAAAGCAGGATGAGAATGTTATTCAGGTCTCCCAGAGAGGAATCGAAAGAGCTATTCTTAGAATATCACGCCTCACTCAAGTGAGAGAAGGAATCCAGAGTTCCGACCTCCGTCACTATTCCAGAATCAGGGACTCTGTCTCGTTTGCCAAGTCATCGAAAATCAGATGGGCTGGACATGTAATGCGATTTGGAGATGACCGCTGGACTAGAGCTATTACGGACTGGATCCCATGGGATGTCAAAAGATCACGTGGCCGCCCACCTACAAGATGGTCAGACTTCCTTGTCAAGACCCTGAAGGAATGGTTTGAGGCTCTTCATATTCCTGAATCAACCAGATCCCATTGGGCTACATTGGCACGTGATAGGGTCCAATGGAAATGTTACTGGAGCCCGCTTGAGCAAATCGATGAATAACGGGATCAAGTGATCAAGTGACTAAAATAGTCACTTGTAGTGACTATTTTAGTTGTAGTTGTAGTGTTATTTCAAACTTTGAATGTCATAAGTGGTTATGTCTGTGCATAAAAGTCCCTCTAGGGGCTGGAATACATCACTCACAGCAGTGAGGAAAAGTGCTCAAACTTCTGAGGGTGGAGCCAAATCCACCCTCTCATAGAAATGGATCTTTGAAGTGAAGGGAGACCAAACAGGCTGTCTGAACTGAAATATATCACTTATCCACATTGATTATTTTCAAATTAAACTTACTTAATGAGACAGGACATATAGAGATGTTACTGGTGCCCGCTCGAGCAAATCAATGATAACGGGAAGACAGTGATACAGTGATCTTACATTAAAGGAGGTAAGATTAAAAAAAATTTGATTCAAAAGAACAGGGAAAAGTGAACAGAGAATAGATGAAGCAAGAGAAAACAAACATCTAGATGGTATATTTAAGTCAACCATATCAATAATAACATTAATGTAAATAATAAATAATTTTATCCTAATTTAAAATAACTCTAGTGTTATAATATTAACGTAGGAACATTGTATACGGAAACAACTCTATTATAAACAAAATTGCCCATCACAAAGTTTAGTGTCTTAATAAAACTAAAGGAAAAGAAAAATCTCCACAGGTATGGATATAACTCAACATGTTCTTACACTTAGCCGGTGAAAGGCCCTAAATTTGATCCTTGGTTCTTTATGTTAGGGCCAGAGGGTATGGCACTGCTGGATACAGCCTTGGTGGTCTCCAAACATTCAACCATAAAACCTGCACCATCAGGTTGAACGGTACAAGGAGTCACACTGGATGTGGCCCCTATAAAAACACAATTTAATTAAAAAACAAGATTACAAAATAAGTTGAAAGAATAGATTTCCAATAAAAATAATAAAAATATAGTTACAAACAAGACAAAAATTAAAGAATAAAGAATGTATGCTTCCAAGTAATAGTAATGTAAGGAAAGCAGTGATGTCTAGCTTAATTGCACATCACTTGCAACAGAAATAGGAGGTAAGGACATATGGGATAATTTACAATGGCAAAATCTGTTAAGGAAACATCATAATCCATAACATGTGTGCACCAAATAAATATCAAAATTCTCAAAGCACAGCCAGAAAGATAGTACAGAGTTAAGGTGCTAATTTTTCATGCAGTCAATTCCCAACTTTCATGCAGTTTGACCCAAGTTGTATTTCCAGCACCCTGTATGCTTCCTTGAACCCCATCAGGAGCAAACCATGAGTACAGAGCCAGGAGTAAGCCCTGTCGCTGTCAGGTGAGGACCAAAAGCCGAAAAAAAACAAAAAGTTTTAAAAAACAAAAATATATTACTTTGAAAAAATATATCAGCAAGTTAGGTACAAATCACTGTATCACTGTCTTCCCATTCATCATCGATTTGCTCGAGCGGGCCCCAGTAACATCTCTATATGTCCTGTTTCATGCTAGTAGAGCCCAAGGGCATCTGCTTGCTCCAGGAACATAAAGAGCCTCAAACCATTCCATCAGGTCATGGGAATGAGGTCTATAATTGTTACTGGTATCTGGCATATCAAATACGACACAGGTAGCTTGCCAGGTTCTGCTGTGTGAGTAGCATACTCTTGTAGTCATCTCTAAATATAGCATTTATTGATGAACCGCGTGGCAGCGAAACTGGGCTGTGATAGGCTGATCTGCTGGGTGGAGTTCTGATGAGGGGGAAGTCCGGATGTGGAAAATGGAGGCCCCTCATGGAGTGGGGGGGTTGTCTGGCTTGTTACGAGGCTATGCTGGTGTGCCAAGCCAGAGATAGAACCCGCCATCCCTTCCGGTGGCCTCGTGAGTGACTGGGCACAGGGAGAGTCAGTAGCAGCTCTGCCCCATGTCTGAGTCTCCGAGACGGGGCCTCGTTTGGAGAGTACGGCGGCTGGTACAAAGTGTGTAAGGTGGACAGCCCAACTGTTACGAACACTTTAAAAAACTTGGGCTCTCTACAGACACCAGGGCAAATTTGAAGCTGCTGAGACCTTGGAGGAAGCGGCCATGCGCGTCACGGAAGCAGGGCCCTCGACCACGGCTCACAAGCAGAAGGTGGCCGAGGTGCTGAGTGACGCGAGAGCACGCGGAGAAGGGGTGCAGCCGTGAGAGCTTGGACGTGGTCAAGTGCGAGAGTGGCCCTCTGGCAGCCTGATCCTGGAACCTTCTAAGCAGTCCACACACCTCTTCCGTGGCCAGGGCCCAGGGAAGACAGTCTCCTGCAGACGCTAGCATCAAACAGGGCAGCTGCCCACGTTGTTCTCTGGAGCCTTTAGGAAGCACCTGGAAAGATACAACAGACCCCCACTCAGGCCTGAGTGGGTAAAAATACATATGAAAAACATATATTGACTAAATGGGATTTATGTCACAAATTCAAGTTAGTTTCTCTTGAAATTGATGGTTTTATTGTGTTAGTGAAATAAGAAGACAAAAAATATGGCTGTCTCTCCTAGAGAAGGAAGGGGGCTTATAAAGATCCAAAATTCAATATGTGTTCTTAACTTCTAAAAGTGTAAAATCATTGATCAAATTATAAATAGAAAGGCATTTTTTAGTGTGATAAATGGTAGCTGCAAAACCCTATAACTAACAGTATATTCCATTGTGAAAGACTTAATGCTCTCATCTGAGGATCAGGAATGAGATAATAATATCCTTCAACATAATTTCTATGCAACATTGTATTGATGATCATACCTAGCCCAATAAACAAGAAAATCAACAAAGACTTCCACATTGAAAAGGAAGAATTTATTTTAAAGTCCTATATTCACAGATAATATGACATCTAGCTGGAAAATCCTATGGAATCAGAAAAGGACTACACAACATAAAACTGAATTTAGCAGGCTGCAGAATTCAAGACCAACACAACAAAAATCAATTCTATCTCTGCTACTAACAACAAAAAAGGAGGTATTTCAAAGACCACATCATTTACAATAGTAAGGGAAATTGAAAACACTGAGAGATAAACTTGACAAAATGCATGCAACATCAATACATTGAAACCTAGAAAATGTTAAGATAAAGAATTAAATAACTGGAAAGATGCACCATATCCATGACTAAGTGATCTAATATTCATACTAAATGCAAGTAACCTAGAATAACTAAACCAATTGGAAAGAAAGCAGTCAAGGACTGGGCCCTTATGACTTTAAGACATTACAAAGTTATAGTGATCAAGATAGTGAAGAGCTGACAGACAAAGAAACAGGAGTACAGAGAGAGGTAGGCATATTGTCAATTGATTTTTAATGGGGGAAAAATGACAATTAAATAGATCCATCTGAGTATAGAAAAGGAGACAGGGCAAGGAAAAGATATGGAATGGAATAAGAAAACTTATCATAGTGATAAATGTTCATTATCTATGGTTTCATAGAATCTGAAATACTCTAATCACACTATGTATTATTCCTCTATCTTTAAGATAAAAAAGGGATTTGCAACTCAAAGATTAGGGAACATATATAGGATAAAGGTGTATATTATAAATTAATCCTAAATTCAGTACAGCTAATTCAGTTTAGATTCAGTAAAGCTAATTCAGTCTAGATTCCCTCAGTAGACACACAGACACACAGACACACACACACACACACACAAATTACATAAGAAGACATTTCTTAAATGTAAAAAGGCTCAGATATGTTATTATGGGAAAGCCACGTCATTTGACATTTTTCAGGACCAGTGATTTTCAGGAAATATGATCCAAATGATTATGATTTGAAGTCATGTTGAAATCAGCCCAAGAAGAACATGGAGATTATAAAACCAGATGTGGTCAGTGCATTTCTCTAGGGAATGAAAGTAATGGGATTAAGGATGAGGGAGCTCAAAAAAAATGAAGGAGAGAGTCTCAGGAAGTGTCTGGGATATGGTCAAATATGGGTATGTTTGAAGGCTAATGGAAAGAAATTTCTGCTCCCCCAAATAAAATAGAAAAAAGAAGCAAATTGGAGGACTGCAAAAAGGGAGCACCCAAAAAACCAACGTTCTAAATCAATGGATTAGTAAGGAATGAAGATTAAATCAGCCCTTGGTATATACTGAGATCTGATATGCAAACTCAGTCATCACAACAGTGAAGGGAAGGAGGAGGCATTGGGAAACATAAAAGCAAATCAAGTTACAAAAGGAAAAAATCTGAGTCTCAATACTTCAGAAAAAATAGAAAACACTAGCCCTCAATTGAGAAAGGTAATATAAAAGGAAAATAAATTAAAATTTGTGTAAAAGTATTGAAGACTTATTGAAATATGTAAGAGAGGTACAGGCTTGTCTACACCCAGGGCACACCGTGGGCCTTGGATAGTTGATGGTCTGACATAGAAAAAACTAAGCCCCCTGGGATGAACCCAGAGCCACAGTAGAGTCTGGCAAATTACCCATGGTGTATTCGATATGACAAAAACAGTAACAATAATGGACCTCATTCCCAAGGAATGAAGACATTACTGGCAACCACTTGAGCAAATCCACAAACAATGGTAAGACAAGTGGCAAGTGATGTAAGAGAGGTAACTGTATAATAATATTTTTTATCTTCCCTCTGAGAAATAAAATCAAGATAGTTAATTAAGTTGTCCTGGGAGATTTAGAAGAGGCTCTAAGAAGTCTGAATTTGCTGAAGAATCACTTAGATCAATGGTCTGAACCATTTTTTATACCTGTAAACCAGCACACACTAGTAGCTGAAACCCATTAACCTAGGATAAGAAAAAAAAATGAGAGGTTATACTAAATCTCAAGTTGTTAAAAAATTCCTATCAAGTTTGTTAAAGAAAGAGATATGCTTTCTTTTTTTCAGAGAAAACATTTGGTGACTTTGACCAAGATTTGGAAGTTAGCCAGTGAGTGTAGCCAAAGGGCAAAAAAAAAAGAATGGGTTGATACTTAGAGTGTATTTGGAATGGTTTCCTCCAGTTCTGACACTTTCATTAATTCACTGGAAAAAATTAACTGGAGCCTGATATATCCATATTGCGGTGCATGTAAGAACAATTACCTTCAATGAAGATGACAGTATATAACCAATAGGGGAATAAATATGTCTACTGATTCTTCTGCCTTGCTCTGGACATTAGTCTGCAATTGAAACAACATCTTAGAGCCAGAAGAGATTTTAAGGATTATAAAATCCAACACTATTATTTTATTTATGAGGAAATTAGACATTTAAAAAAGACATTCCCTAAATTGTGTGGATCAGTTTTTCGATTGTGTTGTCTTCGGCCTTTGTTGCAACTTTACTGTGTGGCACTAGCACTTGAGAAAATACCAATGCATGTGTTACTCTTCCTCTACTTGTCTTTTGCATTTAGAAATAAAAATTTGACTATTCAAAATAGTACAATTTTGCTACCTAGTTTTTCCAATGTCTAAATAATTCCCTAATGATAAGGTAAACACTATATCAAGAATGTTTTGGATTAGACATTCTGGCATCTAGCACCACAGAAGAGAAGAGAGTTATTCCCAAATGGCAAATGAAATAATAGATTCCTCAAGGTCAAGAACCATGACTGTCTGTTCATTACAGTATTATCCATCACTTGGCACATTATCTATCATATAGTAAGTGCTTTAAAATACTTAGTGAATGAATTCATGAAGTGAGAGAGATAAATAAGATTGGCCCAACTACCAGATGTGCGGTTTCCAATGTTAAGGCCTGTCAATCACAGTTCATCTAGTTATTGAGGTGTTTAGGAAAAGGTTTAATCTGACAGGTGTAAGAACAGATCAAAAATGCTTTAAAAACACAAAAACCAAACCACTTTTAATTTGCTACAGAAATCCAGCCTTTAAGTGTTGGACTGGATATCTAAGGGCAAGAGGAATAAGAATTTACTCCATTTCTTAACATATTCGATGGTTAAGAAGGACTTATCCCAGCACACAAAATAGACTCTGTGTGATATGCACACTGGAATGAATTGATGAATTGGGAACAACATTAGTAGAGTGGGGGAAACAGTAAAATTTGGACGTTATTTCTCCTCTAGACCATTGTGAACTGATACCAACTACCATGCTATACTCACCTTTGGACAAAAACCACCAATAGTCATGTAAATTGTCAAAAATAATGAATATTTCTCATAGTTCACATAGCTTAAGCTTACCATTATAACACTGGTTTCTGCAGGCACTGCTAATTCTTTGTGACAATTTCTTCATTTCGCTGCCTTTTTTTTTAATTTGTACAAGCTATTCTCCTACTAACCTACACACCAGGGTTCAAATAATCTATCCTTAGATCTCTTCCATTCTTACTTTGCACTATCCACAATTGCTTTAAATATTTTGTTTATAACCTAACCAAAATGTTGACTTCTTACTGAAAGACACATTCTAAATATATCTCTGCATATCTTTCTATGAATATTTCTCAGTCACTCTAATCTGAGAAACATGTTTTGTATGCAAGAGCCCGAGTTCCATCCCTGGCATGGCATGGTCTACAAAGCACTGAGAGCAGTCACTTCCGCACTCCACCTGTAACAGCCCAAAGCAAAACAAAACCCTCAGAGGAATTCTCAGTGCAACTTTGCCTCATCCCATGACATCTCTGGACTTAAAAATAAATATAAAAACAAGCCATTTCCTCTCTTGTGCATTTACTTTCTTTATAAGAGCCACTTGTCTTCCTCTGTTGGGCGCCACTGACTCCGCCCACTGCCACTTTGCCTTCCCGCACACGCCCAGGGTCCTGTGCCCCCCCCCCAACCCATGCGCAGAGTCCCTGGCGTGGCGTGATTGGGTTTTCTCCAATCAGAGCATGTTTTGTCAGATCCTACGAGCTCATAGGAGCTTGTATGCCCTGTGCCGGCCAATGGGAAGCGGACACATCAATTTTCTCCAGCCAATGGGAAATGGACATGCCAAATAGCACTGTATAAAAGCAGCTTGCACACCGGGTCTGGGTCCTTTCGCCATCACAAAGTTGAAACTAAAGGTGCTCCAGTAAAGCGTGTTCTAAGAAGAATCCTGTTGTGGTCGCTCTTCATCGCGGATGATGGATGGTCGGGGTGTCCCACATTCCTCCCTTTTTTCCTCATATCAATCTTTACAAAGTTGCAATATTTTCAGGTGTCAAGCACTGTGTGTTATTTATCCTTCATTTTCCAATGCATCACCAGTGCAGCACAGTGCCTGGCACAGAAGAAGCACTAAGTAAATGTTCAAAAGAACACATGCAGCTGATCCAGGTTTGATCCACAGCAGCCCATGTGGGCTCCTGGGTACCTCAAGGAAGAATTCCTGACTGCAGAGCCATGAATAACTATTACCAAAGTTTGGGGGGTCTCCAAAATTACTGAATGAAGTTACTAATGATTTCAGTGGAGGAGTAAATAAAATGAACAGAAGAATTTTAAAGCCAAGGCAAAGAGTCAATAACGCAGTCTACGTAGCATTATTTTCAACCCTGCTTCTGAACTGCAAGCCCTCAATTCAAATTTCACTCAGTATTAAAGTATTTGGCTTTGAAATATTACCTCCAGTGTAGCTGCCCTCTGGCACCACTGGATCACACAACAGGAAGGAGGGAACCAGCTGCCAGTAGGATTATTTTCAAATTCAATTTTCAATTAAAACAGTAGGGAATTACCATTTAAATAAATTTTGTTTGTTAGAAGCCTACAAACTAGAATGGGTCCATCTCAAAAATAAATACCATCAATAATTTAAATTAGGAGGCTTGACTCCAATTACACGTAAAGCTGCTTCTTTCTCTAAGAAGTTCATGATTCCCTCTCCTAATAGTTCACTGTTTTAAAGTTTTACTGATGATATTTTTTAAGTATTTTATTATACCACCATGAATATACAAATAAAAAGATATACAATTAAAAAGTTCATATTTGGGTTTTGGTCATACAGTGTTCTAGCACCCGTCCCTCCACCAGTGCCCATCTCCCACCACCAACGTCCCCGGTTCCCTCCCCCTCCCCAGCCCCCTCCATGGCAGGTTCTTTATTTCTTTCCCTTTCTCTCTCTTTCTCTTTTCCTTCCCTTCCAGACTATGGATTGCAGAACATACATTAAGAGGTTGGCATGTGTATCCTTTTGCCTCTATTTAATGCTCAGTTCTAGGTTGGCATTAGTACCCTCCGACACTTATTAGCACACTGTTCCATTTTCTGTCTTACCTAATCTCTGACTCCCACACGTTTGTGATAATTTCCACCTTTGACAAGACCTCCTGATATATGTTTCACTTGACCTTGGATATTGGTATCATAATATGTACATATATATTTATGCCATGCAAATAAATGCAGTCATTCTGTATCTGTCTCTCTCCTTCTGGCTAATTTCGCTCAACATGATCTTCTCCATGTCCATCCATTTATAGGCAAATTTTATGACTTCATTTTTTCCTAACAGCTGCATAGTATTCCATTGTGTAGATGTACCAAAGCTTCTTTATCCAGTCATCGATTTTCGGGCACTCTGGTTGCTTCCAGATTCTGGCTAATGTGAATAATGCTGCTATGAACATAAAAGTAGGGATGGTATTTCCGCTGCGTATTTTTGGTTTCCCAGAGTAGATTCCCAAGAGTGGTATGGCTGGGTCAAATGGGAGTTCAATTTCTAGTCTTTGGAGGAATGTCCATATTGTTTTCCAGAAAGGCTGTACCAGCCGGCATTCCCACCAACAATGGATGAGTGTCCCCTTTTCCCCACATCCACGCCAACACTTGTTGTTCTTGCTCTTTTGAATATGTGCCAGTCTCTGTGGTGTAAAGTGGTATCTCATTGTTGTTTTGATTTGCATCTCTCTGATGATTAGAGATGATGAGCATTTTTTTCATGTTTTTGGGCCATTCGAATTTCTTTTCTTGCTGAAGTTTCTGTTGATTTCTTCTCCCCATTTTTTGATGGGGTTGGCTGTTTTCTTCTTGTAAAGTTCTACCAGTGCCTGATATATCCTGGATATCAACCCCTTATCAGATGGGTATTGGGTGAATATTCTTTCCCATTCTGTGGACTGCTTTTGTATCTTAGTCACTGTTTCTTTTGAGGTGCAGAAGCTTTTTAGTTTCATGTAGTCCCATATGTTTATCTTTTCTTCTAGTTGCTTTGTTAGTGATGTTTCACCTTTGAAGATGCTTCTAGCTTCAATGTCGTGGAGGGTTTTTCCTATATTTTCTTCAATGTACTTTATGGATTCAAGTCTGATATTTAGATCTTTAATCCATTTTGATCTGATTTTTGTGCACGGTGTTAGACACAGGTCCAAATTCATTTTTTTACATGTCGCTGCCCAATTTTCCCAACACCACTTGTTGAAGAGGCTTTCCCTTACTCCATTTTAGACTCATTGCACCTTTATCAAAGATTAAATGATCATGTGTTTGAGGTTGGGTGTCAGGATACTCAATTCCATTCCATAGGTCCATAGGTCTGTTTTTATTCCAATACCATGCTGTTTTAATTACTACTGCCTTGTAGTACAGTTTGAAGTTGGGAAAGGTGATGCCTCCCATCTCCTTTTTCCCTAGGATTGCTTTACCTATCCTTGGGGGTTTATTGTTCCATACAAATTTCAGGAGTGTTTGGTCAATTTCTTTGAAGAATGTCATTGGTATCCTCATAGGGACTGCATTGAATCTGTACAGAGCTCTAGGGAGTATCACCATTTTGACAATTTTGATTCTCCCCATCCATGAACAGGGAATGTGTTTCCATTTCCTTGTGTCCTATTTTATCTCTTGGAGCAGTGTCTTATAGTTTTCTTTGTACAGGTCCTTTACATACTTGGGTAAGTTGATTCCTAGGTATTTGATTTTCTGTGGCACAATTGTGAATGGAATAGTTTCCTTATTATCCCTTTCTTCTCTTTCCTTATTTGTATATAGGAAAGCCACTGACTTTTGGGTGTTGATTTTGTACCCTGCCAGTCTACTATATGCGTCTATTGTTTCTAGGAATTTTTTGGTAGAGAGTTTAGGGTTCTCTAGTTATAATATCATGTCATCTGCAAATAATGATAGCTTGACTTCTTCCTTGCCTATCTGGATGCCCTTGATGTCCTTTTCTTCTCTGATTGCTATGGCAAGTACGTCCAGTACTATATTGAATAGAAGGGGTGAGAGTGGGCAACCTTGTCTTGTCCCTGATCTCAGGGGGAAGGCTTTCAACTTTTCCCCATTTAGAATGATGCTTGCTGTGGGCTTTTGGTAGATGGCTGTAACTATCTTGAGGAAAGTTTTACTGATGATATTTCAGGATATTTTTGATGCAATTATTACATTTCAGATCTGAATTTTTCATTTAGAGATAGCTAGATCCTCTCCTTTCATTTTCCCT
>JAJIBD010022397.1:0-33025 GCA_021461705.1 Cryptotis parvus
AAAATGGATTCTAGATCTCGATATCAGACATGAATCTATAAGGTACATCGAAGAAAACATAGGAGAAACGCTTTATGACATCGAAACCAAAAGTATCTTTAAAGATGACACACCACTGACCAAGCAAATGGAAGCAATGATAAACAAATGGGATTATATAAAATTAAAAAGCTTCTGCACCTCAAAAGAAATGGTGACCAAGATACAAAGACAATCCACAGAGTGGGAAAAGATATTCACCCAATACCCATCTGACAAGGGGTTAATATCCAGGATATATCAGGCACTGGTAGCACTCCACAACAAAAAGCCAACCCCATCAAAAAATGGGGAGAAGAAATGAACAGAAGCTTCCAAAAAGAAGAAATTTGAATGGCCAAAAGGCATATGAAATAGTGCTCTTCATCTTTAATCATCAGAGAGATGCAAATCAAAACAACAATGAGGTACCATCTCACACCACAGAGACTGGCACACATCCAAAACAGCAAGAACAACCAGTGCTGGCGTGGATGGGGAAAAAGGGACTCTCATCCACTGCTGGTGGGAGTGCCGACTGGTCCAGCCCTTTTGGAAAACAATATGGGCATTCCTCCGAAAACTAGATATTGAGCTCCCATTTGATCCAGCAATAGCACTCCTGGGAATATACCCGAGAGACCAAAAACACATAGCAGAAACACTATCTGTACTTCTTTATTCATCTCTGCGCTATTCACTATAGCTAGAATCTGGAAACAACCTAAATGCCCAAGAACAGAGGACTGGCTAAAGAAACTGTGGTTCATCTATACTATGGAATACTATGCGGCTGTCAGAAAGGATGAAATTATGAAATTTACCTGCAAATGGATGGACATGGAGTCTATCATGCTGAGTGAAATTAGTCAGAAGGAAAAGGACAGGTATAGAATGACTGCATTCATTAATAGGATATAGATACCAGTGTTTTAATAATATGGGAAATGGTAATGGCAGATTAAAACTCACCACTGAATATACACAAAGAGACTTAAGTGATAAACTCTAAATATCTGCAGGGCTAGCCACATTGTGTAAAATAAGAGGAGAGGGATGCAGAGACAGAGAGAGAGATAGAGAGAGAAAGAGAGGAAACTGGGGTACCTGCTATTAAGGCTGGTGGGGGACAGGGAGGGGGGGGTACATTGGTGGTGGAAATGGGGCACTGGTGGAGGGATGGGTGCTGGAGTACTGTATTACCAAGAACCAATTATGAACACCTTTGTAATTGTATGTTTCACGGTGGTATAATAAAAAAATTTAAAAAAAAACAATTGCTCCTCTGAATTATTCTAGCACTTCCTCCCTGAGGACTGCTCCTGTGCTGTTCACGTTGGGGAAGGCTGGAAGCTCATGTGCTAACTGTTTTCATTCTATACACCAACCTGGTGTAGGTATAAAGAGATCTGCAGAGTGTCAAGTTAGCGGCACACAGCAGCAAGAATGGAGCTGGAGGAGGGAGGGCAGCTCTCAGCGTTCTGATGAGCTATTGGGATCATAAAACTTCTGTGTGAGTGAACGTGGCTTCCCGTGGGTACTCTGGCTCATGCAGTTTGCCTTTATCCAAACCAGCCAGCACCAGCCTAGAAGGGGACACATGAGGGCTACTGCAATGTGACCACCAGCCGTGGAGGGCTATGGGTGGCAGCAGAGTTTTAACGTGTCTGAATAGGACGCGCGTCATTCCAACTTCGGCTGCAGAACATGGAATTGAGGTCCCAGACCTGAGGAGGCCCTCCAAGTTCCCATCACTGGCACAGCAATTTGCCACCATTTTATCCACTGACCAGCCAGACTAGCCCACAGTGTACCATGAAGGAAAACCTCCTGAGTGCCAGCAGTTTAGAGGTCAAGGATGGGGTGTACACCCCTTGGCTAAGCCCTGCTGCACTAGTGGTTCCAGCCCACCCAGAGCGACACAAGTCCCAAAAGGCAGCAGCTTCAGGTCCAGACAGACTCTAATGGGGTTGTGGTGGCCATCGCTACGGAGCTCCATTATTCATCCCCAGCAACAGAGAAACCTGGATGCTCAGTGCAAGCACACCAGCAGCCTGAGCGTACTTTCAGGATTCCTGATATGCCAAATCACACCCATGCCTCTTGCTGGACTCTAATAACTCAGGACCAAGTTTTCCAAGAAATTAGACTGCTGAAAGTTAGGTAATCAGTTGAAAACCTCAGGTATGTGGGATTGTGACTGAAATCTCCAAGCTTTCAGAGAATCAGGAACGGGCTACCTGCCTCTATCTCCCTGCACTTCTGGAAGCCGTGGCTGTCATGCACAGCTCTCAAAAGCCACCCAGTGAAAAATGTAAGAACAGCTGTATAACTTCCTAAAAAATTTTGGACTTCCTGGAGTGTCTGGTCACAACACACTGATGAAACAGGAGTAGCACACCAGGTTGGATGGGATGTCACATAGACGGCAACCATCTCCATCAATAACATACCAAAGGGGCCAGAGGGCAGTACAGTAGACATGTCATTTTTTGTCTTGCATGTGGCTGGATCTAGGTTGGATCCTTTTTCATCCCATATGGTCCCCCAAGCACTGCCAGGAGTGCAGAGGCAGGAATAACCACTGAACATTGCCAGGTGTGGACCCAAAAGCAAAAATTTAAAAAAAATAAAAAAATTAGCACAGCAGGGTATAATCTCTAACTTCTTAGTAATCTCATATACACGGGCTAACTACCTACATGGCGAGATAGCTATAAAGCTGACCAACTTTTTTCAGAACCACTTTCTGATCTTTCTGGTAGCAAATTATAACAAGCAATATAAAATAAATTATTGAAGCTTCTATGAGGGGAGGCTTAAGAGGTGGGTTGGAAAATTGGAGATAACAGAAGAGGGAAGGTGCAATTATGATGGGATTGGTGATAGTATGTTGAACGTCTGTGAAAAATCACCATGAACAACTTTGTAAACCACAGTGTTTACATAAGGTGGGAAAATTAACAAAAAAATTGACAAAGAAAAGAAAGCTATAGATGCATGTCTACACACAGATATAAATGGATATCAAATCAGGTATATCAGATTTTGCATATCACATTTGATATACACAGATATCAAACCAGGGGTCATTACATGACTTATCTTTAATTCTCAGTCAAGTAAATTTTAGTACTATATTATTAGGTTTTATCCTTTACCAGGTATCTTTGGCTTTTTTTCTAGATAAATGACATATTTTTCTACAAAACAGTTATCTTAATTTTCAGATAATAACTTCTCTCAAATTTCAAAAGGTATTTTAGAAGCTCACACATTTTGTTGATTTTCTGAATTTTACTTATATGCATTAGTATGTTAAACTCAATTTTAAGAAAATAACAGCTAGGGATCCGTCCTCCCCACCACCACCCTGTCAGTTATTTATAGGAGTTCTCAGGCACTTCCTACAATACTCTTCACAGCTATTCTGGTCTCACGCCTAGGGCAGAAACAGGGCCTATGTGTGCTAGGGATTGAACTTGAACTCATAAGGAAAAACTCCAGCCCTTTGTGCCATCTTTGTGGTCCACTACAAAATACGTGGTGATGTCATATATATAGTTGTTCAAAATACACATTTCTAATAATTTGATGTTTTCTATATTCGAAGGATTTGAACCTTTTCTGCAAAGGTCTGATTTATGATCAAACATTGTGTAAACATTGAATAGTCCACTTTCCTCTGTTAACCTGGCACTAATTACAACCAGATTGTCCACAATTATTTTTCTGTACACATTTGTAACTATTTTACTGAAATATGCTGCAGAAAGTATCATTTGTATCACTTGTGTCACTTGTCTTCCCATTGTTCATCGATTTTTCGAGCTGGCACCAGTAACATCTCTGTTCGTTGGGAATGAGGTCCATTACTGTTACTGTTTTTGTCATATCGAATAGACCATTGGTAGCTTCCGAGGCTCTGCTGTGGCTCTAGGTTCATTCCATGGGGCCCAGTCTTTTCTATGTCAGACCATCAACTATCCAGAAAGATCACATGCAATTACTATGCAGAAAGAGTACGACTTTGTGTAATTAAATCATAATTCAATGAAAAAATCATGCATGGTTATTATGACATAAAGGATAAAACTCAATTCCTAAGAATTCAGTGATCTAAAGAGGGAAGATTGGTCTATATCCCCTACTTCCTTATTTTCTAAAACACTCAGCAGATATTGGGAGCATTGGGAGCAATGGCATTGCACAGAAGTGGGTCTGTTGAGAAATTAAAAAGTAAGTAATCAGTGAGGAAGATAGCTCAGAGGTCAGAGATGCATGTGACAGACCCAAGTTCCTACCTTAGTAGTGAGCTCTTGGATGGTACAAGGGCGGTCCTTAAGTGACACAGGAATTGCCTCACGGTCGTCCCCAGCATTATAGCTCTAGCATTGACCCACCTAACTTACTTAGCAAGGGCTCACTCAAGAAGGCCCAGGATCCCTAGTAGCTCTGTAAATATTTGATATGTAATAGGTATATATACATATATTATATGCATTACCAGAAATGTTTAGTCTCTTAAACTTACTTTTATGTTTTGTGACATTAAAGTTTGTCTTATGTCACAGTAATTTCGACAGGCAAATTGTCTAGAGAATATCCCCTCACCATCATCTTGTCTAAAGTTCTTATTACAACAGGTTAAAATGCTATTGGTTGTCGGAATTCTATTGGTTGTCGGAATATATTTTCATAGTTAAGATCTGTCTTGATTTTCTCACAACAGAATAATAAAATAACAAAGATTCAGAAAGTCTTAGTTAAAAATAGAACTGAAAAACCCAATACTTAGAAATTCTTAGCAGAGCATTGTTTCTGTCTCAAAAATAATAAAGTAACTGTATAATAACACTAGTGCTGGAGGGGATGAAGAACTGAAAATTCATTGCAAATAACTATGTAAATCATGGTGTCTAAATAAAGAAAAGTCCTGCAATCAATTACATATCAGCAAACTTGAATTTATCCCTTAATAGTGTAGGTTTTCAAATTATTGCTTTTCTTGCAATATATTTCTTTCCATTATGCTCACTTAGTGAAAGGAATATTAATGTTTTTAATGTTAGTTTTGAAAAACTGGTGAAAAAAATCTATAATTTTAGTTTTTATCTGACACCAACTTCCTGTGTGCATATCTTGTAGTGGTTTGATACTTTCAGAAAGAAAAAAAATGATAATAGAAAGTGTTTCATTCCCACAAGTCAGACTAATCAAACAGAAAACCATTGATATGCTTTACAATAGAATGTGTATATTTCTCCTGAATAACCCTTTACTCTGTAAATTTCTATTCATTAAGGGATTCAGTCATTCAACATCCCGAGGCAATGCACATCCATAAGGATGAGTAATGAGATCAAATACCTTTCCCATCTAGATCATAGCCTTTTTGTCTGGTTTGTGTCAAGAGTGACTAGAAGTCATCATTACCAGCTGATGGGTGTTTAATTGTCAATGAGAAATGTGTCCTGGCATCAGTCCAATTTCTAACAGCTTAGAGTTCAATGTTACAGAAATTACTATAATATGCTAGCAATCTTATCTACAAAATATATTGCTCTGTGGATTTAGACAAAACAAAAAGTGCATTCATTGTTAAGGAAGTCTATTCAGAGAAGGAATTAAGAACACTTGGAAGTGGGAGGGATAAGCCCTGCAAGCCTCCCATATTGAAATATAAATATAGAAAAGGAAGAAGCACAATAATTATGATTAAACTTTAATAAATTATAATTGTAGAAAAAGTGGAAGGGTTGGAAGAGAAATGTGAAGGTTGAGGAAATGAAGAGAAGGATTATTTCAAATATATGGGAAACAGAAATAAATAAATGTGTTTAAAAATAGAGTTTAAATAAATTGTTTTCATTATAGGAGATGAATATAGGGGACCTGATCACAAGACTTTGACTATGACCTTTCAGTAACTCTGTAGCCCCCTCATTTGTTATACATCAATGCAGTGAAACAAACCAATAAATGCTTACAGGGTCCAAATCCAGTATCACGAATTTTTTTACAAAAATGTGCATTTGATGCTAATGAACAAAATATAACTAACTTGCTTAGAGAATATTGGTAAATGAGTCTCTAAAAGGCGAGGTCTCATGGTGAATATTTTTGTTTTCTACATAAGGTATAATATCATAATCCCTTGTAAATGTGAAAAATTAATTATCTTGGCAAAATAGGACAATCACATGGAATATTATTGAAATAATAATTAATTTTAAAGCTCATTATTTATTTTTGGGGAGGTAGGATTTGGGCCACAACCAGTGATAATTCAGGACTATTGCTGGTTCTGTGCTTAGAAGTGGTGCCTGCCAGGATACGGGCTCAGAAGTGATGCAAGGGAATAAACCCAGTTGGCCAGAACAAGTACTTTACCTCCATAATGTCTCTCAGGCCTTGAAAGCTTAGCTTTTGTAGCTCTCAACCTTTGTCTCTGGGAATAAATATATACCCGTGTCATATTTGATATGCCAAATACCAGTAACAATTATAGACCTCATCCCCATGACCTGATGGAATGGTTTGAGGCTCTTTATGTTCCTGGAGCAAGCAGATGCCCTTAGACTCTACTAGCATGAGACAGGATATATGGAGATGTTACTGGTGCCCGCTCGAGCAAATTGATGATGAATGGGAAGACAGTGATACAGAGACAGTGATGTGATATATATATATATATATATATATATATATATATATATATATATATATATATATATATATGAACGCCTTCACAGTAGATCCTGGCAAGCTACCCTTGTCATATTTGATATGCCAAAACAATAGCAATAATAGACCTTATTCTCTTGACCTGAATGAATGGTTTGAGGCTTTTCATGTTCCTGAAGCGAGCAGAGGCCCTTGGGCTATACTAACACGCAACAGGACTTAAGGAGATGTTACTGGCTTCCGTTCTATCAAATCAATGAACAACGGGAAGACATGTGATACAAGTGACAAGTTCATGATTTCTTTTAGAAAAAGAAAGGAAGTTTTAAATATATCTTTAAAGTCTTCAAGCAAGGAAATTATATGCTTACATCTGTGCTATTTGTACTTAGGTAGTACTTCCAAATAGAGATAAATAATAGATTGCAGTAGTAAAGTTATAATACTGAATTTTTCATTTTGTATGGATACCTTACTGAAATCTTGTAATGATATGCAGATAACTTTATAGGTTTGTAATCACATTTTTTAAAAAAAGACAAAATAATGAAAATTAACTAAGATTACAGGCAAAGTAATGTCACATTGCAAATAACATATTAGATACAGTCCGGTTGTTTAAATTTTCAAGGCAAACACTGAGGATGTCTAGCAATGTATAGTGTTTTGTCAGGAGAGAGACTTCAGTTGGTGTTATTGAGTGGTTATACTACAGGCATTCCTGTCAGGCATGCCACTGCAAGAATGAAACAGTAATGCATTTCATTTTGCCCACTGGGATGACTGGGATTTAACCATAGGCAGTGTAAAATGTAAACTACATTTTAAGATATTTGATTAATCCCTATTTTATTTCAAGGCAATTGTATACATTTTTATTTGAATATGTGAAGAAAGTTTCATACACTTTTTTTCAGAATGTTTTTCAATATATATTTGTTTTGTATTAATTTTATTATAAAACCATAAGTTATCAAGTTTTTCATAATGCAGTCATTTCAAGCGTTAAAATTTTCAGCACCAATTCCACCACTAATGTGAGTTTTTCTTTTCTTTTTTTTAACATTTTATTATACCATTGTCTCAAGTTTATTTTTCACCTCTCTCCCCTGCCCCCTTGCAGGCACAGATATTCTTCACAATGTTTCTAGTCCAATAGAAACCTGGCTATTTCTAGATGACCCCCTACTTCATGAGGACCTCCATTTTCCATATCTGGACTTCTCCCTAGTCAGAACTCCACCCAGCAGACCAGCCTATTACAGCCCCGCTCATCGAGATCGACCCTGCTGCAGTCTTTTTGATCCGGCCCAGAGCCTCACAACAAGCCAGACGACTCCCACTCCATGAGGACCTCCATTTTCCACATCCGGACTTCTCCCCGTCAGAAGTCCACCCAGCAGACCAGCCTATTACAGCCCAGCTCGGCGCAGCCGCAAGCAGCTGCGCTGTTCATCAATAAATGCTGGATTTTGAGATGACTACAAGAGTATGCTACTCGCATGGCAGAGCCTGGCAAGCTACCCGTGTCGTATTTGATATGCCAGATACCAGTAACAATTATAGACCTCATTCCCATGACCTGATGGAATGGTTTGAGGCTCTTTATGTTCCTGGAGCAAGCAGGTGCCCTTGGGCTCTACTTGCATGAGACAGGTCATATGGAGATGTTACTGGTGCCCGCTCGAGCAAATCGATGATGAACGGGAAGACAGTGATACAGTGATACAGAAACCTGGCTATCTTTATTATTTGTACAACTCAATATTTTAATTGGAAACAAAGAAAGACAAAATTCTACATAAAATTAAGATTAAATACTGACTGAAAGAGATTAATAAGGGGCCAGATTAATAGCACAGCAGGTAGTGAGCTTGCTGTATATATGTCAACCTGGCTTTGATCCTTTGCACAGCAAATGGTTCCAAAACCCCACCATGAGTAATCCCTGAGCACTAGCAGGTGTGGCCCAAACCAAAAAAAAAAAAAAAAAAGGGAAATTATCAAGTCATATATGCAATACATGGAATGGCATCTCCCATAGTTTTTTAACAACTTTTTATTCCATGATGTCAAGGAAGAAAAAAGTTAACAATCATCTTGAAAATTTAGGAATTTTGATTTGAGGTTAAAGTGCCTTGGGCTTTGGATTTCAATTTTATAATTCTAGATATGTGGCAGTAAACAATTTCCTTTATTTTATGCATTTAAATTTTTCATAAACATGCATATAGGCACATTAATTATTAAGTACTAACTAAGGTAGGTAATGTGTATCATACATGTGTCGATCAATTAGTTTCCTTAATCTACTTTAATTATCTCATTTATCCCTTAAACTAAACCATCAGCATACAGGTAAGGAAAACAAGCCTCTTCCAAAAAATGCTTGTTGACATGGGAGTAAAATAGTTGTCAGTGCTAAAGTTCATATCCAAATAGTTTTACGTATTTGGCAACTTCTCCATTCCTACCCTCAGTCAAACCAGGAGAGCTCAGTTCATAAACAGAAAACATTCTACTCAACTTTGTGTCAAAAATTTCTGTTGTCTCATTACAAGTATACAGTGTATTGAGTTTGTGCTAAGTCCTAACAAATACAAGCATTTTACTCCTTAATTTTAAAAAATCACTATGTTATGTACATATAGAAATACATGCATAAACATAGAATTTGCATACATATGCATTTACATACATCTGGAAAAAGGTTTTATGTATAGCATATATGGTTTTCACACACCAAGTCTTCATTTACAGATTTGCCAGAGTTAGATTCTCAAGATTAATATGTTTGGAACAATACTTCTAGCACCTGCCTTTTCAGGGTCACATCTAAAAACTTGGTCATGTTTTGCTAAGGAACAGACTTGGCCAAGAGTATATCAACATGTGTTCCATCTGGAGTTATAAACCCAATATTTTATCAACTACTTATAAATATATACTTTACTTACAATACCTGCACCTCTTTCCATTGCAAGGTAATCAAAACCTGATAGAAAACTACATTTGTTTCTCCTGATCCTTGCTGTAAATAACTGTAAAACAACTTTCTTCAGAATTATCTATTGAATTAATATGCAAAACTAAGTAATGTACTCAAATATTTTCCTTCATTTCAAATAAATCAAAGATATTTTTGAAACATAATATTTATTCAATTTCATTACTAAAATTTGTCACTTTACATGTAACATGTACCAGGTTAGAATTTGATTATTTGTAAACACTTTTCAAAAATTTCCATGAGATTTTGTCTGAAATTAAATAGTGATTTTGGTGTTTTAATACTAAAGGGGTGTATTAAAATAAGTTGGTCATTCACTTTAAAAAAGACAGTTTTAATTATTGGCTTGCTATCAATATAAATTAAGATTTTAATGCTTTCTTATTTGGAATTTTTATGTTCAAAATATTTAGAAATAATATTTATGCCATTTTAGTATGGAGGCATATAAAGATTCTGAAATTTCTAAGACCTCTTCATGTTAAAGAAGATTTCTTCCAGAATCTTCTTGACTATAGTTAAACAAGATACATATGACTTGTGTGTGTCTGTGTGTCTGTGTGTCTGTGTAATAGTGTCCCCTCACAGTCTCAGGATAAGTGATCTAAGTCTAAACCACATCCCTGGCCATAGCCTCAGGGCTAACTCCTATCTGTGGTTAGGGATCATTCCTGATGGTGTTTAAGGGATCATATGTGGTGAGAGGTTAAACCTATTAAACTGGGTTGTCTGTGGACAAGTCAAGCAATCGAATTGCTATACTATATCCCAGGTCCCATTAAAGATATTTAACATATACTTTGGTTTTGAGCTTGGGGTTTGGAATAGTAATTGGCTATATTTCTCAAGTTGAAACTTTTGCTTAATAATATGCATGTTGACCTCAGCATGAAGAATTACTTGTTTTTTTTTAATTTTTCTATTTTTACAATTGCAAAGATATATAATCAAAAGTACATATGTGGGTCTTGGTCATACAGTGTTCCAGCACCCATCCTGCCACCGGTGCCCATCTCCCACCACCAACGTCCCCAGTTCCCTCCCCCTCCCCCAGCCCTGCTCCATGGCAGGTTCTTTATTTTTTCCGTTTCTCTCTCTTTCTCTTTTCCTTCTCCTCCAGACTATGGATTACAGAACATACATTAAAGGGTTGTCATGTGTATCTTTTGCCTCTATTTAATGCTCAGTTCTAGGTTGGCATTAGTACCCTCGACAATTGTTAGCACCCTGTTCCATTTTCTGTCTTACCTACCCTCTGACTCCCACACATTTGTGATAATTTCCACCTTTGACAAGACCTCCTGATATATGTTACACTTGACCTTGGATATTGGTATCTTAATATGTACATATATATTTATGTTATACAGATAAATGCAGTCATTCTGTGTCTGTCTCTCTCCTTCTGGCTAATTTCGCTCAACATAATCTCCATGTCCATCCATTTATAGGCAAATTTTATAACTTCATTTTTCCTAACAGCTGCATAGTATTCCATTGTGTAGATGTACCAAAGCTTCTTTATCCAGAATTATTTGAACTTCAGTTTCAGTTAGACTCAGGGTTGGTAGATTTAATTAATACAACAATTTCTAGACATACAAAATTATAAAAGAGACCATTTTATTTATGTGGGACCTTTCATTTTTCCTGATGATTGCTGCAGAATTATGAACTTTCCTCTTAACATTGCTTTTGCTTTATCGAAGATTAAGTGGTTGTACATTTGAGAATGTGTTTCAGGATACTCAGTTCTATTCCATAGGTCTACAGGTCTGTCTCTATACCAATACCACACTGTCTTAATTACAACTGCTCTGTAGTAGAGCTTGAGGTTGGGGAAAGTGATACCTCCCATCTTCTTTTTCCCAAGGATTGCTTTAGCTCTTCGTGGAGTTTTATTATTCCATACAAATTTCAAGAGTGTTTGTTCAATTTCTTTGAAGAACATCATGGGTATCTTTATAGGGACCGCATTGAATCTGTATAAAGCTCTAGGGAGTATTACCATTTTGATAATGTTAATCCTTCCGATCCATGAGCAGGGAATATGTCTCCATTTCCTCAGGTCTTCTTTTATTTAAAGGAGCAAAAAATATTAAGTGGAGCAAAGAAAGCCTCTTCAACAAATGGTACTGGGAAAACTGGGCAGCTACATGTAAAAAATGAACTTAGACCTCCTTCTAAAGCCATGCACAAAAGTCAGATCAAAATGGATTCTAGATCTCAACATCAGACATGAATCTATAAGGTACATCGAAGAAAACATAGGAGAAACGCTCTACGACATCGAAACCAAAAGTATCTTTAAAGATGACACACCACTGACCAAGAAAATGGAAGCAAAGATAAACAAATGGGATTATATAAAACTAAAAAAGCTTCTGCACCTCAAAAGAAACGGTGACCAAGATTCAAAGACAATCCACAGAGTGGGAAAGGATATTCACCCAATACCCATCTGACAAGGGGTTAATATCCAGGATATATCAGGCACTGGTAGCACTCCACAAGAAAAAATCAGCCAACCCCATCAAAAAATGGGGGAGAAGAAATGAACAGAAGCTTCCAAAAAGAAGAAATTCGAATGGCCAAAAGGCATATGAAAAAGTGTTCCTCATCTTTAATCATCAGGGAGATGCAAATCAAAACAACAATGAGGTACCATCTCACACCACAGAGACTGGCACACATCCAAAACAGCAAGAACAACCAGTGCTGGCGTGGATGTGGGGAAAAAGGGACTCTGATCCACTGTTGGTGGGAGTGCCGACTGGTCCAGCCCTTTTGGAAAACAATATGGGCATTCCTCCGAAAACTAGATATTGAGCTCCCATTTGATCCAGCAATAGCACTCCTGGGAATATACCCGAGAGACCGAAAAACACATAGCAGAAACACTATCTGTACTTCTTTATTCATCTCTGCGCTATTCACTATAGCTAGAATCTGGAAACAACCTAAATGCCCGAGAACAGAGGACTGGCTAAAGAAACTGTGGTTCATCTACACTATGGAATACTATGCGGCTGTCAGAAAAGATGAAATTATGAAATTTACCTGCAAATGGATGGACATGGAGACTATCATGCTGAGTGAAATTAGTCAGAAGGAAAAGGACAGATATAGAATGACTGCATTCATTAATACGACATAAATAGATACCAGTGTTTTACTAAGTATGGGAAATGGTAATGTCAGATTAAAACTCACCACTGAATATACACAAAGAGACTAAGTGATAAACTCTAAATACCTGCAGGGCTAGCCACAATGTGTAAAATAAGAGGGCGAGAGATGCAGAGACAGAGAGAGAGACAGAGAGAGAAAGAGAGAAACTGGGGTACCTGCTATTAAGGCAGCATGGGGGTGGCCAGGAGGGGGGGGTACATTGGTGGTGGAAATGGGGCACTGGTGGAGAGATGGGTGCTGGTATACTGTATTACCAAGAACCAATTATGAACACCTTTGTAATTGTATGTTTCACTGTGGTATAATAAAAAATAAAAAAAATAAAAATTAAAAAAAATAAAAAAAAACATTGCTTTTGCTGTGTACCACAGTTCTGATAGTTGGTGTCTTAATTTTCATTCGTTTCCAAAATCTTTCAATATCCTGTTTGATTTCTTCTATGACCCATTGGTTGTTCAGCAGTGAACTATCAGTTTCCAAGTATTTGGTTTGACTCCCTGCTTTTGTGTATGGTTAATTTCTATTTTCAGTGCATCATGGTCTGAAAAGATAGTTGACACAATTTCTTTTTTATTTTATTGAGGTATGCTTTTTGTGGCTCAGCATGTGGTCTATCTTGAAGAATGTTCCATGCGCACTGGTATAGCCTCTTTGGAAAACAATATGGACATTCTTTCAATGACTAGAAATTGAACTTCCATTTGACTCAGTCATATCACTCCTGGGAATATACCCTGGGAAGCCGAAAACAAACAGCAGAAACACCATGTGCACTCTTATTTTCATAGCAGCACTATTCACAATAACCAGAATCTGGAAACAACCAGTGTGCACTAGAACTAATGACTGGATAAAGACACTTTGGCACATCTAAACAATGGAATACTATGCAGCTGTTAGGAAAACTGAAGTTATGAAATTTGCCTATAAATGGATGGACATGGAGAGGATCATGATGAGTGAAATTAGCCAGAAGTAAAAAGAGAGATATAGAATGACTGCACTTATTTGCATGACATATATATACATATATGTATACATACATATAATGATACACATATCCAAGGTCAGGTGAAACATAGATCAGGAGGTCTTGTCAAAGGTCGAACTATCACAAACATGTGGGAGTAAGAGGTTAGGTAAGACAGAGAATGGAACAGTGTGGTAATAATTATCGAAAGTGCAAATATCAAACTAGAACTGAGCATTAAATACATGGAAAAATATACACATGATAACCTCTAAATGTATGTATTGTAATCCACAATGTGTAAGGGAAGTAAGAGAGAAAGAGAGAGAAGAGAGAGAGATAAAACCTACCATAGAGGCATTCTAAGGGAGGGAGGAGGGAATCACGGACACGATGGTGAGAAACGGGCACTGGTGGAGGAATGGGTCCTGGAGCACTGTATGACTGAAACCAAAATATGACCATTTTATGAACACCTTTGTAATTATGTATCTCACAGTGGTATAATAAAATCTTTAAAAAAATAAAAATAAAAAATAAAAGTGTTCTTGGTTGTGGGACATACTTGACATGTATAGCCTTTTCTCTCATAGATCAAATACATTTGTAAGCATATGAATAGGAATCTCTACGTCTATGAAGGGGGCTGAGTTCTAGTAATAAGAAGTAAGAAAGTAACTGTCTCATTATACTATGGCACTGGTCTCCTACAAAGAGGCAGACAGCCCTCATTCAGTATGTCCAAGAAGAAGACTTTTCTGGTGAGGGTCTGTCTTGGTATGGGAAGCTAAGGTCAAACATAATCCTGTAAACCTCTGAAAAATGTTACTATTGCTTAAGGCGTGTAGATAAGCTAGATTTGGGATATGTCTAGAACAGTATTTTATCAAAAAATATTTTTTTAACTCAGGACATAATCGGAGACAAGTCTCTGTTATATGAATTAATCGACTCATTCTGTGAAGTCCTTCCTAGTCTTTTCCTGAAACACAGGAACGCATATATGTGAACATATACTCATTTACACCAACTATACGTGAGAATTTAAAACCATGTATATTTTGTTATATGAATGTGCTTCAATTTTTGTCTTACCCCTACTCATCTGTCAGATGTTAATTTGTTCTTTTCTCTAGTCTTAGAACAAATAATAAGAAAAATTCTGTGCTCTGAACTAGCAGAGAAAACTAAAAAAAAGTAAAGATATTTTTAAGTAAGGGAAATTTGAGGAGTATTAATTTTCTTGGAATATGTTTAGATTCAAATAGAGCAGTTTAAAAGATAACACTAAATTTATATTCCTCTTGCATTCCATTCAAAATGTTCTCTCTCTGTGTCTCTCTCTTTCTCCCTATCTCTCTCTCCATCTCTCCATACCTAGCTTTCATCTGTGTTGACTTCTGTGCTCTGCACTCATGGATCATGCCTGATTTGATCTGGGGTAAGGAAGGGGTTCTAGGAATCAAACCTGGACAGCTGGCCAGTTTCAGGAAAGGCTAGAGCCTTTGTTCACTGTCCTTTTGCTCCTGATAAAAAAATTATCGTATTTAAAAAAATGACCTTCAGTGAAAGACCTTATATTTTCTATGTAAATTATCCCAAATGGTAGTTACACTATTTTTTCCTTCTTTCAATGTTGAATCTTCTTCTTTTTTTTTTTGCTTTTTGGATCACACCCGGCGATGCTCAGGGGTTACTCCTGGCTCTTTGCTCAGGAATTACTCCTGGCGGTGCTCTGGGGACCATATGGGATGCCGGGATGCCGGGATGCCAGGGATCAAACCCAGACCAGCATAGGCTGGCCGCGTGTAAGGCAAACGCCCTACCCGCTGGGCTATCACTCCAGCCCCTGAATCTTCTTAACAATTAAAGCAGCTGTCCAAACCAAGCATCATGAACTCTCAAGGTCTGAAGTATTGTTTTGCCTTTCTCTCAGCTGTGTTATGTCCTAAAGCAAAAAGACTAATTTTGTTGAAGATTATGTCCCAAAATAAAACAAAATAAAAAACAAAACAATGAAAAATCACTTAATTATCCAAAATGCCAGAATTAGACAGATGTGCTATTGAAAGTCACATGTAAAATAAGTTGTATCAATATGAATAATAAGAGCTAACTGAAAAATTAAGAGAAGAACAAGTAGGCAATATCCAGTGGTAATAAGAAGTATGTGCTCTAATATCATATAGAAATGACAATTCAGTTATTTGTTTACTGTGTAACTGTGAGAAATTGATTTAATCTCGATAAACCTAAGTGTCCTCATAAATAAAATGCAAATGATAGCACCTACTTAAGGGATATTGTTGAGTGTTAGCTCTAAATTACTAATATAACATTCTCTAATCATATCACTCCTGGGAATATACCCTGGGAATATTCCTACACAGTGGAAACACACAGTGGAAACACCAACCCCACTTTTATTTTCATAGCAGCACTATTCACAATAGCCAGAATCTGGAAACAACCAGTGTGCCCGAGAACTTATGACTGAATAAAGAAACTTTGGTACATCTACGCAATGGAATACTATGCAGCTTTTAGGGGAAAAAAGTTATGAAATTTGCCTATAAATGGATGGACATGGAGAAGATCATGCTGAGTGAAATTAGCCAGAAGGAAAAAGACAGATATAGAATGACTATATTTATTTGCTTACACATATATATGCAAGCAAATAAATATATATATCTTACATATATATATGCTTACATATATATAATATGTATATCATATATATTTGCTTACATACATATGTAAGCAAATATATATTTATAATATACATATTATGATACCAATGTCCAAGGTCAGGGAAACATGGATCAGGAGGTCTTGTCAAAGGTGGAAATTATCAGAAACATGTGGAAGTCAGAGGTTAGGTAAGACAGAGAAGGAAAGAGTGTGCTAATAATTGCTTAAAGTGCTAATACCAACCTAGAACTGAGCATTAAATACAGGCAAAAAGATACACATGATGACCTCTAAGTGTATGCATTACAATCCACAATATGTAAGAGAAGGAAGAGAGAGAGAAAGAGAGAGGGAGAAAGAGAGAAAAGAGATAAAGAATCTGCCATAGAGGCAGGCTGTGTGTGTGTGTGAGAGATCTGTGATATTTGTGGTGGGAAATGGGCACTGGTGGAGGGATGGGTACTGGAACACTGTATGACCGAAACCCAAACATGGACATCTTTGTATCTGTATATCTCATGGTGGTACAATAAAATATTTTTAAAAATAAAATAAAAATGATCATTTTAGTTGCAAGAATTCTGATTCTTAAGTTCTTTATTTTGTTTATGTATGTGAAGCAACCAAGACATGTGAAGAGGTGAGTCTTCTATGACGTTGTGTATGGTGAGCAGGAGTTTTTCTCACCTTTTAAGAAATACACTGGGGGGAGCAATATTCCAGCAGGTAGGGCATTTGCCTTTCACGCTGTCAACCTGGGTTTGATCCTTGACTTTCCATATGGCCCCCGGCTTCCCATATGGTCCCCAAGCACTGCCAGGTGTAATTCCTGAGCCCAGAGCCAGGAGTAACACCTGAGCATTGCCGGGTGTGACCCAAAAGCAAAACCAATAAATAAATAAACAAAAAACAAATAAATAAATATACAAGAAATACACTGGTATTTAGAATTAATCTTGTTCTAAATGTTTTCCTGAGTTTTTGCTTAGCTCACCTTTAAGTATGCATTAGTAACATAAAAACCACGTAACGGGTTTCTAATATGTTACATGCTTATCTGTAAATATAAGACTTAAACCAATTTACCTATTGTAAAATTTACCTAGTGTACTATACTGTACATACTGAAATAGTACACACTACTACTATTATCCAACGGGATAATAAAGATCATGGGATGTCAAAAGATCACGTGGATGCCCACCTACAAGATGGTCAGGCTTCTTCATCAAGACCCTGAACGAACGGTTTGAGGATCTTTGTATTCCTGAAGCAACCAGATGCCATTGGGCTACACTGGCAAGTGATAGGGTCAAATAGAAATATTACTGGCGCCCACTCGAGCAAATCGATGAATGACGGGATGTCAAGTGATCAAGTGATCAAGTGACTATACTGAAAATAACTCTAGAAAATAGTCTTCTAAAATCATTCATTAATCAGCACTTACTTATTTTGGTGATTTTAAGCTGCTAGTAACCAAAATTTACACTGACTTTCAGGTGTTATTAATTTTTCTCACTGAGATATGGTCTTTCAAGTAATTCTCAAGATTTCCACGTTCTCCACCAGCAATTCTCTACAATCACGTATTCAGTGCAAGGGTATACTGGAAGATGTGACTTTGGGGCTCAAGGTGCCCAGAATACCTTTTCCAATCTTGGTAGTTCTGGGGAGACTCCAGGGTCACACCTTCAGTGCCCAGGGAACATGTAGTACAGTGAATTGAACCAAGTTCAAATTAAATGATCAAAGCTATATGATTAAGAAAATTCATTAACTAGTTCTTCTTCTTCGTCTTCTTCTTCTTCTTCTTCTTCTTCTTCTTCTTCTTCTTCTTCTTCTTCTTCTTCTTCTTCTTCTTCTTCTTCTTCGTCTTCTTCTTCTTCTTCTTCTTCTTCTTCTTCTTCTCTACTTCTTCTTCTTCTTCTTCTTCTTCTTCTTCTTCTTCTTCTTCTTCTTCTTCTTCTTCTTTCTTCTTCTTCTTCGTCGTCGTCGTCGTTGTCGTCCGTCGTCTTCTTCATTGTCACTGTCATCTTCATCTTCTTTTCTTCTTTTTTCTTCTTTTCTTCTTCCTCTTCTACCTCTTCTCCTCATTCTTCTCTTCCTCCTCCTTCTTTATCTCTTTCTATTCTCTCTATGTCTCTATCTGTCTCTGTATAACCCTGTCTCAGTTTTCATCTCTCTCTACCAATCTCCTCTTGGGTTACTATATGTTGTGTTAGAGATTGAACCCAGTTCACTCATGTGTACTATCTTTCTGTTTCCGATTCTTATCTCTGTGTATTATTGCCATTAGACCAAATTATTTAGTGGTAGTAAAATCTCATTTTTCTATGAAATATCTTTATTATTTGATTTCCTCTCTTTATAGTCTATTACACTTGGAATAAAGGAGCTTCATTGCAAATGTTTGCTTTATTTTAAAAATCTTGCTAACTCAAAATTTGAAATGTGGCTTTTTACTCATATTCACAAGATTTGAAGTACCCTCATGATTTTGTTTACATTTTAAAATATGTTAATTATTTTATATTAAAAATGAATGTATACGATTACCTCATGAAATTTTGACTGCAAATCATAAAATACTATGAACGTTAATATAAGTTGTCATTTCTCCTTTTATTTAAACTAGCATTTTCATTCTCATAAAGATCTAATTGATTAAAAATGTAGAATTTTTTTAAAATGTCATATTGCTTTCTAAAAAGACTGGAACATTCTGCATTCTCACAGCAATGAATCAAAGTCTCTTTCTCTTTCCCTGCATCCACACCAGCACTGGATATTTTTTATTCTTTTGGGTACGTACCAGTATCCATGGTATAAGGTAATTTCATTTACATCTCCCTGATGATTAGATTTGCTTGTTTGCCATTTGAATTTCTTTGGGGAAGTTTCTGTTCATTTCTTCCAATTTTTTGATGGGGTTAGATGACATTTTATTTCTTTTTCTTTTTTTTTTTTGGGTCACACCCGGCAATGCTCAGGGGTTACTCCTGCCACTGCTCTCAGGAATTACTCCCCAAGGTACTCTGGAGACTATATGGGATGCTGGGGACTGAACCTGGTTTTGCCACATGCAAGACAAACTCCCTACCTGCTGCACTGTCACTCCCATTCAGATGACTTTTTTCTGTAAAGTTCTACTAGTGCTTTGTAGCTATATGACTGAAACCCAATCATGAATGGCTTTGTAATGGTCTATATCACAGTGATTCAATAACAAATAAAAAATAGAATTTTTCTTATTATTTTCATTTGAAACTGTTAAGTCCAATTTTTAAAGGATTTTTAAAATATTTGATTATACCACCGTGAGATATACAATTACAACATTGTTCATGTTTGGAGGTTTCAGTCACATAGTGTTCCAGCACCCACCCTCCACTAGTGCCCATTTCCCACCACCAATGTCCCCAATTCCCTTCCCCTCCCATAGCCTGCCACCATGGCAGGTTCTTTATCTCTTTTCTCCTCTCCCTCTCTATCTTTTCCTTCTATAACATAATGTGGATTGCAATACATACACTTAGAGGTCATCATGTGCATTTTTTGCCTGTATTTAATGGTACACACTTACACTTATAATGGTACACACTTTTACTCAATTTGTATAGTATCAAATATCCAATCCACACTACTTTGAAGTGAATATTTAAAGACCTAAACAGAGCAGTTCTTGCTGCATAACAAATGATATATACTCATTTGTACTGTTTATTGACAATTTTTTAATTGAAAAATGGGTTAAATTTATCCTGGCTGTTTATCAGCATTGTATCTCTGCCAATTTCCAACAACTTGGTGTTATCTCCTCACAAACTTCGGAAAGTAATAGAAAGCATATCAAAATTGAATAGAATTTTGATGCCATTGTTGAGTAAGACCATTACTACCAAAGGGCAATTTTTTGCCTTCTATTAAAGAATATTGCAAAGAGCAAGTCATGTTATTTCTATAGCTTGCAATTATATTACTTTAAATGAATTTTGAATTTAATATCCCTAGGTTTTCTAAACCTAATTCTTATGAGGGAAATACTGGGTCTGTATATTTTTAAATCTTAAGTGACTAGCACAATTGCCCCACAAATCTGTATGCGTTGAGTAGCACATGTTATATTCGTAATGCTAAAGGTATAAGTAAAAATTTTAATTTACATAGTTTGAGTATTCATTAATCAGTTAGACAATGAAGTAAAAACAGTAGTTGAAACCATTCTAAAAATTGCCACTAGCAACCTAAATTCTGCAATGAGATTTTCAAATGTAGACCTAAGTTCACACGTTTATTTTGACTGATTAAAATCAATGGTCTCCAATCACTTTGTACTTAACCAGACTCATCTCAGAAATTTAATATTTGCATTAACTTTTAAACTGAGCATAAGGAGGAGAAATAAATATACAGTATTATGGAATTATTCAGACATTGAAAAATTTAAACAGCTCTGAGAGGAAAGACTAAAATCTTCTCTGGAAACATGAGCCACTTGAAACACTTCAGTAATTTTCAATTGCTTTATGATGTACAAGCAAAGAAATCCTCCGACAAAGAAGATCACTTTCACTCTGAAGCACTTAAACTCTCTGATAATTTTATACCCTTCAGTCATTTTCAGAACACCATCATTTACCCTGCTGAAGTAGACTTAAAATATGTGAAGTGTTTCAATAAGTTTAAATAATCTTCTGTTGCATGTGCTCGAACTCTAATCAGCTCCAAATTTAAAAGCAAAATAAATATGAAGTAGTTCAATATTTCTTAAAACTACATTGTATTTTCAGTAGTGGTATAAATAACTTCATTATAGATTGAGAATACTGCGCAGAAATGTAGCTCAAGAAGTATGAACTAATACTATTCACCAAAACAAAGTCAGATATACAAGCATAGTAAAAGAGACTATCTTATTTTCTGGTAGTATATTTAAATCTATAATCAAATATGAACCTTTACAAGAGCAAAAGAAGTTTTCTATCACTTAACTACATCTCAAGTCTCATAAATTGTCCTTTATTCTTCTGTAAAATAGAAACTCACTGAAGGGGTATGAGAGTAACAATGGCTAGTATTTGACTTAGATTTTCTCAAGATTCCTGTGATTTCTTTACAATGTCACTTGTCACTAGTCTTCCTGTTGTTCATCGATTTGCTCTAGTGAGTGCCAGTAACTTCTCCATTCATTGAGACTGAGGTCCATACTTATTACTGTTTTTGGCACATTGAATACACCACGGGTAGCTTGCAAGGCTCTGCTGTGGCTCTGGGTTCATGCCAAAGGGCCCAGTCTTTTTCTATGTCAGACCATCAACCATCCCGGCCCATGGGGCAGGGCCCTGGAAGTAGACAAGTCTGTCTCCTGTCTGCCACTTGCCGACACAGCTGGACACTGCAGCCACGAAAACCGCAGAGATTATAAATAGGAAACCAACTGCAATATCATCTAGTTAGGAAGAAGATAATGGTCTGTATTTGAGTGGTATCAGATTCTATATTCTTTAAGTTTGAACCAAAGACAATTAGTTTCATCACATGTAAGGAAAATATGGCAATGAAAGAGAATCATAAGGTCTTCCTTAATCACAAGCTATGGAATATGGCAAAACTTCCCATTTAAAAATAATTAATTAAAATAATTAATTATAACTGATTTTATTTGGAATTTATTGGGAGACTTGTATTTGAAATTGTATTCGGAGACTCACCTGAAATAGCTAGGGGGAAAAATTGAATGAACACATTTAAAATTTTTAATTAAATTCAAGAGATAGTGAAATTCTTAAATTAAACTTATTTAAGAAATTATTCTTACTTTTATAAGTCATGTTAGATTTTAAAAATTTTACTTCCTGGATATTGGGCCATTATTACTGAAACCCAATTGTGGACAACTTTATTACTGTGTATCTCACTGTGATTCAATAAAAAATTAAAAAATAAGTAAATATAAATGTAATTTAAAAGAAACTGCTATAGAAGCCCAGCCACTCACGAGGCACCCGGGAGGGGATGGTGGGGTCTAGCCCTGGCCCGCCACCCCAGCAGAGCCTCGCAACAAGCCAGACGACCCCCCACACCATGAGGGCCTCCATTTTCCACATCCGGACTTCCCCTCATCAGAACTCCACCCAGCAGACCAGCCTATCACAGCCCAGCTCTTGCGGTTCATCAGTAAATGCTGGATATAGAGATGACTACAAGAATATGCTACCTGCACAGCAGAGCCTGACAAGCTACCCATGTCATATTTGATATGCCAAATATCAGTAACAATTATAAACATTATTCCCATGACCTGATGGAATGATTTGAGGCTCTTTATGTTCCTGGAGCAAGCAGGTGCCCTTGGGCTCTACTTGCATGAGACAGTACATATGGAGATGTTACTGGTGCCTGCTTGAGCAATTCAATGATGAACGGGAAGCCAGTGATACACTGATACAGTGATAGAAGCAAAAGTGAAACCTTGAAACTAAAGGATGTTTTTTAAGTATCATCTGGAAAATGTTTGGTGTATATCCATAATATAGAGAAAGCTCACACAACTGTACTATCACTATCACTATCTTCCCGTTAATCATCTATTTGCTAGAGCGGGCACCAGTAATATCTCCATATGTCCTGTCTTATGCTAGTAGAACCCAAAGGCTTGCTCCAGAAACATAAAGAGCCTCAAACAATTATATTAGGTCACGAAATGACCTAATATAAATGTTACTGGCATTTGGCATATCAAATACTACACGAGCAGCTTGCCAGGTTTGCCGTGAGGGTGGCATAATGTTGTAGTCACCTCTAAATAAAGCATTTATTGATGCTTTATTTAGCAGCTCTTCCCCATCTGGTTCCCAAGATTTTTGAACAGGGTTTTTTAAACCTCTTCCCCCACACAACTGTACAAGACAAATAATCCAATCTCAAAGGACATATAATACTAATTCTCTGAAGATGACATAGTGAAGACACGTAGAACAAATACAAAACATTACTTATACAATGTTAATCAAAGCAACAGTGAGAAAACATTGAAATGTTCACTGTATCACTGTCTTCCCATTTATCATCTATTTGCTAGAGCGGGCACCAGTCACATCTCCATATGACCTGTCTCATGCTAGTAAAGCCCAAGTTCACCTGCTTGCTCCAGGAGCATAAAGAGCCTCAAACCATTCCATCATGTCGTGGGAATGAGGTCTATAATTGTTTCTGGTATTTGGCATATCAAATACAACATGGGTAGCTTGCCAAGCTCTGCGATGCAGGTAGCATACTCTTGTAGTCACCTCTGATCTCCAGCATTTATTGATGAACAGTGCGGCCACAAGTGGCTGCGCTATCCGGGCTGTAATCAGCTCTTCTGCTGGGGAGTTCTGACGAAGGGGAGTCCAGATGTGGAAAATGGCGGCCCTCATGGAGTAGGGGGTTGTCTGACTTCTTGTGAGGCTCTGCTGGGGTGCAGGCCAGGGCTAGAATCTGCCATCCCTCTCAGGAGCCTAGTGAGCTACTGGGCACAGGGAGAGCCAGTAGCCCCTCTGCCCCATGTCTGTGAGTCTCTGGATCAGCATACCTGGGCCAGACTTGAAAAAAAGACTGCTGCAGGGTGGGTCTCGATGAGCTGGACTGTGAGCAGCTCTTCTACTGGGTGGAGTTCTGATGAGAGGGAGTCCTGATGTGGAAACTTGTGGCCCTCGTGAAGTGGGGGTTTTTCTGACGTTTTGTGAGGCTCTGTTGGGGTGGCAGGCAAGGGCTAAAACCCACCATCCCTCTCAGGAGCCTCGTGAGCGGCTAAGCACAGGGAGAGCCATGGAAATGTTATGGAAATGCTATCTCTTGAAAATGATAAATCTTTTTGATCATAATCTTGGACAATAATTTTCTAATAAGTTTTATTGGAAACAGCACATTTTAGCAGTATGTGGAGGAAAATTAACTGTATAATTCCTGGTAAATATTTACATTTTGGTTGCTGCTATAGAAAATTCTAAGGGATTTTCTTGAAAAACAAAACTGAAAATTTCATGTTATCCAGAAATATTATTAACAGGCACTAATATGAAACATACCAAAATACAAATTTGCAAGGAATTTTTCACCCCTATGTTTATAGCAACATTATTCACAGTAGTTTCAATATGGAATTAATCTAAATGCTCCTCAACAGGTAACCAGAAAAACAAACTTGACATATAGACTTGATGAAAAATACTGTTATTAAATATAAAATTGTAAATTTGGGGACAAAATTTATGGAAATTGAGGTGACTCTGTAAAGTAAACATATGAAAGGTATCAGATAACTTCACTCAAATATAAAATAAAAAATATTCAAGCAAATTTTATCATATATATTAACAATTAGATACAATATGGGAATGAAAATATACCTTGATTCTCTCATCTTATTGTAAACCAATGTTAGGTCAATAAAAACATTTTTAAAACTTCCCAATTCCTAAAATCCTATTCCATACTATTTAGCATATTATATTTCACTTAATGCCACCAAGTGAAACTCTTTAAATCTCCTTCATGTTAAACAGCTTTTTTGCTATGAAAATGTAAGACTAAATTAATGAAGAATTAATTTAATAAATCTCAACAGTATTATCAGAAATGTGTTTTGTATGCAAGTATAATACTTGTAATATTATATGACTTTTAGTGGAAGTAGATTATAGCAATGTGAAGTTTTCTAGCATTTGACATAATTATTATAAATATTTCATAAATAAAAGCAGATTCTGTGTGATACAATATAATTTTCCTCCTGCTGAAATGTACCATACAAAATTGATAATGAAAATATTAAATTAAATAATTTTAGATCAGTAGATGCCACTGAACTACCATGTAATGCAAATTTACAGTGCCATTTTCCTGATTATTAATTCAATTATTTTAATATACATTTGTCAAGTTAAACTAAAAATTATCTGTTGGTTTGAAAATTATTGATTGTCCTATTTTCTTATAAAATGTTGATTGACATTAAAGTAATGCAGCTATTATCAAATAATCCTGTTAGATATATTTTTAACAGTGAGATTTGACTTCTTTAGAAAAAACATGATTGTATAAATCGTATAAATGAAGCTTTGCAAATGGTGTTCTAATCTTATTGATCATGACCTTGGCATTCAAAGTCTAATTATACTAAAATTGGCTATGTCTCCTGTGTACTGAAAAATCATTACCTGAAATTAATCAGTTCTTCAAACATACTATTACTTCTTACCATCTGGTTATTGAGATAGCATGCAATTAAAAATAGATGTCTCTAATTTCACATACTTTATTTATATAACTATGTTATTAAATATGTATTTAAAGTAATGCATTTTATCTCTTGTACAACAGCAAACAAACATAAACTAAGCACCACTTATTTCTGACTAAATATTTCCTTTCAAAACCTAGTAATATTTTTAAGTAAAGCTATTTCTGACTTTCTCTCCCATATGTGCCCTCCCTCTTTTGCTCTACCTGAATTAAATTTTAAAAATAAAAACACAAAATAAAAATATCAAAATATAAATAATGCCAATTTACATTCTTGAGTGGTTAATATGTTCCAGTGGCAACTTTAAATAATCCCTTTCCTTCCAACAAAACTTTTATAGTACTTGTTATTTTCAAGTATTATTATTATAATAATATATTATATGTATTGTTATAATTATATATATATATTATAAAAATATAAGCAATGCCATCTTATATTCTAGAGTGGTTAATATGTTCCAACGGCAACTTTAAATATTCCCTTTCCTTCTAACAAAACTTTTATAGTACTTATTATTTTCAAGTACCATTGAATCAGAGACATGGGGTAGAGCTGCTACCAGCCTCTCCTGTCCCAGCTGACCATGAGGGGTCCAGGAGGGAAGGCAGGTTCTAGCCCTGGCCTGCCATCCCAGCAGAGCCTCACAAGATGCCAGAGGAAACCCCCACACCATGAGGGTTGCCGTTTTCAACATCCAGACTCCACAGCTCATCAGAGCTCCACCCAGCAGAAGAGCATATAACAGCCCTGCTTATCAGAGTTCCACTCTACAGCCATCTATTTCAAGCCCAGGTATGCATTTTTCCAGAGTTTCAGAGACATGGAGTAGAGCTGCTACTGGCTCTCCCTGTGCCCAGCTCATGAGGCATCCAGAAGGGAAGGAGGGTTCTAGCCCAGGCCTGCCATCCCAGCAGAACCTCGCAAGAATGAGAGGAACCCCCTAATGAGGCAGTCATGTTCAACATCTAGACTCCATAGCTCATCAGAGCTCCACCCAAGAGAAAAGCTAATCTCCCCCATTGCGATTCATCAATACATGCATGAGAGGAGAGGCTACCGCAAGAGTATTCCACACACACGGCAGAGCCTGACAAGCTCCGTGTCATATCTGATATGCCAAAAACCAGTAACAATTATATACCTCATTCTCCTGACATGAACAAATGGTTTGAGGCTCTTCATGTTCCTGGACCGAGCAGTTGCTCTTGGGCTACACTGGTATATGGCAGGATGTATGGAGATATTATTGGTGCCCGCTTGAGAGAATCAATGAACAATGGGAAGACAAGTGATACAAGTGATTTTAATTACTTTTCAATCAATTTTACATTTAGCCCTTACAATTTAAAAAATAACTATGTGAATAGTCTCTATAGAGCAAGACATAGCACAACAAATTATAATTCTAGTCCATATTAGTATTCTATGAGTAACACATGGAAATAGTATTCTCAAATGAAAACCAGGTTAATTGAACTTAAATTGATGTAGAATTTATTAAATTAATAGGATTTTATTTTCAAATTATGCTTCTGATGCCAGTGTATGTGCATTGAAAGTATAGACAGTCATTTTAGTCTTTCTTCGTTTTGCAGCCAAGTTTGGACCCGAGATTTTATCAACCACAACATGTTCATCCTTCTAATGCTCTGTATTAAGGGCTCTTTCAGGGTTGGGGAAATAAGCATTGTTATTACTAGTTTTGGCATATCGAATACATGTCATACAGCTTGACAGGCTCTGATGTGTGGGCTGTTTACTCTCAGTAGCTTGTCGGGCTCTCTGAGAGGGGTGGGATGAGAATGTTCTTCGGGTCTCCCAAAGAGGAATCAAAAGAGCTACGTTTGCGATATCACACCTCACTCAAATGAGAGAAGGAATCCAGAGCTCCAAACTCCATCGATGCTCCAGAGTCTGAGGCGCAGTCTCTTTTGCCAAGACATCGAAAATCAGATGGTCTGGACATATAATGCGATTTGGAGATGACTGCTGGACTAAAGTCGTTACAGACTGGATCACAACAACAACAACAGATTACGTGGCCGCCCACCTACAAGATGGTCATACTTCTTCGTCAAGACCCAAAATGAACGAATTGAGGCGCTCAGTATTCCTGAAACAAGCCGATGCCATTGGGCTACACTGGCATGTGATAGGATAAAATGGTAATGTTACTGGTGCCTGTTCGAGCAAACTGAGGAATAACAGGATGTCAAGTGATCAAGTGATTCTCAATTAGGTTATGTTATGTGGAAAATTTTATTACTGGAATGGGGGCCACAAGAACGGGAGCTGTTCAAGAAGGGAGACATCCATGACATTGGCAACTATCACCCCATCTGCCTGTTGTCTTTCATCTATAAGCTGTTACTTGAGTCATCCTGAACAGGATTGGCAGAACATTAGATGAAGTGCAACCATGCGAGCAAGCTGGCTTCTAAAAGGATTCAGAACAATTGACCATATCCACAAGGTAACCAAGCTCATTGAAGTTTGTAGGGAGTTCAGGATGCCACTCTGTCTCACGTTCATTGATTTATAAAAGCTTTTGATTCTGTGGAGATTGAAGCTGTCTTTGAAGCCCTGGCCAAACAGGGCATTCAAACCCAATACACAAAGATCCTTCGTGAGCTGTATTATGGATTCACCACCAGGATCTCACCATTCTACAAAGAAGTGATCATCAATGTCAAAAGAGGGGTTTGACAGGGTGATACCATTTCACTAAAACTCTTCAGCTCCAACCTCGAGGACATCATGACCATTAGCATGGGAAGGAATGGAAATGAAGATAGAGGGTCGGCAACTACACCACCTCCGCTTCGCTGATGACATCGTTCTAATAACACTAAACATTAGCCAAGTGGCACAAGTGCTGTCTGACTACGACCGAGAATGTGGAAAGATAGTTCTACAGCTGAATTTCAGCAAAACTATGTTCATGAAAAATGAACTAGTTATAGAGGCCCCATTCACTCTCAATGGAAAAAATCTCTGAATGCAGCAGTTATGTGTACCTAGGTCGAGAAGTCCCCATGATGAACTACCTAAAACCTGAGCTGTACAGGAGGAAGAGAGCAGCATGGAATGAATTCAAAAGCATCGAAGAAATAGCTAAAAAAAACAAAGAACCTCTGGCTCTGGGCACATATCTTCAACTCCACCATTCTCCCTGCATTAACATACGCCTCAGAGACCTGGGCCCTACGAAAGCAGGATTGGAATGATTTTCGGGTCTCCCAAAGTGGAATAGAAAGAGCTATGCTTGGTTATCATGCCTCACTCAAGTGAAAGATGGAATCCGGAGCTCCACCCTCAGTCTCGCTTGCCAAGGCATCAAAAATCAGATGGGCTGGACATGTAATGTGATTTGGAGATTACCACTGGACTAGAACCATTACCGACTGGATCCCACCAGATGTCAAAAGATCACATGGCCGCCCACCTACAGGATGGTCAGTCTTCTTCGTCAAGACCCTGAATGAATGGTTTGAGGCTCTTTGTATTCCTGAAGCAACCAGTTGCCACTGGGCTTCACTGGCAATTGCTGATATGGTCAAATGGAAGTGTTACTGGCACCCTCTCGAGCAAATCAATTAGTAACTGGATGTCAAGTGATCAATTGATCAAGTGATATAGAAATAAGAAGGAAATCTCAAAGATGTAATTAACAACTATAGTTGAGTTTGCTGTCTTAGAATTAATCAAAAAGATATTATTTATATAAACTTGATACATACATGTGTAGCCTTTGAGACATAGTCCAATACTGACTACAAGAACTGAGGTTGCCAAGGCAGGAGATGTGGGAAAGATCAAAGTAGGTGCAATATATTGGGGTGGTGAGATACAGGTAAGTTTTTCGCCCGTTGGTATTAATGGAATGTGTTAACAGTTTTGAAGAAATGTGAAATAATTCCATGTTGCCTTAATTAAAATGCAAAATTGAAATAAATAAGCTAAATAACTTTGAAACAAAACAAAGTGCCCAAACTTTGATTGAAAGAGACAAAATACAGGAGGCCCAGGTGAGATTCCAAGCTCTGATGGTAACAACCCCTGAACAACAGGTCAGGGATAGTCCCTAACACTGCTGGGTATGTACAAACTTAACTCCCATCAGCTACTTCCCTAAAGTCCAAGGAAAAATATGCCAGTTGAGCATATCAGACCACATGACGAGAAGCCATAGTGGCCTCCTAAGAGTTAGTGTTCTTCTCAAGTAGCTACTAAGGATTACATTTTAGCAATTATAGAAACTTGTAAGAGAACCCCAAACTTCAAATGTGAGTTACAGCCTTGGGGACACCTTAATTTCTCCCTTAATTATATCAAGTAAGACCCTAATTAAAGAAGCTCATCTAACCATTTTGTGAACTCTTAACCCAAAAGAAATGGGGAGATTATAAAATGTATGTTATTTCAGCTATAAAATGTGTTTTGCAATAAAGGAAACTAATAGATGTAACTAAGTTCAGGTCTTACACACTTATTCTTTTAACTATCATCCTTATAACCATTTTGGGTTATTTACTCTGGGTGAAATTTCTGCCCTGGAAGTGAAATTTAGGTACCCTTTATATTTCTATCACAATTTGCTTCATCAAGACACTAAAAGGTATATGGAAAAGTGCTCCTCAACACTTGTCATTAGAGGAGTGAAAAAGAAAACAACAATGAGGTATCACTTAGGATCAGTGAGACTGGCACACATAAAAAGTTAGAAATGGCAAAGTAGTATTCCATTGTATATATTGCTATATGACTGGGAAGGCTAGAATCCCTACAGTATCAGGGAACAAGTTCTTTTTTATTTTAAGGGCTGGTGACAGATGGTCACTAGATCACTTGATCACTTGAATCCCGTTATTCGTCGATTTGCTTGAGCAGGCACTAGTGACATTTCCATTGGACCCTATCACGTACCAATATAGCCCAAAGGCATCTGGTTGATTTATGAATATGAAGAGCCTCAAACCATTCCTTCAGGCTCTTTACAAGGAAGTTTGACCATCTTGTAGGTGGGCGGCCACGTGATCTTTTGACATCCCATGGGATCCAGTCTGTAATGGCTCTAGTCCAGCGGTTGTCTCCAAATCGCATTACATGTCCAACCAATCTGAATTTTGATGCCATGGCAAACGAGACAGCGTCCCTGATTCTGGAATAGCGACGGAGGTCAGAACTCCGGATTCCTTCTCTCACTTGAGTGAGGCGTGATATTCCAAGCATAGCACTTTCGATTCCTCTCTGGGAGACCTGAATAGCATTCTCATCCTGCTTTTGGGGCCCAGGTCCCTGAGGCATTTGTTAATGCAGGGAGAATGGTGGAGTCCAAGAGATGTGCCCGGAGACGGAGGTTCTTTGTCCTTTTAGCTATTTCCTCGATGCCTTTGAAGGCATTCCATGCCGCTCTCTTCCTCCTGCACAGCTCAGGTTTTAGGTCATTCATCATGTTGAATTCTCAACCTAGGTACACATAACTGCTGAATTCAGAGATGTTTGTTCCATTGAGATTGAATGGGACCTCAGGAACTAGTTCATTTTTCATGAACATAGTTTTCTTCAGATTCAGCTGTAGACCTATCTTTCCACATTCTCGGTTGAGGTCAGCCAGCATTTGTGCCACTTGGCTAATGTTTGGTGTTATTAGAACGATGTCATCAGCGAAGCGGAGGTGGGTGTAGTTGCCCGACCATCTATCTTCACTCCTATTCCTTCCCATTCTAATTGTCACATGATGTTCTCGAGGGTGGCGCTGAAGAGTTTTGTTGAAATGGTATCACCCTGTCGAACCCCTCTTTTGACATCAATGATCACGTCTTTGTAGAATGGTGAGATCCTGGTGGTGAATCTGTAATACAGCTCACGAAGGATCTTTATGTATTGGGTTTGAACACCCTGTTTGGCTAGAGCTTCAATGACTGCTTGTCTCCCAACAGAATCAAAGGCTTTCTTTAAATCAATGCACGTGAGACAGAGTGGCATTTTGTACTCCCTACAAACCGCAATGAGCTTGTTTACTGTGTGGATATGGTCGATTGTGCTGAATCATTTCCGGAAGCCTGCTTGCTCCCATGGTTGGCCTATATCTAGTGTTCTGCCAATCCTGTTCAGGATGACTTGAGTAAACAGCTTGTAGATGACGGACAACAGGCAGATGGGGCGATAGTTGCCGATGTTGTGAATGTCTCCCTTCTTGAACAGTAGAACTGTCCTGCGGGTTTTCCATTGGGAGGGTACCTTGGATTCGCATAGGTAGCCTGTGAAGAGCTGAGCTAGTGTATTGATGAGTACCGGAGCAGATTCTTCAGGTGTTCAGGTATGACTTTATCTGGGCCTGGTGCTCTTTCCTTCTTTACCGATGAGATTGCATGTCCGATTTCAGAAGGGAGAATGTTGGGAATGACATATCCATCCTGTGGAATTTGGTATGTGGGCAGGTGGATGTGGCTATCAAAGATATTTGAGTAGATATACTGGATAATCTTCTCCATCGCCTTTCTGGAAGATGTGATAGATCAATCAGGGCGTAGTAGGGCAGTCATCTTGGTCTAATAGTTGGCGAATGACAGGAGGGCAGTGCGAAAGCTTTTCCCGGCTTCTGTTGCATCTTCCAGTATTTCTGCTCTTCTGTCTTTGTGGTCTTCTTTTTATCGCTTCTCTGCACCGTTTAGCAAGCTTGGACGTTAGCATTTGGTCTCCTGAGGCTCGCGCCTTGCCACATTGGTGAATGAGCTCTAGAGTTTATGAAGACAAGAATTCTTTTGTGTCATTCTCTCTCAGCATTCTTCGCACAATCATGGAGGTGCTGAACCAGTTGGTTGTATTCTTCATCGATGTCATCAATGTTGGTATCTTCCCATGTTGCTGCAATGGTGCCAAAGAGTTCCCAGTTGGTGGTCGTTCTGTGAGTTCTCTTCTTAAACTTTGCAGCCTTTTCTCCCCAATTGCGGGAGTAGAATATTGCAGGAAGGAGGCGGTCATCCGATCCTGTTTGGAATTTGGGGGATGACAGCAACTCGGTCAGACAAAACCGTTGATTGAAGATGATGTGAACAATTTCATTGTGGAACTGTCCACCAGGAGATTCCTATGTCCAAAGTTTCGCTTCAGCCTTCTGGAACTGTGAGTTCCCATGAATGGTCTAGGTGGACATGAT